>JAFKAC010000085.1:0-252500 GCA_025766275.1 Lactarius indigo
CCGTCTCATTTCAATGATCAGATTCCGGAAAAGAAGTACGGAAGAGATCCTGATAGTCGCGTTCGCACCGCATGTCGAACGTCTGATTTGGTCTGTTACAACTTTCGACAATGGCACGTGGCGACTTGCTACATAGGCCATGTCACACAAGTTATGCACGTGCGGCCGAGATATCCGATACGCGAGACATCCTCCAAAGAAGCAGCAAAATAAGGGTTCCGGGACGACCGACCGAGCACAGACATCTATCTTTCCGTCTTCAATTTTGGACTTCTCTGAGACTCCCAAGCCTGTTGCTGATTGAAAGACTCAAAACCGTCGGCCGTTTCTGTAAAAGAGTGCAACCGACAGTCCAGAGACAGCATCTAGAACCCCTCGACCCGCCCGTCTCCCACACACTGCCCGCGAGTACGCCAAGCACAAGCCTTCCCACACACACCCGTCACTTCCGACTCCTTCTTAAAACTCCAATCGTCCTCGCAAACCGACGCCGCTCCAAGACGTAGCTAAAAGAAAAGCATCAGGTCTTTTTCACGCGCGGGGCGAGAACAAATAGGAAGAGGAGAAATGGAACGCACCACACGACGAGACAGACACCGAGACAAACACCACCCAGCGCAACGTGCCAGCGCTGCGCCCACAACGATAGCCGGACATCCGCATGCGCAGCGGCGCTCCAGCGCGTGCAGGCCGCGGCAGCCGCAAATGCCACGAGCACGCCGAGCGGGGGACGTAGAGCAGCGAGCCCCAGCGCGCGTTCGGTCTCCCGTTGGCGTTGTGGCGCTGCGCGGGCCTTGCAAAATCTGCGGGCGAAGCGCCAGGCGTACAGCGCGCGCACGGCCATGCTTGCGGTGTTGGCCCAGACGAGCGCGGCGTCGCCAGCGTCGAACACACGTGCGCCCGCGAGCGCGGTGGCGATGAGCGCGGCGGAGGCGGCGGCCATCATCCGGCTCTGGGCGCGGAGGTCCGCGGGGGTGCATACGGAGGCGAGGAACGCCTCGAGCACGCCGTTGTACGCCATTGCGGGGAGGTAGAACCGGAAGGCGCGCAGTATGCGCGGTGCGGAGGTTTGCTGGTATCGTGGAGGAAGCACCAATGCGGTCGCTAGCGGCAGGTATGGTGGGCCGAAGACCAGGAGGAGAAGGAGGAAGTGTGTGAAGAGGAGGAGGAGGGTCGACAGCAGTTCGACGGCGGTTTGCAGCGCCTCTTGGTCGTTTTCGCTGGACGATGATGATGGGGAGGAGGATAGAGATTTGGAGAAGAAGATGCGTGAAGTCTCTTCAATGGGTTGGAACACGACGCGTGCGATGAGCGAGCCTATTGTGTATTAAGTAGATGCAAGTGGCCCCACGACTTGCTGAGACGCACCATAGTTGGATGCGATAGCATAGCCGCCTTGGTCTGCCAGCGGACTGAGGCGGGATATAAGTAGCTTATCTCCTTCTGTAAGGAAATGCTTCACAACCGACTGGGCAGTCATAGCGCCAGAGAGATGTAGTAGCTCCTGATCAAAGTATGCGTCCTTCTTGCTACAAAAGGTATCAATATCGGCGACGTCGGTGCCAGCAAACAAGCAACTCACTGGCCACGGTCACCCAGTGCAACCCTATGGAGGACATACCGCGTTGACCACCCACAATAGTTCCAGAAGACTATGAACGTGGCGAGGGCGTAGGCAGCCTGTCCTGCAGCAAAAGCGACGAGCGCCCATGCCGGCGGAGCGAACGCAAGTCCTAAGAACGTGGTGAGGGTCTTCGAGAACACGGCCGCTCCTTCCGCGCGCACGCGCACGTCCACGCGCAGCTCGTTTTGTGCGCGGATGTAGAGCGGCTCTGCTGCGAGCTCGAGGGCGGCGGCGAGGGCATATATCGACACGCTGAGGTGAAAGTGCGGCTGGGCGCGCACGGCAGGGGCACTGGTCGCTGAATATAGGATGGCGAGGGCTACGGCGATCGGCGCACCAACGTAAGCTGGGAGGAGCGAGATGTTGCGGGCGAGGTCGGGCGGCACGTTCTTCCGCTGGCGCAGCAGGGCGGTACGCACGCCCTCGCGGGACAGGAAGAGGGTGGTTGAGAGCAGTAGCTCGAATTGCACGGTTGCGGTGCCGAATGTTTGCGGGGTTGCCAGGCGCACGAGGGCCTGGTTCAGAACGAACGTGAAGATTCTTGAAAAGAGCTGGAGGAAGACTAAGGAAGAGACAGAGGTGAGGGATGCTGCGAGTAAGCCAGAGTTAGGTGGGGTGGACGTGGCAGCATGGTGGTGAGAGCGAGGGTTGTCAGTGGTGGGCTTGACCTCCATAAGAAAAACAAAGTGTGTCGATAACGACTAAAGGAGAGGCACCCATCATTCGATACTGTATTCCAGTGCTGTCCCAACATCGGACACCATGTCAGGCACTCCGAGTTTCTCGCTCAGCTCTGGTTCAATCGATACTGTACGATACCACCCTTGGCAAGCTTGGCTCTTACTCTCTTGCCCTCGTTATCCAAGTCACAGTTGCTAGCCTCGGCCAATACGTACGACCCTTGGTACGACCAGGCTCGTTTCTATTACATTCAATTACTACGGTCAAAGTTTCATTGCAAAATTCATTCTAGAATATTTACAAGTACTTCTCGTCGATACAGTAACATCATGATGTGTTCCACCTTTCGTCCCAAGGAATCGCTTGCACCAACTTGAACTCCTCGTGCCAGTGTATGCCAGGCGTCACGCCTTCCGAAATTGGGGCGTTACAAAGCGTGACTTCCCCCTTCGCGCTTGACCACCACTTTGTCTACCACCGTGAGGTCTATGACAGGACAGTACCTGAATTCAGCCTGACTCAGAGTGGGCGGCTGTGTCTAGCTTCCAAGCTGCGGAGGAAGACCGTGGCCCTGACAACAGAAGGAACTCATGTCCCCACTTACGGCCTCGAGCTATAGTGGCTAGGGACTGCCAATCAATACTACTGTATAGGCGACGAATTTTTTGTAACGGGTGGGGACCGTCAATCAATGGGCGACGAATCTTCTCAAGTTTCAGCCTCAGTGTGACATATAAGCTATTCGTCTGTCAAATAAGTAGAGACTGCGCTTGTACAGACCTTTGCGCGCCGACACCTGTCTGATGCGTCAGTGCTAAGCGCTAATCATCAATCTCGCCCTGTGGAGGACGTGGACAAAACGGCAGAATGTATCTGTTGACTTGTATGTGGCGCAAGCTTCTTGACTCGTGGAATCCTTGGGCCCATAGCAACACACCCACTCTGTGTCCACACACGGTCGCGGCTCGAATCACCATCGGAATTCGCCCGTCCAACCAGTTTTGTGATGTCGTGTACCGGTCTCGCATGCCCGAGTTGCAGGTGACCGATCGCACAGATGGCATGAGACAACTTCGCCTGGCTATCATGGAGACCTCTGTCTCCGTTGATGAACTTTTTTCCACCCACGGTCATCTGCAAAGGCAGAACCCATCACCAGCCTCTATCCGTTCGAGAAGGTTTCATATTAAGCTGTTTATAGTGTTTACTAGCCTCTATTTACTTGGTGCTTATCTAGTAAACTGGCGAGGCCCTCGGCGGCCTTATGGACACATGATATAAGTTGTTGCCTCCCGATCCATATCCATAACATTTGCGCATCTTCTTCCGTAGCGTTAGCATGATATCTACTGACTAAAAAAACATGTCTTCCGCACCTTTATGGTCCTCCAGCTGAAAGTTCTGCGCTCATTGAGAAGGTGGAGCCGGCAAAGTATTGTACACGGTGCCCGCCAACAGACTTATGGTCTCGTACGATGACCCTCAGTCATAGCACCGCACAGGCACGCTTCTCCCACTAACCGTTATTCTGAGCTCACGTGCTTGTTATGGTATACATCAGGAGATAGGCTTACGCTTATCAAGGTTGGGCGTGAGCATCATTCGAGACGGATAGTGTGGTGTCCTCTAATGTCTCTCCAAGATGCGACTCTACGGCGAGCATCTCAAGGGCTTCGTTGACAACGTGGGAGTATTGGTTTCGGAGTTGTGTCTCCGTGGGAGACGCTTTCCGGCGCAACATCAACACTCTGAACAAATAAAACAGAACGATTGAACCAGGAAGGACTGTTCAGGGAGTGATACACGTACAATCGACATGACTGACAAGAGGAGTGACAATAATCATCAGTGCGAACATAGCTGGGGAGAGAAGAACCAATTACCAGAGGGGACGGTAGAACGTACGCAAACCAAGGACCAATGGCCTTGGCTTCATGCAATATCTGTGAGCTAGTACGGCAAGACCTGGTCAATCGATCGCGGTCTGGATGGGCTTTGACGACTTCTCACCTGAAAAATGTTCCAATCGTCAACGTGTTCAATACTGTCATGACGATGTAGAGGAATATTCCTATGTTACCAGAACCAAATAAGAATGACAGATCGCACCGATGATGCAGACCATGACCTGCCTTGTTTCAGAATACTCTGGGCTAGCGAGCCGAGGGTATGACGATCCCTATAACAGTGCTATGTCGAGTTAAGATTCAAGTAGACAAAGCAACGATCGTTAAAACTCACCCAAAGCATCACGAACAAGTTGAAGCCATCGAACAATGCACTGAGTACCTAGTAGGAGCTTCAGCCAAGGAGATAGCAAGTGACAAGTGACATCGCACAAAGATGAGCTGACCAAGAAAAAAAATCTTATGAGTATAACCAGAGAAAAACACGCCAAAGCCCCAGACGTACTCCTAAGTGATACGAGAAGGGCACCTGCACTACACTGATCCCCAGTATTTCGCTGGCCGCCTGCACTACATTAATGCTCGGCGGATCTGAAATACCGAAGCAGGCACTGCGCTCGACCGCAAGGAACAAGGGGGACACTGCGATGCCACCGAAAGTCAGGAATACACGTGATATACCTTGATAAACAATGTATTCAGTACAGACGGATTAACTGTTTGCACGACACCCAAATCATAAAGCCGGTCAGGCCGAACAAGATGGTCGAAAGAATGGCGAGAATTTTTTTTTTCCTCCCAGAGAATGCATATGTACGCAACATCAGAATGACTGAGGACCGTCACGAGTGTAATTAACAGCTTGTGAACCACGTGGAGCCAGTCGTGCTTACATTGTGCTGAAAATATCTAAAGCTAGATCGTGAGGCAAGACCGGATGGGAAATATGAGTGAGCGCACCGTCGGTATGGTACAGAGAGAAAGTGCATGATAGTATGACTCGCAAACGTGTTGCTCGTGGTCACCGAGAAAACCCCAGAAGTGGAACGGTGCGACCGCCAGTGGGTAATAGCGGGAAAATAGATATGCAGCTTTGACGGTATTCCACGGAGCAGAAAATACCTATAAGTCAAATCAATTAACGGCTCCTTGGTACGGGAAAAAGGTACAGGCTCACAAAAGCGACTTCCTCTTCCAGCCTAAACACAGGAGTCAAGTTAAGCATTCTCGCTCCGGGAATCAACGAAGCGTTAAAATTCAACGAACGATATGGCCCAATCATAGAAACAGACAGTGTCTAGGAGACTGGTCATCAGGATACACCGATGGTGGGCTGAGTCTCAAGGGAAACGTACAGGCAGCTGGAAATGGTCTCGATTGGTCACTTTGATGGCACGAGGAAGGAACACACTCACATGCGAGGGTATAACGCCCGCTATATGCAACCAGCACGAACAGGTAAACACTCTCAGTCAGTATATGCCCTCCAAAAAAATTTAATTGGGACTCACATAGCCAGTAAACTCAGGCTGGACGCCAACAGCTGCAGGGCGGGCAACCGTTCGTCCATAGTTATAGAACGGTACGGACGCTGCCAAGTCGTACAGCAGAACGATACTATGTCCCAGTCTACTAGCGGCAACGCCATGAGCGAAATGTGGACAGAGACAGTCGATGGCGTACCGCTTCGAACTTCAAGAGGTGCAGTAACTATCGAGAGAGAGGGAAAACAGTTGGCGGGAAAGACTATGCGGACATGCGAGAACTAAAAGGGATCGCCTTGTGATAAGGAGACATACATAATCTTTCCATTTTCCAGAGTGGCTATGGAATAAATAGGTTCCTGTGCGGCAAATGTGGCAAGGAATCAATATATGGGCGCTGTGGGGTGTCTGACCTTCGGGTTTCGCGAGCTTCTCAGCACGACTGGTGTCGGTTTATTCTAGCGCCTTCGCATCCGGCATGGTCCTTTGATCACGTTATCTACCCGCCCAAGCTAAGCCGCGGCGCGGCGTCCCAGCCTAATTGTTCGGAGCACTCGCCGGGCCTCGTCTTCTCTCCCACGAACCTGCAACGTTGCATACACATCATCCTGTAGAGCCTGTAGTGAATGTCCTCTGGTGTGATAGACGACATGTTGCTTGTTAACAGCGGAATAAGTTCAAGTTCAAATTCAAATTCTGGTCTTCATGATCACCACATGTGATCGATGTCACTGTTACCGTACTTACTGTACACTTTAAAAGTACCGAAACCTCGCCCTGATTCCCTGAATGTCAAACCAGGCTAATTACAGTAAGGACGTGGGGCCTGCCGGGCGCACGCGTTGTCGCGCGGGCCCATCAGTCAAACAAGAAAAAAAAGGTGTGTCCGCCGAGTCAGACAAAGTTTCGTTATGTGATCACTCACATTCAATCGGGACGTCCAAATTGCTACCGTAGCGCCCAACGAGGCACACGTGCACAAGGGGCGCTCAAGAGGTGGAATGGATAGCGGCACACAGCATAAAAAACTTTATTTCCCTCGGCAGATAATACTCCGCCATTCCTGGGCTGCCTGGCCCCATTGCGCAATTGCTCTAGAACTGCGGCGGCGGGTAATCGAGAGACTAATTCGATTCATGTAGTCCGAATCATACCATCTTCTCCCATCTCGTTCAAAGAAGGCTAATTCCCTGGCTAATTCGTTCTGGCATTTTTCTTCGTGTCCTGCCATTGACAGGCTACTGTATTACATTCCTCATCACTAGCACCCCATCCTTGGTCCAAGCCAAAACATTACGTATCAACACCTGTATCGACGTTGTCAACCGCTGAGGGTCAGGTCACAACTCACGTGCCTGAAGAGTACTTCCATTTACACCTGTCGAGTGTATCGACACTCTCACCCTGCTTTGGTAGTGGAGGACGTTATGCTACGCTACCGTCGGTCTGGTTCGGGTAGGTTCAAACCTGAACGTGCTGAACCTTCCCTCATAGCCTGAATCACCATCGCCACGGTGGGCTCAACGTATTTCTACTAACCATTTCTGTGACGTCGCGTACTATTATTACATGTGCAAGTCCCAAGTCATCGCCCAATTGGCATAAAACCCTCGGGGACCTCTCTGTTGGGACTTTCCCGGCTCACGACACATCTGTTATGGGCCCTCTGTCGGCAATGAAACAACTTCAGGATTCTTCCGATTTTGAGATTGTTTTCAGCATCAATATTATACTCTTTGAACAACTTACTGACAGTATAGTGCTTACAGCATTATCTCACTTAGTAAAACAATTCGTTTCCTTGTCCAGTCCGTAATATTGGCACATGTATGCTGTAACGTTCACATGATTTCGGCTCTATAACATGTCTTCCGCCTTCATGGCGAACTGAAAACCCTAGGCGCTTATCGGAAACTGGGCTTGCAGAGTACCGTCCACTGTGGCCCCACACGAGCACGCTTCGCCAAATAGAAGATATCCTCAGCCCATGTGCTTGTTATGGTACACCTCAGAAGGAAGTAGGCCCGGGTACATCAAGGCTGAGCTTCAGTATCCGTTGAGATGAACGGCACGAAGCCCCCTGATACCTCTTCGGGACGCCACTTGACGGGGGCCATCTCGATGACCTCGTTGACCATGTGCGAGTATTCGATACGAAGTTCTGTCTCAGTCGGAGACGCTTTCCGTCGCAGCATTAGTACCCTAAGAAAACATGATGTTTGAACCAGTAAGGACTTTGCAGAGAACGTGAAACGTACAACCGACATGACTAGAAAGAACCGACAATAATCAGCAAAGCGAGCATAGCTGGGAAGAAGAATAGATCACCAGAGGGGACGGTAGAATGAACGAAAACGAAGAAGCTGAACCAAGGCCCTCATGGACCATATTTGAGCTATGACAGGACCTAGTCAATTTTATTGCAATCTGGACGGTCGTTGACGACTTCTTACCTGAGAAAAGTCCCAATCGCCAACGCATTCAAGGCTGTCATGACGACGTAGACCAGTATCCCTATGTGACCAGGACAAAATAAATTGTGACAGACTGCGTCGGTGACCCATTGGGTGAATAAAGACCTGCCTTGCCTTAGAATGCTCTGGCCTAGCGAGCCAAGAGAACCACGCCGAACGTAGTGCTGGATCAATTTACAATGCTATCGTTCACGACAAGGAAAGGCGTCGTCGTCAGACTCACCCAAATCACCACGAACATGTTGAGGCAATCGAAAATGGTCGCGAGTATCTATGAAATGCTGTGTTTGGCCAGAGTGATAGCAACAACAAGATATCCTTACAGAAATTATCTGGCAGTGAGCGAGGAAAATCTCTTGTCAGTATGATCAGAAAAGCACGTCCAAGTCTGAGACACACCCCCATGTGATAGGCAATGGGCACCGGCACTATATTGACTCCATGTGCTGCATTTGTAGGTTATGGATAGTTTCGGGAGCACGGAAACACACGCGCGGAGCGAACTGGATAACACGAAAGACTCAGGAATCGCGTACGGGCGATGACTCAGATTGTATTTACCTGGATAACACGAAAGACTATCCAGGTGTGAGTGAACTGTAAGGTAACGAACGGTAAAGCTTCTCACCTCAGGAATCGCGTACGGGCGATGACTGAGGTGGGCAGTACTAACGAGCGAAAGTATTTAACTAACGGGTAAAGAAATTGAGGACGTACAAACGTCGCGCTAAGGAGTGACAGGACATGACAGAAAGACTTTTAGTTTAGACAGGTTACTACGGTAGGTAGGCATAAACGTAACGTCGCGCGTAAACGCGCTGAATCTCGACACTCCCCCTCACTTCGCGCACAGTCCGAGTCCCGCGGCGAAGTGTTTCACTTTGGGAGATGGCAGCGCTTTGGTGAGCACATCGGCCACCATGTCCTCTGTTGGGCAGTAAACGAGCCGGACGACGCCCTGGTCGACGACCCAGCGGATGAAGTGATAGCGCACGTCGATGTGTTTTGTGCGTGCGTGGTACTGGTGGTCGCGAGCGAGTGCGATGGCCGATTGGTTATCACAGAGCATGGTTGTAGAGTCTTTGAATGGGCCGAACACATCAGAGAGGAGGCTGCGCAGCCAGAGCGCCTCCTTCAGTCCGTGCGTCGCCGCGACGTATTCGCTCTCGGTCGTGGACAGGGAGACTATCTCCTGTCGTTTTGATGACCACGAGACGGCGCCCCCGTCGATGAGAAAGGCGTAACCGGAGATGGCGCGGCAGTCTTCTGCCATGCTGCCGTCTGCGTCGGTGTAGCCGGTGAGGGCGCGTCGTGTTTCGCCGTACGAGAGCCACAGGTCGCGGGTGCCAGCCAAATAGCGAAAGATTCGCTTTACGGCTTCCCAATGCGCGGGCCCTGGGTTCGTTGAAAAGCGTGCCACGGTGGACACGGCGAATGAAATGTCGGGGCGCGTGGCGAGTGCAGCCCAGTTGAGGGCGCCGACGGCTTCGCGGTAAGGGACGTCGCGCATGACCGCGAATTTGGCCGCGTTCGCAGGGGCCTGCTCAGATGTGAGCCTGGCCTGTACGTCCATCGGCGTGGTTAGGGGTTTGAGGTCGGCGAGGTTGAAACGGTTGAGAATGGCGTCGATATACGCCCGCTGGGAAAGGTGGATGGTGCCCGCGTGCCGATCGCGCTTCACCTCGATGCCAAGCATCCAGTGAAGTTCGCCCAAATTGGTAACTTCAACGTGCTTTCCGAGGCCCGTCTTGAAGTCGTCGACGAGGTGCGAGTCACTGGCGGCGATGGTGCAGTCGTCGACATGGACGGCGATGACGACGGTCTTGCGGGTCGTGGTGTTGGTTTTGTGGTAAACGGCTTGGTCCACGGAGCATTGCGCGAACCCGAGAGTGGTGAGGATGGAAGTGAATGTTTGGTACCAGCGGCACCCGGCCTGCTTCAAGCCGTATAAGGCTTTCTGCAGTCGCAGGACTTGCGTCCCCGATGCCGGTGCTGCGTACCCGGGAGGTTGATGCATGAACAACACCTCGTCGTTTCGTAGTACGCCGTTTAGGTAGGCGCCTTTGATGTCGACTTGGTGGAGAACGAGGCTGAGTCGGTTGGCCATCGCGATAATCGCGCGCGAGGATGCCAGCTTGGCGACTGGGGCGTAGGTGTCGTCGTAGTCGACGCCGCCGATTTGCGAGAAGCCCTGGGCGACAAGCCGGGCCTTGTAGCGGGCGATGGTCCCCGTGGCGTTCTTTTTCGCTTTGAAAACCCACTTCGAGCCGATGACGTTGGCTCCGGGGGGTGCGTGTTCCAGACGCCAGGTGCCTGCCGCGTTGAGCGTTGCGAGCTCTTCGCCGATGGCCTTTTCCCAGAGGGGCCAGTCAGGGCAGCGTTTCGCCTCGGCGAGTGTTCGTGGCTCAAGGGCCTCCGCCTCTGCGGTCTCGGCGGCGAGTACAAGCTCGAGCCAGCCTGAGTCCTCGAGCGCGTCGAATGCGGTATCGACTGCCCAAACTCCCCCTGTCTCCTCGGCGTCCCCGTCGAATCCTCCCGGTAGCTGAAGACCGGTGGGAATGGCTGGGTCAGAGCGGCGCGCTGATGACACCCCAGCGCCGGTGAGCAGGTCACGGAGGGTGCGTGATGGCTTGCGGGTACGAGTCGGCCTGGGAGTTCTCCACGGGTCGGCTTCGTCGTCGCCTTCCGCGCTCTCAGATGCTGAGGTTTCGGAAAGGGGTGTAAGGGGTGAAGGTGGTGATGAGGGGCTCGGCGCGCGCTGCGTGAGGGTCTTGATGGGCGAAGGTGAAAGTGGAGAGGTGGGAGTTGAGGGGGTTGGCGGCGCGACACGCTGCTCGCCTTCTGTGCCTGGGATCAAAAATCCCTCCCCCTCAAGCTGCGATGTCGTGCTGAAGTAGACGTTTCGCTCCGTCGTAACACCCCGCGTGGCCGGGAAATATATTTTGTGCGCGTGTGACTCGGTTTCGAAGCCGAGCCAACGGCCCTCTCGTGCGCGTGCGTCCAGCTTGCTGCCGTTGGCGTCGTGTACCCATAAGGTCGTGCCCCATCGCTGCAAGCCCGAAAGATCGGGTGTGCGTCCGAACAGAGCCTGGTAAGGCGTCAGGCCGTCGAGGGCGCGGGTTGCCGTGCGGTTCTTCAACCACGTAGCGTGCCGCAGCGCCTCGCCCCAGAGGAACTTGGGGAGGCCGCTTGAGTGTGTGAATGCCCGAATGCGCTCGACGAGCGTGCGGTTCAGGCGCTCGGCGACGCCGTTGAGTTGTGGGGTGTCGTGCACGGTCAGACGACGTGCGGTGCCGGCCAACTGGAGGTGTTGATCGAACGCCTCGCTGAGGTATTCGCCGCCGCGGTCCGAACGAAGGACTTTGATGGCGGCGCAGTGCTGCTGTGTGAGTGCCCATGCCTCGAAAGACTTGTACGCGCCGAGGGCTTCTGCTTTCGTGCGCAGGACGTAGGTGACGGTGTAGCGGGTGGCGTCATCCGTGAAGGTAATGAAATACCTGCACCCGCGTTTCGTCATAACGGGGGATGGTCCCCACACGTCCGTGTGTACCTCCTCGCCGAAAAACTTGGCTTGGGGGCCGACGCGTAGTTTTGGAACGGGCTTGCGAGTCGCGCGCGCAAAGATGCAGGCGTCGCACTCCGCCTCTCGTGAATCAGGGTCCAGTTTGATCCCGGTTACGAGGTTCTTTTCAACGAGCGCGCGTGCGCTGGCAGGTGCGATGTGGCCCATCCTGCGATGCAGCTCCATGACCGAAATGGTCTCGATGGAGTAGGCCGACTCCCCGGGGTGTGTGATGCGGTACAAGCCGTGGTCTGTCTGCGGGATACGCGCGATGCGCCCGCCTGCTGGAGCGAACAGCTCGAGGTGACCGTTGCCAATTATGGTGCGGTAGCCTCTCTTGTCCAGCGTGCCGATCGATACCAATGTGTATCCGACGGCCGGCGCATGGAGTACGTCGTCGAGGGTGATGGTGGACTGGGTGCTGCCGTTCGGCGCATGAATGGTGAGGGTGCCAGAGCCGATGGCGGGGAACTTTTGCTGGTTTGCTGCATTGAGATAGACTGGGGGGTCGAGGACGGTGTATGAGCTGAAATCAGACTTGTAGGGGGAGATATGGCGGGTTGCGCCCGAGTCGTATAGCTCGACGCGCTCCCCCTGGTTGTTGTTGACGGGCGCAGTGGCTGCTGCCGCGATTTCGTCCTCTAGTTCCTCGCGTAGCCAGTCGCTCTCGTCAATGAGGGCGACGTTCTCGGCGTCTGGTACTTCCGGAGTGAGATCCACGACCCAGCACTCGTCGACGTCCTCGTCGTTGGCCGCGACAGCGTTCGCCAACCCGACAGGCTTCGTCTCTGCTTTTGGTGCGTCATTGCCTGGCTTCTCCTCCTTCTTTGGAGATCGGCACTCGCGTGCCCAGTGACCCGGCTTGCCGCAGTTGTGGCATTTGCCCTTGCGACGCCGTTTCCTGCTCTCGGACCCCGTGGCTGCGAGAGCTTCGTCTCCGGCAGCTTGAGATCTGGCCCCGGACTGATTTTGTTGAGACTTGCCCCGGCGGTTTTTCAAACGGTCCGCCTCTTCGCTTATGTGATCGATGAGGGTGTCTGTGTCGACGCTGGTGACATGGTGGACGAGGCGGGCGGAAGAGAGGCAGCCAATGATCTGCCATGACTTTCATAACTCATGGGCCATCCGACGGGAAGAACCCCTCATAACTCATGGGCCAACCGACGTCGGCCGACACACAAAATTCTTCCGGAATTCATGGGCCACCCGACGTCGGTTCCGATGTAGGAATTGCTAAAGGAAGTAGCAATATTTCCTTCCATAATGGAAGAATCAGATTTCTGGGTCATTTCCCGAAACAGAAGAATAAACACTCATTCATTTCCTGAAATGGAGGGATCATGACCCATGTTACTTCCTGAAATGGGGGTACCTATACAGATGCCCAGAATCCAGTCAGGAGAGATCTCACAGAAGGTGGGCCTCATGGAAGCTTACTTTCCCATCATGGGAAACTCAACAGAAGCTCTTATTCCCAGGATGGAAGCTATGACGGAAAGTAAGTATCCCATGATGGTAGACTTCATGGAAACTCAGTTTCCCGTGATGGGATACTCAGTTTCTGTGAAGTGCTCCGTAATGGGACAATCATGAGAACGATCACAGAAACAGTTTCCCGTGACAGGAAAAGTCACAGAAGGACAGTTTCCCGCGATGGGAAACTACATGGAAACACATTTCCCGTAACGGAAAGATTCATGGAAACACGGTGTCATGTCACAGGAACAGTAATGGAAACTCGCTTTCTCGTGACGGGAATATTTATGGAAACTTCATTGCCCATCACGGGTTAAGTCACGGAAACCAAGATTCCCGTTACGGAAATACTCACGGAAACATATCTTCCCGTGACGGAAAGACTCACGGAAACCTATCTTCCCGTCACGGGAAGGTTCACGGAAACTCAGTCTCCTGTCACGGGTTAAGTCACGGAAACTAAGGTTCCCGTGACGGAAAGGCTCACGGAAACATATATTCCCGTCACGGGAAGATTCACGGAAACATATCTTCCCGTGACGGAAAGTCTCACGGGAACATATCTTCCCGTGACGGGAAGGTTCACGGAAACTCAGTCTCCCGTCACGGGTTAAGTCACGGAAACTAAGGTTCCCGTGATGGAAAGGCTCACGGAAACATATATTCCCGTCACGGGAAGATTCACGGAAATATATCTTCCTGTGACGGAAAGTCTCACGGAAACATATCTTCCCGTCACGGGAAGGTTCACGGAAATTCAGTCTCCCGTCACAGGTTAAGTCACGGAAACTGAGGTTCCCGTGACGGAAAGACTCACGGAAACATATCTTCCCGTCGCGGGAAGGTTCACGGAAATTCAGTCTCCCGTCACGGGTTAAGTCACGGAAACTGAGGTTCCCGTGACGGAAAGTCTCACGGAAACATATCTTCCCGTCATGGGAAGATTCACGGAAACATATCTTCCCGTGACGGAAAGTCTCACGGGAACATATCTTCCCGTCACGGGAAGGTTCACGGAAATTCAGCCTCCCGTCACGGGTTAAGTCACGAAAACTGAGGTTCCCGTGACGGAAAGACTCACGGAAACATCTCTTCCTATAACGGGAAGATTCAAGGAAATTCAATTTCCTGCCACGGGAAAAGTCACGGAAATTGAGTTGTCCTCGACGGAAATATTTACAGAAACATATCATCCAGTGACGGGAATATACACGGAAACTAAGTTACCCATCATAGGAAACATGACTGAACCTGAGCTTCCTGTCACAGGAAATATCACAACAACTGAGCTTTCCGTGATGTGAAACTTCACAGCAAATGATATTACAGTGATGGAAAACCACACGGAAACTGAGTGTCCCACCACAGGAATATTCACAGAAACTCACTTCCTATTACTGGAATATTCACGGAAACTGGGTCTCTCATAATGGGACAATTCACGGAAAGTGAGGTTGCCATCATAAGATATTTCACAGAGAGTGAATTTCCTGTCACACAAAATTCACTCAAGCTGAGGTTCCCTGTGCAGGCGCCTCACTGAAACTCAAGTTCCCATTATCGGAGACATCATGGAAGGTACTCCCTTTACTGTAAGACAGTCTACAGCTCTCCATTTTCATATAGACTCCCATACATTGGAAGATGATATGCATGAATCAGTCTTTCTCAAATGGACAAGCAAATATTCATATGGTTTCCAGAATGGATAATCCAACAACCACAGGTTCTTAAATTTCTACAAAGGTATCACTGTATCACTAATTGCCTCTCTGAAGGTATGTTGGATCCAGTCCACCGGAACCCCTGCCAATATCTACATTCCTTTATAATGATCAGATCACACAGTATATGTCTTTACTGTGCTTACTTACCTGGCTTTATCTGTCATCTTGACCACTCGCTTGACTCGTCCTTGCTGGGGCTTGGGCACACCAGGGTTGTTATATGGCACAGATCCCACTGGAGGTCCTGTCCCAGTCCTTGGATGTTTCCGAAATGTTTCCGCCCTTGATATGCTCAATGGAGGAGGATGCAATGATTTGCTAGTGGCTATAAAATAGTATGCATGAGTTTGTATGGCCATAAGAGAAATGGTAAGCTGCTCACTAGGAGCAGATGTCTGTTCAGCCTCCCTATTTCTACTGAGGGCAGATGAAGATGGCGATGGTGGAAGAGGTGGGGTCACAGTTGGAGATTGTAAACCATTGATTTCATTTGAGAAGTCTTCCTCTTCACTGCTAGTGTCTGACTCAGACTCATTGGAATCTGAGCATCTCTGTGTCTGCTGTGGATTCTGTATCCGCTGTGGATTCTGGATCCGCTTCGGATTCTGGATCCGCTGTACAGCCTGATCTCTATCAGTAAGTAGCTCACAGGATGAGTTCCAGATCAATGGAATTAATCCTTCTTTCTCGCGTTTCCTCCAGTGGTCTAGCAGCCTGAACACCTGAACTATACGGAGCTTTGATGGATCCACCCATGGAAATCCAGTTGGGAAGCATTCCTCCTCAATCCATGCGGCTGGATCACTGCAGACTTTGCTCCAAGGGATAGTTGCTTTCTTCCTACCAGAGATGAATCCTAACTCATATGTGTTATCATAGAACTGTAAAGGGAATATCCTTAACTCACTGATATGAGCATTACAATAATCCCTAAGAGCTGACTGAACGACCTTTGCTGAATAGCCATCATCTAGGGTAATGGAAGGAATTTCAGGTTCCCCATCTGAATCCACAACAATCTTCACTTTGTTCTTGAGTGTCTTTGAATGTTCCGCAGGGATAACTTGGTCATGCTCTATACTATGAATATGAGATAATGTTGATGGATGTGTGGAAATGTGACAAACCGGGTCCAAAGCACTTCCGGTGTTACGGTTCTCGCATTGGACCCTTACTGTACCGGTTGTGGCTACGGCTGTAAGGTATATTAGTCACGGACTCGGGGTTACGGTAGGAGTTAGGCGTTGTGGAATGACTCGATCCTAGTACAGGTAGTAGTAGTATTAGGATTGCGGTACTTACGCGATACGTTGGACGCTACATTACGGTGACTCATAGCAGCGCTTGAAAGCCTGCTCTTCTTGTATTTAAGATAGCTGCGGAAGACCAAGACACGCCATCTTGGTCTTCTTCAATCGTCACTTCTGATTTCTCTCATTCTCATCTCTAAGACGCGCCTTCCATCGAGGAAGAGCCTCATCCACAATCTAGTGTCTGCGTACATCTAGCACCGCCTTCGAGCCATACGCCTCCGCGCGTGACCAGCTAAGTCATAGAAGTCGCCTTAACCGAGCTCAAGTCGAGCTAACGTCGTGACGGCGTTACATTAAGACCAAGATATTCATTGTGGCGACAGTCAGCACCAGAGAACAGTGGATGAACTTCCGTCCCTATCATCTAGACCGAAGAGGGGACCGTAACGTACCAACCCGATTCCTAGGAGCAGCCAGGTGGAGAGACCGAGGAGACGAAACCGGATATTTCGTGGAATTTAACGGACCTACAAGGTTCAGACCTGTTGAGTTTAATTTCGATCGCCTGTGCTGGGTGGAGGTTACGTGGAATCCTATAGACAACCGCTGGGACGTTGTCAGACCAGCAGGAAGACAATACCAGTGTGACATCGACGCACGCGAGCTCAATTCACGGGCTGACTGGGGCCCTATTGACGGCCAATTACGAGAACATTCTACTGGAGAAGCAGTTAGCGAGGAAACTGAGGAAGACGAACAAAGCGAAGAAAACCGACCCGCGAGCGTGGGTCCTATTGAGCAATACACCATCCAACAAGCTGAGTCCCTGCACATCACCGAACAACCAGAAGTCATTCACGTGCGATCACCAGCAGCAGAAATGGCAACCACCACCATGACGGCCGAAGAAATCATGACCGTAAGGGAACAAGCGGCGCGAGAGGCGGCCGAAGCAATTAGACAAGAATCACAGCGGCATCTCATGCCTATTAATCCTGAAACAGGACACCGTATGACCGCAGACGACGCGGCAATCTTCCGAGCCATTGGGCCCGACCAAGGAGACCCCCCATCAGGGGACGGAGGAAGACGAGGAGTACCACTAGACCCACCACCGGGGTGGGGAGGACCACCCGGAGACGACTTTCCCCGACGTCCAGGAAGAGGAGGAAACCCACCTGACCTCCCGAACCAACCACCGGAGGGAGGACCCCCCGGAGGAGGAGGAGGCGGTGGAGGAGGAGGTGCAGGAGGAGGGGGACAGGGGCACGAAAAACTAACTGGTGAACCCCCTACCATCTTTGACGGCGATCGCACTAAAGTGGATTCGTTCCTCACGCAATGGCACGTATATTGGGGAATGAACCTCGATACCACTGTCATGCGCAACGACTACCGACGAAGCCTCTTATTTCTATCCTATATAAAAGGGGTATCAGTCAGCGAATGGGTACTCTCGTACCTCAAATGGCTCAACCGACAAATACAACGAGGAATTGATCAACATACGCGTGATCTATGGAACGCGGTGGCAGAGGGATTTAACCAAAGGTTCGTCAATACCCTCGAACGCGAGCAAGCTCAAGCGCTTCTTAGAAAAGGACTCAAAATGGTCGACGGAGATATCGATAAGTACGTCAACGAGTTCGAAGAAGCCGCCAGGAAGGCCGGATACCGTCTCAATGACCCCCAAACAATCGACCTCTTTACCAAGGGGTTGCCCAAGAAGCTTTACGAAAAGACCTACGACCTAGACGAACCGGAGACGTTCGACGAATGGAAGAGGGCAACGCTCCGTAGGCAACGCAACTACATCCACATCCGTGCACGGGTGGATGAGTACAAAGACAACAAGCCCAAGAAGACCGGAAATGCCGGATGGACCGTCCCCCAGAATCTCGCCAATCCGTGGGCAATGGACACCTCCGCCGACCGAACCAAGGCACGACTGGCCGGGTCAGAAGAAATCGACTATGGCAAACCACCGTATACCAACTCACCCCCCTTCCCGCCGAGGGGAGGGCCAGGAGTTCGGGGCCGAGGAAGGGGAGGGTCGCGACGAGACCTAAGGACGGTGTTATGCTATAATTGCAACGCACCAGGCCATCTCTCACGAAACTGTCCCCATCCTAGACAGCCGCGACAGTGGCAACCACAAAACCCTGGACCATCCACCGTCCGGATGACAGAGACCGACTACTACACGCAAGAGTCACCGCCAGCCCAGATACAGGCTGCCTCGACCAGCAAAACGGCTGAAGAACGTGCCAAAGAATGGCTCACTGGGGTCGCAAATGCACCCGACGAAGTAAAGGACCTGATATTGCAGGATTTGTGGGGAAAAGAGGGTTTTCGGAGCGCCTGAACCCATCGGCCTGGGTGAGGGCTCTAAATTGTAATTCTGTAATCATGACGCGCTTTCGTTCTCTTCGAATTCCAGTCTCGATTCGTACGAATTACAGAATGGCCGACATAAAAGCACTAGTGGACTCGGGGGCCACTGACAACTTCATACACCCGAACTTTATCAAGAAAATGGGTATCGGAACCCAACAATTGATCCGACCGCGGAAAGTCTGGAATATAGACAGTACAGAAAATAAAGCTGGGTCTATCACTCACTTCACCGACCTAGACGTATACGCCAATGGATATCACAGGACCATGAGATTCCTTATCACGAACCTCGGAAACGAAGAAGTTGTCCTAGGTTATCCCTGGTTGGCGACCTACGAACCAACCATCAATTGGAGAGACGCGGTCATACATGAAAAGGTCATGCCAGTCGTAATCAGCACACAGGACAGTCTGGACCGTCATACCGTCATCGCTGCCGCTCTAACTGACAATGAGAAAGAGGCGATAACCCTCGAACTGGACGAGGAGGACACGTGCTTGCGAGCAACTACGTCCACAGAATTGGCCATCCAGGCAAAAGGGGAGGAAAAACCCGTAGAACTGCCGGCAGTCTACCACGCCTTCCAACAACTCTTCAGCGAAGAAGCGTCACAGCGATTCCCTCCCGCCAGGCCGTGGGACCACGCAATAGACTTCAAACCGGGCACCCCTTCAGCAATAGACTGCAAGATATACCCACTAACGCAAGAAGAAGAAGGGAAACTCAAAGAATTTCTGGATGAGAAACTGCAACAAGGATATCTGCGGCCTTCCATATCCCCGTACGCATCCTCGTTTTTCTTTGTCAAAAAGAAGGACGGAAAACTACGCCCCGTACAGGACTATCGCACTATCAATTCGTACACTATACGAAATCAGTACCCATTACCCCTAATTCAAGACCTCATTTACGACCTCAGCAACGCCCACATCTATACCAAGCTCGACATCCGCTGGGGATACAATAATATCCGAATACGAGACGGCGATCAAGAAAAGGCAGCCTTCAAGACCAAGTTTGGCCTCTTTGAGCCAACAGTAATGTTCTTCGGCCTTACTAACTCGCCGGCAACCTTCCAGACGATGATGAATCACATTTATCGTGATACCATCGCAAAACATGAACTCCGCGGCACCGTCATCCGCGTCTACATGGATGACATCGGCATCGCCACACGGGAGGGCGCCTCATCCGCTGACCACATAGCCGCGGTAACGGACGTTCTCCGCGTCGCTCAAGAACACGATCTCTACTTCAAGCTCGAAAAATGCCTTTTCCACCAACCTCGGATGGATTACCTGGGGGTAATCCTTGAAAAGGGGGTAACACGTATGGACCCGGTAAAAGTTCGCGGCATCAGAGACTGGCCGACGCCAACCAAGGTCAGGGATGTACGGTCATTCTTGGGTTTCTGCAACTTTTACCGCCTTTTCATCCGAGGTTTCACAACCCACGCACGACCGCTCAACCGGTTAACAAGGAAGGATACCGAGTGGAGCTGGGGAGACGACGAAGAGCGGGCCTTCAAAACCCTCAAACGACTCGTAACGGAAGAACCGGTGCTAGCACACCCCAACTTACAAGATCAGTTCGAGCTGGAGGTTGACGCATCGGGATTCGCGGTAGGCGCAGTACTTCTGCAAAAGAAAAATGACGGTCGCAAGCATCCTATAGGATACTACTCGGCAACGCTGAATGAAGCAGAGCGGAATTACGACATCTACGACCTAGAACTTCTCGCCATCGTTAAAGCCCTTCGCCACTGGAGACCTCTGCTCGCAGGATCTCCGCACAAGATCAAAATATTCTCAGATCACCTAAACCTCCAATACTGGAAAACTCCGCAAAAGATCAGTCGAAGGGTCGCTCGAGAAGTACTAGAGTTGATGGAGTACGACTTTGAGATCCATCACATCAAAGGGAAGAACAACGGCAGAGCGGATGCGCTATCACGACGACCAGACTACGATCAAGGAGAGGGAGACAACCAAGGTGTGGTCGTCTTACCTCCGGAGGTATTCATACGAGCCACTAATGCTGCGCGTACTCTGGAAACACACCCGATGATGCAACCGCCGAAGCGACGACAAGACCCCGCTATAATCAAAACCTGGGTCGATGCCCATCGCCTCAAGAAGATAGAAGGAGAATGGTACAAGGACGGGCGACTGGTAGTCACCGGACCTATGACAGCGTACCGGGCCATTATACAAGACCATCACGATCCACCGGTACACGGACATCCTGGAATAAGCAGGACACAGCGAATCGTGGAACGACACCACTGGTGGCCGAGCATCCGTCGGGATGTGTATGAATACGTAACGGGATGTGCTGACTGCCAGCGAATCAAAGTCAATACGAGACCAACGCGTGCACCACTACACCCAATCACCGCTGTCAAGGACGCCCCTCCTTTCCATACCATCGCCCTCGACTTCATCACCAAACTGCCGACCTCACAGTCGTACGACAGCATTCTAACCGTTACCGATCACGATTGCAGCAAAGCGTCCATATTTATTCCCTGCAACGAGGAGATTACAGCAGAAGAGACCGCCATTCTGTACGTCAATCACGTGTTCAAACGATTCGGATTACCGCGTAAAATTATTAGCGACCGAGACCCCCGGTTCACTTCCAAATTCACACGAGAAGTATGCCGCATATTGGGCATTCAACAGAACATTTCCACGGCCTATCATCCGCGTACAGATGGGCAGTCGGAACGGACCAATCAGTGGCTTGAACAATATCTACGATTCTGGGCCAACGAGCGTCAAGACAATTGGGCAGCGTATCTACCGATAGCAGAATTCGCTCATAACAACTGGCCCCACGAACACACGAAACAATCGCCATTCATGCTTCTGATGGGGTACAACCCGACCGCCGATTGGACGGATAAGCCATCTCCAATCCCAAACGTAATCACCAGACTGACACAACTAAAGGAGGCGCGCCGATTGGCCCAAGACCTTATCAAAAAGGCACAAGATAGCTGGGTTCGGCACAAAGACACTCCACGTTATCAAGTCGGTGATCAAGTGTGGCTGGAAGGAAGACACCTACGAACCAATCAACCAACGGCGAAATTGGCGGCGCGACGCCACGGACCATTTGAAGTAGTACAGGTGATGTCCCCATACAACTACCGTCTCAAACTTCCCACGCAGTGGAGCATTCATCCAGTGTTTCACATCGATCTTCTCACACCATACAAACGTACAGCCTTTCACGGCGAAAACTTCCCACGACCGCCGCCGGATCTTGTGGAAGGAGAGGAGGAATACGAAGTAGAGGCCATTCTGGACTCGCGGCATTTCGGCCGCCGCAAAAAGCTCCAATACCTCATCAAATGGAAGGGCTATCCGGACTCGGAGAACCAGTGGGTCGACAAAGAGGACGTGTTTGCACCAGACGCAATTAAGGCGTACCAAGAAAACCAGGCTGGCGCGCGAACCCTTAAAAGCCAGCCTATAGACGACCAAGGAGAGTATCCCTCCTACCTCCGATCCATTCAGACGTCTATGCCCACCTCTCCTCTCAGACATGTCACCACGGCGATCCTCCTCGACCAAGTCGCACAAGACGCCGCCAACCTCATCGAAGACGACGAAGAAACCGTGGTTCAACAGGTCCAGCTCACTCCGTACACACCTGCAAACATACGAGCGGGGCATATCACCGCTCAAGAATGGGCTAACGTCCTACAGAGGTTCCCCGACCCGACTCACCAGCCCGACGACGAGCAGCAGCATGCCGTCGCTCACATCTTCCGAGACGACGACGGCAATCGAGAACCCATTGCCGTCATCCCCCCAGGTGACGACCTCATCGGCACAAGGGGAATTCTCCCCGCCGACCGTCCCCTTGAAGACCCAACAGGAGTTAGAAGCAGCGGAGGACTGGCGGAGGATGGCGAAGGAGTGGGCCGACGAACAACTGCGCTTAGCGCAGAGGAGATTGAGCGAGTTGCAGCAGCGCAGGCAGCGCTCCCTAACGACGAAGCTCACACTGACGACGAAGATTACTACCCGGTCAGACACCCCCTCCTTCGAACGCACAGCCACCCTACTAATCCCCGAATCACCCCATGGCTCGTCCACACCGACGGAACCCCCATGTCTCGAGGACGTGTGCGACTGCCCGGCGTCGCACTTCACACCCCCATTACGCACGACGACGACCCTGCGCAGGTCCTTGCGCCTGAAGGGTTCAGGGCGAATCGACAGCCCCATTACGTTCACTTCCCCATCACCGGGCCCGATGGCGTAGAGAGGAACGCCAGTCATGTTCAGATCGTCGGAGGTGCGAATCCCTTTGTGCTGGGGCTTATCCCCGGCTCTCCCCATCTTTACGGCAAACCCCTCTACGCCTTCCCGATGCTATCGGCCGCGGGACGCGCCTTCATCGCCCACGAGGACCTCGTCATCCTCGCCTCCGACAAGATCACGGACCGCGCACTGAACCGCATCGGGGACGAGTCCCTGACTGCGGAGGTGACGCGCTATCGAGCAGCCGCGTACGAAGAAGAGCGGCTTGCGGCTCGCATTCGCCAACTTCAGGCAATGCGACTGTCGGCGCGGGACGACAAGCAGGACTGCATCTATCGCTTGGAGAGGGCCAACGTGTTTGAGCGTATTAGTGACGAGCAGTCCACATGGACGGCGAGGGACTTCCGGTGAGTCTGGGGACTCACGCTGAAAAGGGGGTGATGTTACGGTTCTCGCATTGGACCCTTACTGTACCGGTTGTGGCTACGGCTGTAAGGTATATTAGTCACGGACTCGGGGTTACGGTAGGAGTTAGGCGTTGTGGAATGACTCGATCCTAGTACAGGTAGTAGTAGTATTAGGATTGCGGTACTTACGCGATACGTTGGACGCTACATTACGGTGACTCATAGCAGCGCTTGAAAGCCTGCTCTTCTTGTATTTAAGATAGCTGCGGAAGACCAAGACACGCCATCTTGGTCTTCTTCAATCGTCACTTCTGATTTCTCTCATTCTCATCTCTAAGACGCGCCTTCCATCGAGGAAGAGCCTCATCCACAATCTAGTGTCTGCGTACATCTAGCACCGCCTTCGAGCCATACGCCTCCGCGCGTGACCAGCTAAGTCATAGAAGTCGCCTTAACCGAGCTCAAGTCGAGCTAACGTCGTGACGGCGTTACATCCGGCTGTATTTCATCCACTCCTGCCAGACCATGGCATTTCTCCAGTCTGGGCAGAAGTCCGAAAAGGACATTCCATCATCCAGAACCCTGTTCCAGTCATCCCTACAAATATGTGGCAATGTAAAGGTAGTGCTGCAGCTGGATACATCTTAGGAAGACTTACATTGAAGCTCTTGGGTTTCCGTCCTTGTCTGCATAAGCCACCAGAACAATTGAGCGCATTCCACATGTCTTGAATAGCTGTGTTTGGAAGTCCCTAACTATCCGGCCACGGAAAGCTGCTTGAGCCATTCTAACAAGGTGTATTATGTGTGTGGATCATGAATACATGGGTGGAAACTCACTTGGCTTGGATATCCCTTGGGGGTCTGTCCTCTGACCACTCCTTTGCAAGTTCGACATATGGTTCTTGTTCCTCTGTAGTCAGCTGTTTCCAAAGCATTGTTGTTGCATCCTGGAGAGCTCCTAAGAATGCCTGAGATCCAGGAACACCACCGGAAATCCTCTGTGCAAGTTCCATAATCTCTTCCTTGTTCTCATGGTAGAATGCATTCCGGGCTGACCACTTCCGAGTAAACTTGATAAGTTGACGATGAGGACGGGAATAGTGATTGTAAAACCAGGTTCTGATTTTCTGGAGCCATATGTATCAGTGAGCCTTTACATGGATTAACTCTCAATGCTCATACCCTTTTAGCCTCTTTTTTATCAAAGCCAGTATTTGGAGGCCTAAGGGCATACAGGTCTCCCATAGCCCTCTCAAGGATAGTCTTCCGTGTCTCTGTATCAGCCTTTTGGAACTCTTCCACATACCCCTTCAAGATGGTGGCATCCTGACGGGTTAGGGAAAAACCTTTGTCTGAGGCATGGATAGATGGAGAAGAGATCTCAGACTCCCCAGCTGAGCTCCCGGATAGATGGTCGGATTGCATAGCTATGATATTAGGACGTAAGAATGTGTGGGAGATGTATATGGTGTTTGTGGAATTGTACCACATATGGTGAGCCTTAAATAGACTGGCTAATGTCTTTGAGTTCCAGTTCCGTGAATGCTGGATTTGCAGATGATTTAGGAAACATGTCTGGAGGTATCACATTGAAACAATATGTCTGTTGTGTGAGACATATGTGAAACCACTTATTTTAATATGTGCTTCATGTTTAGTTTCAATCCAGGTAGATGACAGCAGACGGATGTATCTACAGATGTAGCAAGGGGGTAACATTTCCTGGGATGGAAGCGATATATCCATGGACAGAGATGATGTCTGTGAACGGAAGTGATCTTTCCGTGGACGGAAATGATCCTTCTATTGGTGGATGCAATCCATCCGTAGACGGACGAAATCCATCCGTAGACGGATGCAATCCATCCGTAGACGGATGCGAGCCATCCGTAGACGGATACAATCCATCCGTAGACGGATGTAATCCTTCCTTAGATGAGACGGAAGTGAACTTACTGTGGAAGGAAGTGATATGTTACGGATTAGAACTGATACTTGAATGGAAGTGATACGCCCTCAGATGGAAGTGATGTTTCACCGGATGGAAGTGATACTTCCTGAGACGGAAGTGATGCTTCCTTGTACAATAGAATGTGCTTCCTCTGATGGCGGAGACATTTGCCATGGGATCCATTCGTAACTTTAGTTCTGTATGGCTCACCCGTCCACACATATGTATGAGGTATTTACTGGTACATAGAAAGTGTGCGAGCTCGTTTTGAATACATGTGTGTTTCTCAGTACAGACTCCTTGTAACTACGTCACTTGTCCCGGCCGCTGGTCTTGTAAATTCCATCCCTAATATATGAGATATCAGAATAGAGGTCCATTACGACGCCCATGAGTATCGTGCATCTCTCCATGAGATCCCCAGAGTGATCGGATGGGTCAAGCGAAAGCAGCCCCCTGTAGGCAGCAGGGAAATGGCGCCCGGAAGCGACATGCGGATATGGTGCCCTGGCCACCTATGGGAGTGTGTAAATGTCAGGAAACCGCAATCGACAAGACACCACTCACATATGCAACAGGTATAAGATTACTCTCAGGAATACTTATTATTTCCTCTTCCGGTGGACTGGAATCGGTATCCATCTTCTCCCCACTGTGAGAACCTTCCACCGACCGTGGGCTATCAGGAACACGTGCTGTAGGAGGGGCTGTAACATCCTGTATGTCGATGGGAATGGGCATAGCGCTCCGTTCCTGTATTGGACTATCTGGTAGCTGAAGGGCTTCGTGGACCTGCGATCTGTCAAGAACGGTCACTGCCTCAGGTCTATCAGTTACATCGTCCTCGTGGAGTACGGGTTCCGTGTGTAGGACTTCCTGCAAGATGTCGCCAGCGCCCTCTTCCGCCGGACCTGTAGCACCATGAGATTCTTGCATAGTTGGAGCCGTTCCGGGACTGCACGCGGTTTCCTGTGACCCGTCGGAAACGGCTGCGACGCCAAGGGTGGATGTTGTCTGGGTGTATGTGACTCCAAATAACTCGCCATGAACGTGTGCCATCTTGGGACTTACAATGCTCTGAGCTATGTCAAGGACATCAGCTATCTCTGGATCCGCAGCTTCCTGTAGCTCACAGGAAGGTCCTGCAGCGTGTGGAACTGGAGTAACCCGCAACGGGTCAGTGGCGGGTTCTGGCTCAGATGCAGGTGCATCCGGGGTGGTGTCCTGCCTCAGTGTTGCCTTTCGCCTATGGAGGAAGGCGGTACGGCGGGCATGGTGAGTTGGTGGAGACGGATCGGACTCAGTGGGCTCCACTAGTATTGTCGCCGACATATCCGATATGTTCTGTGGAAAATGAGAATGGTTTTTGATGGAGGGGTAGATGTGGCATACCGCTGGCGAAGGCAAGGAAGGTGCTACGGAAGTTTCGATTGTAGCAGGAGGCACAGCAGTGGCCGGACTGCGCTTCTTGAGGAAGCGGTAGCGTGTGGAAGGCCGCGCCTCTACTGTGGAAGATGGTGTTGTCTGTCCGGGTTCTGAAAGATGGCCAGATGATATGGTAGAGAGTGGGGGTCCATGCCCGGATGGATCACCCTCAGCGGAATGCTGTCCGGATTGCACACGGGAAGGGGGAGGGCGTGGAGGCATCTTTCCAACGTATGCCCATTGACCTGGAAGCCCCTGTTTCAGTATAAATAATTTACCAACTAGGGTCGGACCTGTATGCGACATTCTCTACTGATCTATGGGCTGTAGGTGATTCTACAGTGGTGGGTTTCAAAATGCGCGTTGACTATGTCATCAAAAATGCCTTCTGATACATTTCTAGTGGACCTATACGATATGACGCTGGTGTACTAGGGTCTCGACTCTGAACTCCAGGCCTCAGATTGCTGATAGGCTTCTGAATGATGCAAGACATCAATAGGCAACACATGAGGCGAGGCCATGTGATCATTAATGTCCGAAATTCGGATAAGTTGTCTGAACTGTTGGGTTCCATCGGGTTCCATCGGGTTCCATCGGGTCCCATCTAGCTCCATTCGGAAACTGGTCTTCGGGCATGGGAGACTTCCCACGAGCAACGGAAAATACTGCGTGTCCGCCCCCCCCTCCCTGTAGTCCGTTTCCGCACATTCCCTCGCTTCCACTATGCCCCCACAGCGCAGGATATATGTGGACAAGCTTACTGCAGATGAAAAAGCACTGATGGGCACTGCTATCCGCTTCGACCTTGCGCTCAGGTATAGGGAGAAGAATATCGAATCTGTGGACGACGATTGGTACAGGACGTGCATTGCTTCGGAATTGGTAAGTGCTAGTATCCCTTAATATATTGAACTGCACGCTAATTTGATGTTTTCACTATATAGGACGATGTAAATGAGATATTTGGGAAGTATTCAGACGGAACGACGGAGCCGCGTATGCACCCGATAATCACATATGTTGCTGAAGAATGGGATAGCGCTGCGGACAGTTCCAGGGTGCCGGATATCGCTGCACTCAAGCTCGAAGACGTCTCCAAGCTATGCGATGACGGTGCAGCGAATAATCCGTCGTGGAATAGCCAGCTTAATATGAAGACGCTTAATACACTCATTGGGCTTCTGAATCCCTCGGATCGGTGGTGGCTTCCGGCTCTGCGTTCGGATGTGGATGATATTCCAGGTATGTTACACATCTTCCTCTCACTCCCGTAACAGCTATTCCCATTTATTTCCAGATGCTCCCCACGTAACGCCACCTAAGGCGGGGTCCAAAGCATCTGGAAAGCGTCCCGCACCACCCCCTCCTGATACGGGTTCTGACAGTGGTGCAGAGCCCTCCGGCCCAGTTCCTGCATCCGTTCAGGATGCTACCACGGTCAATGAGGATGTTGAGATGCAAGAGGATGATGGGGGAGAAACGCCGCGCAAGCCGAAGAAGGCCACAAAGCGTGTCGCAGTCCAGTCCCCCACAGCAGCCCATCGTACTACCCGCCGCCGGCGCACAACTACTGGCGCAGGCGACGTCCCTTCTTCTCCAGAGCCCGAGCCCACGGAACTCGTTCCCGTGCGCCCAGTCCCCATGGAACCTGTGTCCGGTGTCCCTCCGCACGCTGCTGTTCCCACGCGCACAAAACCCGTTAATGTGACCATTGTGAGTTCTGATGAGGCTGAGGATCTGCAGGGATCTCGTCGATCTCGTCGACGACGTCTAAGTATCATTGATGATTCCGCCTCAGAACTGGAAACTGGGCCGCCGGATCCGGTAAGTCCCTCATGGCTCTATTCCTGTTTCCGTACTCACAGTGTGCTACAGCGCGCATGTGGCCCTTGCAAGGCTGCAAACCACAAATGCAAGCCACAACCCGCCGGGAGGAAGGGAACAGCATGCAGGTGGTGTATGAAGCGGAGGCACAAGTGTGTCCCCCGCCCTCAGTGGGTGGCGACAGGGAAGGAGGACGGGAAAGGGAAGAAAAAACAATCACTCGGTGCGTTCCCATTTGTCTGATATCATTGTATTATGCTAACGGACCCACAGACGAAGTCGTGCAGAGGTTGGACGACATGTCCAACACTCAAGAGGCCCACATTGCGGCCATGCGCGACTTCGTGCACAATACGGACGTCATCCTACGTGCCCTGTGTACCCAAGGACCAGGTAATGTTAATATGTCGACCCTACGCCTCCGGACGCCTGCTGTTCCGCTTTTCACGGAACCTGGACCGTCCACACCCAGCGCGTCCTCTGTTGCCAGTGGCGCCAGTGGCGCCCCCTCAACAGTTTCCAGCATGGGGCTTGGTCGTATGATGATCAGCGATGCGGGTGTCGCTGGCCCTTCCGAAGTCCCACCCGACCGCCCACAGGCCCCAGGTACGTCGTAACTCGCATCCACATTTCCCGGATGCGTATTCACATTTTCCGCCTTCCTAGCATCTCGCCAGAGTCTCCGGAATCACTCAAGTCGTGCGGGAACCTCTAGTGGAGCACAGTCGAGGGTCGGGTCGCGCCAATCGTCTCGCGGACGTACCTAGATGCTGGAATATCATATAACGCTTGTCTTATCTACTTTTGTCTTGTATTACCCCATCTATAGTATGTTATATATCTTCAAGGCTCTGATGCTGACATCCATATGCATATTATGTTGCTTATACGTGTCGCAGGTTATGTCCGGGACGTTTCCGAAGCGTTCCAAGCATGGGACGTATGCAATATATATATGAGGATCACGAGCACATCACGGGATACCGGCGCATGTATCCGGGAGTCACGGGCGCGTCATAGGACGTTTCCGGCATGGTTTCCGTCAAAGGTTTCCGCTTGGGTTTCCGGTACGCTCACAACAGTATCGTCCTGGAATTCGTATGCATAATATATCACTTCTGTGTGTCGCGGGTGACATATGGGACGTTTCCGAAGCTTTCTAAGCATTGCACATATGGATTACGCATGTGGGGATCACGAGCACATCATGGAATACTGTCGCATGTCACAGGATGTTTCCGGCAAGGTTTCCAGTGTTACAGTTCTCGCATTGGACCCTTACTGTACCGGTTGTGGCTACGGCTGTAAGGTATATTAGTCACGGACTCAGGGTTACGGTAGGAGTTAGGCGTTGTGGAATGACTCGATCCTAGTACAGGTAGTAGTAGTATTAGGATTGCGGTACTTACGCGATACGTTGGACGCTACATTACGGTGACTCATAGCAGCGCTTGAAAGCCTGCTCTTCTTGTATTTAAGATAGCTGCGGAAGACCAAGACACGCCATCTTGGTCTTCTTCAATCGTCACTTCTGATTTCTCTCATTCTCATCTCTAAGACGCGCCTTCCATCGAGGAAGAGCCTCATCCACAATCTAGTGTCTGCGTACATCTAGCACCGCCTTCGAGCCATACGCCTCCGCGCGTGACCAGCTAAGTCATAGAAGTCGCCTTAACCGAGCTCAAGTCGAGCTAACGTCGTGACGGCGTTACATTAAGACCAAGATATTCATTGTGGCGACAGTCAGCACCAGAGAACAGTGGACGAACTTCCGTCCCTATCATCTAGACCGAAGAGGGGACCGTAACGTACCAACCCGATTCCTAGGAGCAGCCAGGTGGAGAGACCGAGGAGACGAAACCGGATATTTCGTGGAATTTAACGGACCTACAAGGTTCAGACCTGTTGAGTTTAATTTCGATCACCTGTGCTGGGTGGAGGTTACGTGGAACCCTATAGACAACCGCTGGGACGTTGTCAGACCAGCAGGAAGACAATACCAGTGTGACATCGACGCACGCGAGCTCAATTCACGGGCTGACTGGGGCCCTATTGACGGCCAATTACGAGAACATTCTACTGGAGAAGCAGTTAGCGAGGAAACTGAGGAAGACGAACAAAGCGAAGAAAACCGACCCGCGAGCGTGGGTCCTATTGAGCAATACACCATCCAACAAGCTGAGTCCCTGCACATCACCGAACAACCAGAAGTCATTCACGTGCGATCACCAGCAGCAGAAATGGCAACCACCACCATGACGGCCGAAGAAATCATGACCGTAAGGGAACAAGCGGCGCGAGAGGCGGCCGAAGCAATTAGACAAGAATCACAGCGGCATCTCATGCCTATTAATCCTGAAACAGGACACCGTATGACCGCAGACGACGCGGCAATCTTCCGAGCCATTGGGCCCGACCAAGGAGACCCCCCATCAGGGGACGGAGGAAGACGAGGAGTACCACTAGACCCACCACCGGGGTGGGGAGGACCACCCGGAGACGACTTTCCCCGACGTCCAGGAAGAGGAGGAAACCCACCTGACCTCCCGAACCAACCACCGGAGGGAGGACCCCCCGGAGGAGGAGGAGGCGGTGGAGGAGGAGGTGCAGGAGGAGGGGGACAGGGGCACGAAAAACTAACTGGTGAACCCCCTACCATCTTTGACGGCGATCGCACTAAAGTGGATTCGTTCCTCACGCAATGGCACGTATATTGGGGAATGAACCTCGATACCACTGTCATGCGCAACGACTACCGACGAAGCCTCTTATTCCTATCCTATATAAAAGGGGTATCAGTCAGCGAATGGGTACTCTCGTACCTCAAATGGCTCAACCGACAAATACAACGAGGAATTGATCAATATACACGTGATCTATGGAACGCGGTGGCAGAGGGATTTAACCAAAGGTTCGTCAATACCCTCGAACGCGAGCAAGCTCAAGCGCTTCTTAGAAAAGGACTCAAAATGGTCGACGGAGATATCGATAAGTACGTCAACGAGTTCAAAGAAGCCGCCAGGAAGGCCGGATACCGTCTCAATGACCCCCAAACAATCGACCTCTTTACCAAGGGGTTGCCCAAGAAGCTTTACGAAAAGACCTACGACCTAGACGAACCGGAGACGTTCGACGAATGGAAGAGGGCAACGCTCCGTAGGCAACGCAACTACATCCACATCCGTGCACGGGTGGATGAGTACAAAGACAACAAGCCCAAGAAGACCGGAAATGCTGGATGGACCGTCCCCCAGAATCTCGCCAATCCGTGGGCAATGGACACCTCCGCCGACCGAACCAAGGCACGACTGGCCGGGTCAGAAGAAATCGACTATGGCAGACCACCGTATACCAACTCACCCCCCTTCCCGCCGAGGGGAGGGCCAGGAGCTCGGGGCCGAGGAAGGGGAGGGTCGCGACGAGACCTAAGGACGGTGTTATGCTATAATTGCAACGCACCAGGCCATCTCTCACGAAATTGTCCCCATCCTAGACAGCCGCGACAGTGGCAACCACAAAACCCCGGACCATCCACCGTCCGGATGACAGAAACCGACTACTACACGCAAGAGTCACCGCCAGCCCAGATACAGGCTGCCTCGACCAGCAAAACGGCTGAAGAACGTGCCAAAGAATGGCTCACTGGGGTCGCAAATGCACCCGACGAAGTAAAAGACCTGATATTGCAGGATTTGTGGGGAAAAGAGGGTTTTCGGAGCGCCTGAACCCATCGGCCTGGGTGAGGGCTCTAAATTGTAATTCTGTAATCATGACGCGCTTTCGTTCTCTTCGAATTCCAGTCTCGATTCGTACGAATTACAGAATGGCCGACATAAAAGCACTAGTGGACTCGGGGGCCACTGACAACTTCATACACCCGAACTTTATCAAGAAAATGGGTATCGGGACCCAACAATTGATCCGACCGCGGAAAGTCTGGAATATAGACAGTACAGAAAATAAAGCTGGGTCTATCACTCACTTCACCGACCTAGACGTATACGCCAATGGATATCACAGGACCATGAGATTCCTTATCACGAACCTCGGAAACGAAGAAGTTGTCCTAGGTTATCCCTGGTTGGCGACCTACGAACCAACCATCAATTGGAGAGACGCGGTCATACATGAAAAGGTCATGCCAGTCGTAATCAGCACACAGGACAGTCTGGACCGTCATACCGTCATCGCTGCCGCTCTAACTGACAATGAGAAAGAGGCGATAACCCTCGAACTGGACGAGGAGGATACGTGCTTGCGAGCAACTACGTCCACAGAATTGGCCATCCAGGCAAAAGGGGAGGAAGAACCCGTAGAACTGCCGGCAGTCTACCACGCCTTCCAACAACTCTTCAGCGAAGAAGCGTCACAACGATTCCCTCCCGCCAGGCCGTGGGACCACGCAATAGACTTCAAACCAGGCACCCCTTCAGCAATAGACTGCAAGATATACCCACTAACACAAGAAGAAGAAGGGAAGCTCAAAGAATTTCTGGATGAGAAACTGCAACAAGGATATCTGCGGCCTTCCATATCCCTGTACGCATCCTCGTTTTTCTTTGTCAAAAAGAAGGACGGAAAACTACGCCCCGTACAGGACTATCGCACTATCAATTCGTACACTATACGAAATCAGTACCCATTACCCCTAATTCAAGACCTCATTTACGACCTCAGCAACGCCCACATCTATACCAAGCTCGACATCCGCTGGGGATACAATAATATCCGAATACGAGACGGCGATCAAGAAAAGGCAGCCTTCAAGACCAAGTTTGGCCTCTTTGAGCCAACAGTAATGTTCTTCGGCCTTACTAACTCGCCGGCAACCTTCCAGACGATGATGAATCACATTTATCGTGATACCATCGCAAAACATGAACTCCGCGGCACCGTCATCCGCGTCTACATGGATGACATCGGCATCGCCACACGGGAGGGCGCCTCATCCGCTGACCACATAGCCGCGGTAACGGACGTTCTCCGCGTCGCTCAAGAACACGATCTCTACTTCAAGCTCGAAAAATGCCTTTTCCACCAACCTCGGATGGATTACCTGGGGGTAATCCTTGAAAAGGGGGTAACACGTATGGACCCGGTAAAAGTTCGCGGCATCAGAGACTGGCCGACGCCAACCAAGGTCAGGGATGTACGGTCATTCTTGGGTTTCTGCAACTTTTACCGCCTTTTCATCCGAGGTTTCACAACCCACGCACAACCGCTCAACCGGTTAACAAGGAAGGATACCGAGTGGAGCTGGGGAGACGACGAAGAGCGGGCCTTCAAAACCCTCAAACGACTCGTAACGGAAGAACCGGTGCTAGCACACCCCAACTTACAAGATCAGTTCGAGCTGGAGGTTGACGCATCGGGATTCGCGGTAGGCGCAGTACTTCTGCAAAAGAAAAATGACGGTCGCAAGCATCCTATAGGATACTACTCGGCAACGCTGAATGAAGCAGAGCGGAATTACGACATCTACGACCTAGAACTTCTCGCCATCGTTAAAGCCCTTCGCCACTGGAGACCTCTGCTCGCAGGATCTCCGCACAAGATCAAAATATTCTCAGATCACCTAAACCTCCAATACTGGAAAACTCCGCAAAAGATCAGTCGAAGGGTCGCTCGAGAAGTACTAGAGTTGATGGAGTACGACTTTGAGATCCATCACATCAAAGGGAAGAACAACGGCAGAGCGGATGCGCTATCACGACGACCAGACTACGATCAAGGAGAGGGAGACAACCAAGGTGTGGTCGTCTTACCTCCGGAGGTATTCATACGAGCCACTAATGCTGCGCGTACTCTGGAAACACACCCGATGATGCAACCGCCGAAGCGACGACAAGACCCCGCTATAATCAAAACCTGGGTCGATGCCCATCGCCTCAAGAAGATAGAAGGAGAATGGTACAAGGACGGGCGACTGGTAGTCACCGGACCTATGACAGCGTACCGGGCCATTATACAAGACCATCACGATCCACCGGTACACGGACATCCTGGAATAAGCAGGACACAGCGAATCGTGGAACGACACCACTGGTGGCCGAGCATCCGTCGGGATGTGTATGAATACGTAACGGGATGTGCTGACTGCCAGCGAATCAAAGTCAATACGAGACCAACGCGTGCACCACTACACCCAATCACCGCTGTCAAGGACGCCCCTCCTTTCCATACCATCGCCCTCGACTTCATCACCAAACTGCCGACCTCACAGTCGTACGACAGCATTCTAACCGTTACCGATCACGATTGCAGCAAAGCGTCCATATTTATTCCCTGCAACGAGGAGATTACAGCAGAAGAGACCGCCATTCTGTACGTCAATCACGTGTTCAAACGATTCGGATTACCGCGTAAAATTATTAGCGACCGAGACCCCCGGTTCACTTCCAAATTCACACGAGAAGTATGCCGCATATTGGGCATTCAACAGAACATTTCCACGGCCTATCATCCGCGTACAGATGGGCAGTCGGAACGGACCAATCAGTGGCTTGAACAATATCTACGATTCTGGGCCAACGAGCGTCAAGACAATTGGGCAGCGTATCTACCGATAGCAGAATTCGCTCATAACAACTGGCCCCACGAACACACGAAACAATCGCCATTCATGCTTCTGATGGGGTACAACCCGACCGCCGATTGGACGGATAAGCCATCTCCAATCCCAAACGTAATCACCAGACTGACACAACTAAAGGAGGCGCGCCGATTGGCCCAAGACCTTATCAAAAAGGCACAAGATAGCTGGGTTCGGCACAAAGACACTCCACGTTATCAAGTCGGTGATCAAGTGTGGCTGGAAGGAAGACACCTACGAACCAATCAACCAACGGCGAAATTGGCGGCGCGACGCCACGGACCATTTGAAGTAGTACAGGTGATGTCCCCATACAACTACCGTCTCAAACTTCCCACGCAGTGGAGCATTCATCCAGTGTTTCACATCGATCTTCTCACACCATACAAACGTACAGCCTTTCACGGCGAAAACTTCCCACGACCGCCGCCGGATCTTGTGGAAGGAGAGGAGGAATACGAAGTAGAGGCCATTCTGGACTCGCGGCATTTCGGCCGCCGCAAAAAGCTCCAATACCTCATCAAATGGAAGGGCTATCCGGACTCGGAGAACCAGTGGGTCGACAAAGAGGACGTGTTTGCACCAGACGCAATTAAGGCGTACCAAGAAAACCAGGCTGGCGCGCGAACCCTTAAAAGCCAGCCTATAGACGACCAAGGAGAGTATCCCTCCTACCTCCGATCCATTCAGACGTCTATGCCCACCTCTCCTCTCAGACATGTCACCACGGCGATCCTCCTCGACCAAGTCGCACAAGACGCCGCCAACCTCATCGAAGACGACGAAGAAACCGTGGTTCAACAGGTCCAGCTCACTCCGTACACACCTGCAAACATACGAGCGGGGCATATCACCGCTCAAGAATGGGCTAACGTCCTACAGAGGTTCCCCGACCCGACTCACCAGCCCGACGACGAGCAGCAGCATGCCGTCGCTCACATCTTCCGAGACGACGACGGCAATCGAGAACCCATTGCCGTCATCCCCCCAGGTGACGACCTCATCGGCACAAGGGGAATTCTCCCCGCCGACCGTCCCCTTGAAGACCCAACAGGAGTTAGAAGCAGCGGAGGACTGGCGGAGGATGGCGAAGGAGTGGGCCGACGAACAACTGCGCTTAGCGCAGAGGAGATTGAGCGAGTTGCAGCAGCGCAGGCAGCGCTCCCTAACGACGAAGCTCACACTGACGACGAAGATTACTACCCGGTCAGACACCCCCTCCTTCGAACGCACAGCCACCCTACTAATCCCCGAATCACCCCATGGCTCGTCCACACCGACGGAACCCCCATGTCTCGAGGACGTGTGCGACTGCCCGGCGTCGCACTTCACACCCCCATTACGCACGACGACGACCCTGCGCAGGTCCTTGCGCCTGAAGGGTTCAGGGCGAATCGACAGCCCCATTACGTTCACTTCCCCATCACCGGGCCCGATGGCGTAGAGAGGAACGCCAGTCATGTTCAGATCGTCGGAGGTGCGAATCCCTTTGTGCTGGGGCTTATCCCCGGCTCTCCCCATCTTTACGGCAAACCCCTCTACGCCTTCCCGATGCTATCGGCCGCGGGACGCGCCTTCATCGCCCACGAGGACCTCGTCATCCTCGCCTCCGACAAGATCACGGACCGCGCACTGAACCGCATCGGGGACGAGTCCCTGACTGCGGAGGTGACGCGCTATCGAGCAGCCGCGTACGAAGAAGAGCGGCTTGCGGCTCGCATTCGCCAACTTCAGGCAATGCGACTGTCGGCGCGGGACGACAAGCAGGACTGCATCTATCGCTTGGAGAGGGCCAACGTGTTTGAGCGTATTAGTGACGAGCAGTCCACATGGACGGCGAGGGACTTCCGGTGAGTCTGGGGACTCACGCTGAAAAGGGGGTGATGTTACGGTTCTCGCATTGGACCCTTACTGTACCGGTTGTGGCTACGGCTGTAAGGTATATTAGTCACGGACTCGGGGTTACGGTAGGAGTTAGGCGTTGTGGAATGACTCGATCCTAGTACAGGTAGTAGTAGTATTAGGATTGCGGTACTTACGCGATACGTTGGACGCTACATTACGGTGACTCATAGCAGCGCTTGAAAGCCTGCTCTTCTTGTATTTAAGATAGCTGCGGAAGACCAAGACACGCCATCTTGGTCTTCTTCAATCGTCACTTCTGATTTCTCTCATTCTCATCTCTAAGACGCGCCTTCCATCGAGGAAGAGCCTCATCCACAATCTAGTGTCTGCGTACATCTAGCACCGCCTTCGAGCCATACGCCTCCGCGCGTGACCAGCTAAGTCATAGAAGTCGCCTTAACCGAGCTCAAGTCGAGCTAACGTCGTGACGGCGTTACATCCAGGATCAATATGGGACAGTCCTGAAACAATCTGCCCATGCCCCATATTGGGTACATACACAGGAGTCACAGGTGCACTGTAAGAGGTTCCTATAGCCTTCCTAACATGCTCCATACACGCTCCATACAATGGATGCATACACAGATCATTGGCATATGCAGGTCATGGGCACATCACGAGCAAGATCATGGAACGTCTTGAAACATTCCGGAAACGCAGAACTTCTCTGTGTGGGGGTTCGGACTATTCAAGCAGTGACACACATTCCGTATCTGTTGCATGCAGGAAACATGTGAGTAGGCCATGGTCACATGTTTTGGAATATGGACTGGCATGTGTAGTATGATTGGAATGACAGACAGTGTCCTGGTTGGAGGGGTATGAGCTGCGTTGTCACATCTCTAATCATTATCTACCTAGACAGTAGGTTGTAGCATGGATTTGCTTAAGTACCACATGTATAGTATTATGTCCATCCACCCCCCTATTACCTCACCCCACATCTAACCTCGCATGTCTGACATCCAGAAGGCATCAAAAGAGAAGGATATTGATATGTCCATAAAGGATGTCCATCTTACCTTTACCAGGACCTATACTGGGGTTTCCGATCCAGAAGATGATGCTTCATCTGGTCTGGAATCCTTTGATGAAGATGATATGTATGGATCGGACAATGGAGATGACATCATTTGCAATATTCCCGACACAGATGAAGAATCACAGGAACTTGAACATTCCTTGGATAGGGTATGTCCTCCACCCCACTCCCGACTTTCGGAGATCTCATGTGTTATCCAGCTCAATGAGCTCATTAATGCTTCCCAGAGTCTGTGTGTCGACCTTGAGAACATCTATATTCTGGCAGTGGAATTGTACAATATTTGGAACAGGGGAGATGTGTCTGAGCATGATTCCCAGCAGAGTTCAGATCCCTTGTCTGTCCTGCATAGGTCAGATATACTAGAGGTGGAGGCACATGGTATGGATATCGAAGCGGAAGTAGAAGGAGCCTCCACTGGCGGATTTAGTAAATAATGATATGCAGGATGCAATGGCCCACATCTGATAATCCAGTATGCATTGTTCGGATATTGTAGAACTCCGGATGGCCTAGAATACTATGGAACCGCTGATTTGTATGATCCCTGATGTACACTCTACAAGGGCACATCTGTAGAATATTCCGCAACTCATTTCTGCAGTATGCACAGGGTATTTAAGACATCATCCAAATCATACAAAGACACCCAGCTTCATCATCTCTATACATATTCCCTATCCACTGCTATACAGGAAATGCCTCGCACTCGTGATGTTATCATTCCTGAAACTGTTGAAGGCATCGAGGAGGTCGTCATCAAGCACACCAAATCGAAGCGTGGTACAATCTGGACAACGGAAAAGGTTGTTCCCGTTGTCCGTCCACAGAAGGAGCGATCCGGACAGCCTTCACGGGCATGCCAGAAGGATGCACACCCGCAGATTCCATCAGCTAGTGTCAAAGGTTCTGGGAGGCCTCTCCACATCCCTGGAGACCCGCAGATGGACCCACACACGGAAGAGCAACAGTATGACTTCCACAATACAGAAGAGGATGGTCAGCTACAACCCGACTCAACAGCCACCCAACAGGCCACTGTATGTCTCACATTTATTCATATCATGTAGCTATCCTGATCAGATGTAGACTCCAATGAAACAGTGGGTGGAGCTCAGGGATAGATATCTCCATGTTCTCCTGGAGATGGAAGGTCGGGGAAGATCTGACAAGTGTTCCATGTGCAGCAAGAAACCTGAAATAAAGTGTCCGGATTGCTTTGGACCACTGTTGTTTTGCAAGGACTGCTGTCTTGAAGCTCACAGGAACTCCCCATTTCACAGACCACTACTATGGAATGCAACCCACTACACTCCAGTAACTCTGCACTCCCTCGGATTTGTATTGTGCATCGGGCATGGTGGTATGCCATGTCCACGAACAGTTGAGGTAGTTATGGACACACATATCTTGCAATGTCTTGTAGTGCTCATATTACCTTAGGGAATCAGAGCTGCACAAGCAGTCTCCACTAGTAGAAAGAGGAGTTCTGGGAAGAGACGTGCCCACTCAGCATCTCTTGCATCTGTTTCTGAGGGTCCTGATTCTCCGGATAATTCTGGCCAACTTCCTACACCTCGCGAGACTCCACAGCCAGAAGGCCCATCCACTAATCCGGATATCTCTGACAGACTCTTTGACTCCCTGGATATGTCTCCGGATTCTAATGACAGTGATTCCAGCAGAGTGCGGACAGCGGACTCTGGTAATCCACTGTTCACTGTTGTTGACAGAAGTGGAATCTTCGACATGGAGGTAGTATTCTGCATTTGCCCAGGAATGGACAATATTGGCGAGCAGCTTCTCCAATCCAGGCTATTTCCATCCACATTCCGGCAAATAGAAACATTATTCACATTCACAGTATTGGAGGACTTCATTCTGGATAACCTGGAATGCAAGACCACAGCCCAGCAGTATTATTCAAAGCTGCAAAGCATGACAAGCAAGATGTTTCCCAACAATGTGCAAGTATGTCTTCATCCATACATACACACACTCCCATCCACCCACATCCAGATCTAATAAATGTTTACAGAACCGTTACAAGCAACTTCTGAGAGCATCTCGCCAGTGGCGTGACCTCAAGGGCAGGATGGAAAGTGGGCTTGGACATCAGTCAGAAGGAGAGAGCTGTCCGGATGGAGCCATGGCAATATTCTGCCCTGCATGCCCACAGCCTGGAATCAATCTTCCTAAGGATTGGAAGACACTATATCCTCCGTATGTCATTTATGAACTGGCATCTCCACATACTCATACTCCCCATTGAAGTGACCAGCTTATCCGGACATTTATCATGGACGGAAACTTTTCCGCAGAACACATGCGCCATAGATCCGGGGACAAGGATGTTGCATTATCAGCAGGAATGGCATTCATGGCCAACCCTGATTCCTACAAGGCTCATCTCCAGTGCGGAAAAGAAATAGCCCAAGTATGTGATGTCTTCCTTACCCAGATCCTTTTATCTAATGGCCTTATAGCCCAGCACATGTAATACCTACAGAGCCATTGAACAGGCAAATTCTAGTAGGACACACCTTGATGTCACAGGGATTGGTGCAACTGCCTGCTGCCATGGGTTCTTTGTTCCAACATCTGTGGTGGATTTCCAGAAAGGAGAGAGGTATGCATGTTCTCTTGGAATCCCTATATCCGGAAGTGATGTACCATTTCCGATAGGCAAATCAATATGGACTACAGCATATGCAAAGCACTCTCATACAATATGGAGGACATCCCTGTGGCTCTTGTCATGTATGACATCATGTGCCAATATAGAGTCCACTTCCAGGAGAGGGTCAAATGCAGTCCGGAACTCTCACTACCAAGCTCACTGACACTCCGGATGGGAATTGGACTGTTCCATATCCATGGGCACCAGGATTCTTGCTTGCCAAGGTTTTCTCCCAGCTACATTCCAGGAGCAAAGCAGGTTGATGGAGAAATAATCGAGACCTTGTGGGCACCCCTGAATAATATCTCTCGCAGCATCCGAGGGATGTCCTTGGACCATAGGCAGGAGGTATTGGATTCCCACATCAATTACTCCAACTGGAAGAAGCTGGTTAGGATTGGTATGTATTATCCATCCGGACTATCCCATATGTTAATACAACACTAATGACACTTGTATGTGAAAAGTCCCATCACTACTAAAGCGGTGGAAGCGACTGGACTCTGGCTTGGATGCCAGTGCAAAGGCATATAAGGCACTCAATCAACACTTCAAGCATAAATCTGAACAATGGCTGAAGGATGATGAGGGTGCTCAACAGGAGAGACAAAAAACCCCATCTTCCATGGATATCTATGACACTGTGAAGGAAAAGGGTGTGTGGTCTGAATCCGAAATCTTCCCCCCATAATTGATGAATGTCTCCAGCCCCATCCCGGGCTGCTATCCAGCAACAGCTTACTGAGGAAGAGAGCAGGGACCATTCCATCCAGGGTGAGACATCTTGGATTTCATGTGGCCTTAAGATACAGGAATTACAGTATGTCCACAAGGATCCTTCCTAATTCATTGAATAATGACCTACCCAGACTTGCAATCCGCTATCAGCTCCGGAGTCAGGGATCAAGGCTCACTATAGAAGATTCACAAGTCCTTGAGAATAAGCGCAATCGCATACAGAAGCTTATTGATATGTTTGAGCACCAGGCAGACACCTTCCTACACCATCATCAGGATACAGATGATGTTCCGGTATGGTCTATGGGGGACTATGCTGAATATGACAATGTGGATGACATAGATGGCTCCGGAAATCCTGGCCTTGGACCTTCTGGCCATTACCATGGTGCCCCAACTTCTGATGGCTTGGGAATGGAAAGTTCCAATGTTGAGGACATTCCCCTCCTTCTTCCGTCATCCCTTGGATGGGAGTGGTGTTCAAGCCACGGTATCAAGTCTCTTGCAATGAAGGAAGCTAAGCTACGCTATGCTCAGGCAAATGATTCCATCCACAGGATCCGCCTTGCTTTAGGATTCAAGTCTGCACTCTTCCGAACACAAGTGCGGGATGCCTGTACACAAAAGACAAAGACCCATGCATGGACTGCAGTTCATGGTGTTGATAGCACAGTCCATGAGCATGCCCGGAACTATTGCATGGCGCGGGATGCATACATCAAGGTCCAGGAAGAATCCGGAGACTTTCCGGAATTACCACCCCTCCACCCCACAGATCTTCGCATCAGCACAACCATCCTTGGAGCAGCACAGGTGGGACAACGCAATAAACAGCTCCCATGGATATGGAGCTTTGGGGTCTCTGAAAGGCATGATGGAACTTGGATGGATGAGTGTAGGCCAACATCCATTGCCATATGATGAATGCTTACAGATATTTCAGTTAACCGAGTTCATTGGCTTCGTGCAAAAGCTCAGTTTGAGAGGTGGAAGGAAGAACAACACAGTATTCATAATGAAGCCATATGGATTCCGGCTTACTTTCATTCCAAGGCGGAGCATTGGAAGACCAGGATGGATATGGCAGCACAGGTGCTGCTTCCTGGCCATGAAGCATATGCATCTCGCCAAGCACATGCATGGGAGGAACTATCTAGGAGTTCTGTAAAGGCACTAATCCCAATCACCTCTTCTCCATTAAAACATTTAGAGACTATGTAAAGGTGTATCCTAGTTCTGATCTATTCCCATAAACTGTAAATCAATGATATCACTCCACTTATTTCATGTATCACAATGGAAGGCAATCTCTACATTACAGGAATTACAAGGGAAGTGATGCTTCCATCATAGATAACTCATGGAAGTTGGTTATTATGTTATTTCTTGGATTCCAGAAAGCTACTGAAGGTGATTTTGGTAAGTTAAACGGAAAGCTAAGACTTCCACTCCTGGAAGTGACACAAGTTTTGATTCCTCCATTTCTGGAAATAATATGTGTTAGGATTTCTGTTCAGGAAACACATGTATTGATTTCCGCATTTCGGGAAAATGACACAGGTGTTAAGGTTTCCGTTCGGGAAATGATAGGGTTTTGATTCCCCATTTCCGGAAATGATTTGGGTTTTGATTTCCTGTTTCCGGAAATGATACGGGTTTTTATTTCCCCATTTCCGGAAATGATACGGGTTTTGATTTCCCCGTTTCCGGAAATAATTTGGGTTTTGATTCTCCCGAAATGGGAGAATGACATGGGTCCATCTCAGGAAATAACACAGGTGTTAAATCTTATGTTCTGAGAATGGGTTTTGGTACTCCCATTTCAGGAAATAACATGGGTCATGATTCCTCCGTTTCAGGAAATAAATGAGTGTTTATTCATCTGTTTCGGAAAATGACCCGGAAATCTGATTCTTCCATTATAGAAGGAAACATTGCTACTTCCTTTAGCAATTCCTACATCGGAACCGACGTCGGGTGGCCCATGAATTCCGGAAGAATTTTGTGCGTCAGCCAACGTCGGTTGGCCCATGAGTTATGAGGGGTTCTTCCCGTCGGATGGCCCATGAGTTATGAAAGTTATGGCAGATCATTATGTGAGAGAGGATGCCCACCGCGAAACGCGCGAGCTCTTCTGGGATGCCTCGGAGTACTGTGCGCTGGTAGTCTTTGTGAGGGATTTGGACTCCAGCAGCCGCGAGTTCTTCGTGCTTGTATCGCAGGTTCGTGAGGAAGACGCGGACGTCGCCTCCCTTGGGGCAGCGCATTTCGTAGAACGCCGTTTCGAGGTCGTTCTGAGCGTAAATGCTCTTGGCTGTGAACTCATCGCAGATCCGTTTCCAGCGAAGATGTGCAGTGGGGTAAGCACCCATGCGCACGACTGTCGAGTCAGGGAGCCGTTGCGAGAGGAGATACTGCGCGACCTCGTCATCGTACTCCCATTTCTCAATGGCTGCGTCTTCATCGCTTGTGCGGTTTAGGGGGTCTTTGGGCAGCGGGGAAGCGTTGCTGCCGTCGAAGAAACCCCATCGACGGGTTACTCGCATCGCCTCGCGGAAACGCACAACAAAGATGGCCCAATTTGAGCCATCCGTTTCCAGGCGAGGAATGTTAGCAGGGAGTTGCTCGATGGTTGAAGACGGTTGGGGTGGTGGTGGTGCAGACGGCGACGAAGAGGATGAGGAGGCGAGAGTTCCAGTCATACTGATGGGAAGCGATAAGGGTTCGGAGATAGTGTGGGTTTAGCGACGCTCGGCAGGGCCCATAACCTGTAGGTTATGGATAGTTTCGGGAGCACGGAAACACACGCGCGGAGCGAACTGGATAACACGAAAGACTCAGGAATCGCGTACGGGCGATGACTCAGATTGTATTTACCTGGATAACACGAAAGACTATCCAGGTGTGAGTGAACTGTAAGGTAACGAACGGTAAAGCTTCTCACCTCAGGAATCGCGTACGGGCGATGACTGAGGTGGGCGGTACTAACGAGCGAAAGTATTTAACTAACGGGTAAAGAAATTGAGGACGTACAAACGTCGTGCTAAGGAGTGACAGGACATGACAGAAAGACTTTTAGTTTAGACAGGTTACTACGGTAGGTAGGCATAAACGTAACGTCGCGCGTAAACGCGCTGAATCTCGACAGCATTGGCCAGTACTTCACTGATAGTCGGTTGATTCGAAACGGCGAAACAGCCGCTGCGTTTGAGGATCAAGAACAAGAGGGACACTGTAATTCCATTGAATGATCAGGAGTACACCTTCACAAACAAGATCTTCGGCACAGACGGGTTAATTCTTTGCTCAGCACCCAAATAACAACGCCGGCAAGCCCCAAGTAGATGATTGAAAGAACGGCTAGAATCGTTTTCTTCCTTCCAGCAAAAGCGTATGTACGCATCATTAGAATAACTGAGGATACGACCACACATGTGACTAAGTGTGGACCATGTAGACCTAGTCTTACTTACATTGTGCCGACAACATCTATAATCAATTCGTGAGGAAACATTAGATGGAAAGTACGAGTAGGCGCACCGTAGGCATCTTACAGGCATATATAGCGCGATAATATGACTCGCAAATGCGTTGCTCATGGTTACCGACAAGACCCCACAAGTGGAACGGTGCGACGGCCATTGGGAAATAGCGACAAAATATATATGCGGCTTTCACAACAGTCCATGGAGCGGGGTATATCTGCAAGTCAACAGTAATTAGTCAACTAATCCTCGGCAAATGAAGATGAATACTCACAAGAGTGATTTCCTGGTCAAGCCTAAGCACCGAAGTCAAAATAAGTATTTCGAGTCTCAAAAGTCCAATGAAGTGTCGAGATTCAACGTACGATATGAACCAATCATAGAAGCAGACGACGTCTATCATAGGAGGGTTAATCACCAAGATATATCCGCGGGACGCCGAAGCTCAGAGGGGAACGTACAGGAGGCTAGAAATGGCCACAATAGGGTGACTTTGACCGTATGAGGGAGGAACGCGCTCACATGTGAGGGCGTAACGCCCGCTAGATGCCGCCAGTAAGAATGAGTAAAGCCGCTGTCAGTACATGACTGCATGACTCCGAGACAATAAACGAAGACCAACATAGTCACTGTATTCAATCCGGACGTCAACAGCTGCAGCGTAAGTGACTGTTGTACCATGAGTGTAGATAAAGGAAGACGCCGACGATGCCAAGTGCAACTGCAGATTGATACGTCAGAGCCTATTTGTAGCAACTCTGAGCAAAGTGTTGACACGGAGCATCAGTGACGACTAACCTTTTCGAGCTATAAGCTTCAAAAATTATCTGAGATGTTAACCGGAACTGAGATTACCGACTCGGAGAGAGAGGGAAAATTGTTAGTAGGAAAGATGGTGTGTACGTGCGAGAACTATCATAAAAAGGATTGCGCTGTGGTAAGAAGGACATATTACAGTATTGTATTTCGAGTTTCCACAACTAATGCGGGCGCCGCGGCTTCTTTCGTAACAGATTGCGGGGAATCGAGATATCTACTAGGCTAGACGCTGTAGGCTGTTTCTGTTATGATCGTCTCGGATCCAGCCGTTAGGCACGCATACAACTGCTTTGCAAGGGGTAGCGAGTGCAGTACAGTAATTTCAGTTATGGCAAGCAGGAGTGAGCAGGTCCATATTGAATATCGCGAAACGAATATTCAAAACTCCGCTTCGCAGATCAAATAGCCAATTCGATAGCCTTACTCCCGGTATCGCCACTATCACTTGGATTATGTAATTACATAATCATTCCCAATATCACCATATTCCCGGGACTCTGGCAATTCCTTTGTCCCTCTATTGTGACTCGGTCACATCGCCGCACGTGCAACTGTAGTGAGGGTCCGTGCGTCGTCTTGAACTCAGGGTTGGCAGCCCGTCGCTCCCTTTTTCCCTGGTGCGTGCCCCTCCTATACTAACTGCCCTGTTTTTTTTGAACTTTTTTATTCCGGCACATGGGTACAGACGGGTCATAGCTGAGACCTGTGCCCATCTTTGTCCAAGGTGCGTAATATTCCACATGATCTAAGCCGGGCGGTCTGTCACTGACACCCAGTAACAATACCCAGTACACTTTCGTGTCGTGCACACACCGGCAATGCGGTCTTGGGTTCCCATGGCACAGCACCAGCACGCACCTTGCCATCGATCGCTTTTCCCGTCGCTCTTCCCATCCACGCATGCACACACTCTCCCCGCCACACTATTGCTCTCTCCCTCACAACCACGCAACTGGACGACAACGATTCCTCCGCAAGCCAGCCCCCTAGGCTACTTGCAAACAAGCTGCGCATCCTCGTGCGTCACCTTTGTTCACTAGGTACTACTAATCTTATAATAACAATTTAGGGTGCACCCTGTCATCGGCCGCAACACTGGCCTCCGTTCATTACAATGACATTGTCTCAGCTCCCTTCTCTCTCTCTCAGCCCTCACGCTACCTTACCCCCGAGATTTCGTGTCCCACCGCTGTGTTTCGATCGTCTCAGCGTCTCGACTCGTTTCCTATGCCACATCTCCCTCTTTCTATCATACCTTCATATCCCTTTCTGTGGTGGCTACTGGTCCATCCGTATCTAAACCACTGCTGTTGAATAGACCGGATTTCTCCTGTTGTTCGCTTGTGTGATTCTTGAGGTCATGCCACTCAACGGCACCGGAACACTCGTATCGTAAAGTCGGCCAGCTCTCGTCCTCCTCTCGGCTCCCTCATCCTTTATCGGTTTACGCTTGCGTTCGCATTTTCACGTCCGTTCGTTCAACCTTCCTGCTCCACCCTCTCGACGCCTTGACCTGATCATTGTCGCACCGGCACTTCACCAACACACCTTCAGATCTCCGCCTTCGGATCATGTGACGTTCTGGTCTGCGAGAGTCGCCTTTCCTGGGAGCGAAGGAGATGGCTCATCAACTTCCCATGTATTATATACATCCAAATCCGAGTTTGTTTGTTTGCTTTAACTAACTAGTGTAGGTTTAAAAGTAAGTTGGAAGTGGGTAGGCTACGGAGATATATCCAGGCTGTCGCTTTCGGGGTTGAGAAGGTTATGCAGTCCCGGGACACGCTTGGGCTAGTTTTACCAGTGCTCAGTATTCATATAGTAAGAAATATTCGGAATGGGCAACACACCTGCTGGTCATACGAAGTCGGCACCTCAAAAAACTTGCAGATAACATTGCACTGGTGCTCCTTCTCAAAATCACGATGTGTTCCCCGAACATTGCCTTTGCTGAACAATTTGTGCCCTAGGTCACTGGGCATCAAATAAGAAGAAGTCGGTAGATATGAAGAGAGAGTTCCACACAGATGTGTGATGATCTGTGGGTCTGTCAGGAGGGTATCACCCCCTAACGTCGTCCAAGGTGTTGTCAGCTACACATAATCAATGAGTCGGAAAATCCCTCACCCTGAAAATCCAAAGTGAATGCCTGGCAGCCCGTTCTCCAGTACTGCACATGCTGGCAAAAAGCGAGAAAATCGGCACGGTGGCAATTCTCACTATCATCAAAGTGGAGTGGATACGAGGATCCATTGTTAATATACTTCCTCCAAGGTCCATCTTCGGAGGAGTGAATCAGCTCTTCAACTAGATATGCCTCCTTTTGTGCGGGTGCTACATTGGTGATTGCCAAGCCCGACTTGACAAATTGAAACCGGGGAATTGTCACCGGACAGGTAACATTGTAACTCTGGTGATATAAAGCAATAAAGCTGTAAACGTCTTCAAGCAGTGAATCTGCCCACTGAATGGAAAGCGCGTCGGCGGCCAGGTCCCTAATTTGCTCATCTGGAGAGAGGGAGAGTGTCGGGGCCACAGATGATGACACATCTGAGGTGTGGCTGTGGTTCGACAAGTAGGGTTGCTTAAGCGCAACTGAAGCAGTCGGAAATGGGGATGGCCCTGTAAGGTCTATTTTCCCTTCTCTCATGGACTTGAAAGCACCGTATTGTAGTTTTTGAGCCATATTAAAGAGGACAAACCCATTTTGAGGCTGAACCTCATGCATCCACTCCCCAAATCCGGAGTTGGTGACGCTTTGTGCTAAGATAAGCGATCTTAATGGTTTGGTGGGACACAACCAAAATAGTATCGGAAACGACACTGTATTGACTAAAATTGTGTCTTGATCATGTCAGCAGATAAGGCCATAGTAAGAACACGTACGAAGGCCATTGATAGCAGCAGGCTGTGGCTCATGTTGGGCAATAAGTGCTTGTCGGATATCTTCCACAGAAGGTGACACAGGATGTGGATCACAGAACTTATCGCTCCGTGTACGCTTCTGTGAGCTGGATACCTCTTTAACTTGCTCTTCAGATATTTTCCGTTTCTTGCCAAATATTGGACGGGGCTTGGGACGGGTATGCAGACGTGTATTGACTTGTGACGGTGTGACCCGAGAGTCAAGACCAGATTTTGTGCGTGAGACAAGAAGCGTTGACTTTGATTCCGACTCAGAGTCAGATGACTGCAGAGATATGAGAACAAAAATAGAGGCCATAAAAAAAAGTGTACAGATTCTTGATCCTTGAACTGTGTGCTAGCTTCAAGTTGCTCCTGGAAGTCCTGATGGGCCTTCGCTTTCTTGTAGTGGTCCACATTGATAACCAGCATGACATCTAGTTGCGTTGCGAGAGACTTTGACCTTAAGTTGGTTTTGGGTCCACCGGAGTTGAGACAGTACTCGAGAATTGCATGTTCTTTGTTGTCAAGATGTATACCATTGTTACCCCTTTTCAGCCGGACTGATTCGATGTGTTCCATATTGAGAGGAAAACCCTTAAACTCCTTGAGCCAATCCGATAGAAAGGCATTGAGGAGGAGGTGTTGGAGGTTTTCATGACTAATCCGGATCGGAACGTATGCTATTGTGTCACACTTGAAAGTAGTCAGCATAAGTCAGCAATAGCGTCACAAAGCAATTAACATACATGAATGACGAAAGGCTGGATTCGTCCAGGCTGCTGTGCCGTCAGTCTTCCATTGAGGATTACTGTAATGGCATCCTGTCCACCAGCACGAATCCGCTCACGAAGCTGATTACGCACAGCCTCATAATGTTGGAGTGCAAGAGGGGCCGTGAACTCCTTTGGGATGGTGATTTCAAGAGGAGGGAGCTCAAATGGCGCACCCTCACCTACTGGTCCTGGTGCCCAGCCCGTTGGGATCAAGTTTTGAAGTGAGGTTGAACGGTGGGACCCATTGGCAGGGGTGGTGTTGCGTTGTCCCAGTCCCAGTCTTCCTGACTTGTCTACCGGCCTAACTTGGGATTGGTTACCTAATTAAAGATATCAGCGAAAGGTATAAGCATGCCCGAGGAAAGGTGTGAATGTACCCACCCCTTTGAGACGCGGCTACATCCCTCCGAATTTGTTCAAAGTTGACAGAGTGAATCCGAGTGGCTTCTATGTGGTGATGGCTTCAGTGTTATATTTAAAAAGAAAATGAGGTACTTGCGGTTTAGTGAAGTGGTGGAAGACTTGGTCCGATAGTAGCTGTAACAATCTGGACAGACCAGCATCTCCGTTATCGTCCTGTTAGCCTCTCGTACCTTTACCTTCCTTGCTAACGTTCATGAGAACTCCTTTTTGCAGCGTTCACGTTCACATTGGATGGTCAGTGCCAGACGCGTGGATTGTTCTGGTGAATGCACGACCCCCAGACCCTCAAACTGGACACCTGGGTCCGATGTCACAGGAGGTGTGGCCGAAACTAGAAGAGACGGCTCCATGAGAGAGTGTGAGTTAAAAGGCATTGGGTTGAAAGAGGGCATGTTGAAAGAGGGGGCGTGTTTGAACAACGTGAAACGCCGCACTTATTCACAATGAAGCCCAGGCCGGATTGGTCCAAGTGCGCGGCTGTGGAAAACTTGCCATCTGCAAATGGACTGAGTTGAATGCGCTGAATATATTCCCAGCTTTTACTTCAGCAAGTAACATAAACTAAGTACAATAAAGACAGTAGTTCCTGGGAGGTATTGAAATGTCAGCGGGCTTGCAAAAAAGTGATCTGTCAGTACGAACCTCTAAAACCATCGACGTTCTCGATTGATCTCATCAGGGCTCGACACTAACAAGGGCCCAATTGCCAGTGTGTCCATGTCGTCGGTGTAGTACCGCTCGACTTCATAACTGCACACGCAACCGTTGTCGCACATGACCTGCATGCGTGTGGCATGTGAGCCAACTCGACGCGACAATGCTGACCGTACGACGCTCGAGGCCAATGTGTACACCATGCGTGACGGCAGTGGGATGGTGCGTACGGTGCGTGGAGGTGGGTGCGGCAGCAGGTTGCTCGCTTGTGCTGGCAGAAAAGGGTGAGCGATTGTGGAGTAGGTGAAAGTGCACAGGGTGCACGTGGAACTGCCGCACCTGCAGGGAGGCCGGTGTGTGACGTTGCAGATGACGCCGCGTGGATGACGCTGTGTGTGGATGTTGAGGCTGCGTGCTGAACTTGAATAGTGGCTGCGTGGGAGCATGTTTGGCGTTGTGGAGACTAGGAACATGGGCGGAAGTGGCGACCCAGCAAACTGATACATGTGGAGCTTGGGCCCGTCGGTTGAATCTACGAAAATTTGCCACAGCTGGTATAGCTCCGTGTAGTGTGCAAGTGTCATCACAGCCTCTTGTTGATGCCACGCTCCTGAAGGAACTTCTCAAACTCATCCTGAAGGCCAAGGTCGAGCAATCAAGGCCTGTTTCTCATATTCCAGTTCCTCCGCAATTTTCGCAGACATGACACCATCGGTAGTGCCCTCACCAAAGCGACGCGCAGAGACGGAGAAAGGAGCAGGTGTCGCTGGCACAGTGGTGATTTGCGAGAACACGGGGACGCGTGCACGCGTTGAAATGAGTGAAGAGCGTAGAGAAAGAGCACGTGACGATGGTGCGGTAAACTGATGGACAGCACGGAAGACAGACATGACGATTTGTAGAATGAGAGGTGGACAACGAGTGCCGTGAGATGAGGTACGCCTGCTAGTCGCGCGAGGCATGCGTCAACGAGTTAGGTGCGGCACTGAAGCAATTCGAGACGCGGGCGAGGACAAGTAGCCGGAAGCGCGGGACATGCACCAACGTGAATGAAAGCGGGATTGTGGGGTTTTGGCATGCCTGCTATCGGGCAAGCCGTGGACCACGCGGCTCGAATACCTGTGGGGTAGTCATTATGATGCGCTGTGGCAGCGGCCACGATGAAGGTGCAGGTGCGGACTCGGTTGGGGAGTGCAGGAATGCTGGTGAGCTGAGTGTGCGGGTGCAGGTGGATGCGTTTGGAAGGGGGACTGGGCACCGGGAGGGATTATGTGTTGGTACCCTCGGGAACATCTCGGACGTGCGCAGGAAGGAAAGCGAGACAGGCGAATCGGTGCAAGCCATGTCGAGCTCGGAGATGAGGATCGTAGATGGCGAATGCATGAGACTGGGCGTGTCTTCGATCTCGGATTTTTGGGACGCATGAACCTCGTTGTAATTCTCCAAGAAATCGGAGGTCGCGGAACAGGGCGCCTGGATCTGGATTTGTTGGAAGCCGTTGCCAAATGGGTACATGGTCATCGACCCGTTGGAATTATATGTAAATTTGCCATGGACCCAGCTCATGACGCCGGTGATGCATTGAGAAGATGAGCCTATGAGCGGACAGTTGAGCGTATATTGAGGCGGCAGGCTGCGGATATACTCACCATTGCCGTACATCCGGTATCATGCAATCTCATAGACCGTCTTCGGTGCTAAAAGGGGATGAACATCAGATCAAATTTAAAAAGGAGGCGAGGATCACGCACATAGAAAGGAGATACCTGTCGTCGAGGGATAGTTGAAGCTGACGTTGGCCGGATTTACGAACGACTATTCAAATTCCCGACGCGCGTGAATGACTGCTTGTGCACGAAGGCCCACACATGATATGCACAGAACCAGTGATAACATTCTTTGAACCTGATGCCCATGTCCCGCCAATGGGGGTGGCATTATGTGCCGAGTTGAACTGCGCAAGGGCAGCAGGAATGGTCATGAGGGCTAAGAGAGCGAGAGAGTTGACAAACATGGGTGAGAGCCTTATGTGCCGAGTCGAACTGTGCAAGGGCAGCAGGAATGATCGCGAGGGCTAGGAGAGCGAGTGAGCTGACAAACATGGGAAAACTGAAAGCCAAGGTATTAATAGGGGAGGGAATTTCTTTGCACTCACGGGCGAAGGGAAAAGGAGTGGTCTTGAGGGCTTGATGGGGACGCGAGTGTGCGTGGGGACAACGACAATGTGGACGAGGTGAAAATTTTGACACCGTAAGCAAGGCCGGGACAAGCCCCTTTACCATAGAAACCAAGGTACAAAATGTTAACTATGTTGGAGAGACATCGACTCAGTGAATGGTCAAATTGCGTGTTGATATTGTAAGATAGTAGGAACTGAATGAGTATTTACTAAAAATCGAGCCCAATACCGTGGCCCTCCTCCGAATCGTCGACGTCTTCGACATCGGTTAGATCAACTATTAGAGTGCTTCTTTCGTCATCAGACTTGTCCACCACCAGTAGTTCGTCCTCATCCGCCCTGAGATCTGCAGGTAACTCCTCCCAACAATCCTCAGGCTGGGAAACAGCAGAAAGACTCTGACAAAAAGCCCCATCCCATCCCATGCTTCGGAGCGCATCGCGGATGTGTAAGTAAATTTCCCACGCATTATCGAACTGTGGCTCTGGAGATCCCATGTCCGTCCACACGGCATTTGCACGCACAGCAAATGCATGAGGGACCAAATCAAAAACTGGGTCATCTGGAGGAGCGTACTTCCGCTCGATCTCGTCAAAGGTTTCTGAGGAAACAGTGATCTAGTCAAATATGTTAGTGATGTAAGAAGATAAGACAGTATAATATACCTTATAGTCCGCAGCGTTCCATTTATGTGGCTTTTGTAAAATGATCATGGGAATGCCATGGGGTAGAACTTTCTTGCGATCGGCACTGTTACGCTCCACCGGCGTTAGTCCGACTTGGACTCTGAAGAGGCGTATTCGACTTAGCGAAAGTTTAGGCGAATGGGGACCACGTGTCAACCCAATGCAAGCTGAACAGGAGCACACCGGCACACACTGCAGCTAAGGCAAAGAAGCACTATCCCTTGGTGGATAGGAGCGGAGGCACACTTAGTCAAAGACCAAGGCAAGCAAAAGACGAGTTAGGATGGTGGATTGAAGAAGACCAAGATGGAGACTCTTGGTCTTCCGAGTCAACTACTTATACAAATACATGCGGGCTTTAAAGCACCGCTGGAATAGTACATAACCAATAGCGTAACTAGCTCGAACCCTAGTACAGCTATCCTAGGAATGAGTCATACATGAGTCACAATCACATGCGAACTACTATGCTGACTGATGTGAAGTAAGAGTCCATGACTAATACTGCTACCGGACCGTAGTCATAACCGGTCATGAGTCGTGTAGAATGAGTCACCAAGTCCGTACCGTAACATCACCCCCTTTTCAGGAGTGAGGCCCACCTCACTAGTCTGCTACCGATTCCTTCCTCATCCGTTCTGCTTCATCTTCCATCCGTGCCAGTATGTTAGCACGTTCCAATCGATAGAGACTGTCCTTTTTGTCCGTGATTACCATCTCCCTCTCCATCTGCAACTGCCGAATTCGCTTCTCTAACTGGTCCTCGGCAAAGGCGAACTGCCGAAACCGGCGCAGCTCTTGAGTAAGGGTGACGTCCCCGATACACATAAGCAGCAGGTCTGTGGGATGTCGATCACGGAGCATAAAATACTCCTCGTGGGGGATAAAGGCGCGGTTGTTCTTTGGGAGATGCGGAGTGGCGTAGAGGGGTTTTCCGTAAAGGAAACCAGATCCCGGAGCTAGTCCGAGAACGAAGGGGTCTCCTCCTCGGATAACCTGTACGTGAGATGCTTGTACCATCGGTCCATTGGGGAGTTTGATCGGGAACGGAATGTAATCGGGTCCTCTATTGACCCGGAACCCTTCAGGGACGACGACCCTGGTTGCTGGGTCTTGTTCGCCCATTGGTGTATAACAAGCTGCTTGTGCCACGGCAATTCTTCCCCTGTGTAAAGGCCCCCCCGATGCATCGATGAGGTAGGGAGTGGCGGCTGGATCTTCAGCGTAGAATTCATGGTTAAGGAATGCGTGCCTGATGGGGTAATGGTCTCCAAGTTCGTCTTCATCCTCATCTTCGTCCAATACTCCCTCCGCTCCTTCATCATCCAGTGTCGGCATGCGGCGATATGCAGTTGCTCCTGCTGCCACCGCGCCGCCGTCTCCTTCCATTCTTGTTCGTACTTCTTCATGGCGTCGGGAGGTTGTACCGCGCGGGACAGCTGCTTGAAGCCGAAAGAGCTCGTCTTCCGTGAGGAAGACTTCGGGCTCACCGGTGTCAGGGTTTGTGAGGGCGTACATTGGCAGAGGTGCTGGTTGAGTTGTTGCTGGATCGTCGTCGAGAGTTCCCTGTACGGGCACAGGGAATCGCTGCAGTGTCTGGTGCAGTTCTTCACTAGTGATAGGGCCGTCTTCCTCATGCTGCACGGAGGTACAGCCTCCATCTGTAGTTCTAGTGGTTGTGGTGTTGTTGGTGGAGTCAGGGTTAACAGGCGTGGCGGAGGAGTCGTTGACGAGGGTAGAGAGGAGTGCGAGCTGGTCATTGTGTCGAGTAGAGGACATAGGAGGAATGAGAGATGGGGACTCATCACGACAGAGGGCCATCCTTATATGCGTTTCTCTGGTGGGGTTTGAATGTTTGAATTCCCGAACGGCTTCATCGGCAAATATGTCATCCTTATCGATCCATTGGTTATCGGAGTCTGGGTACCCCTTCCATTTCACGAGGTATTGGAGCCGGCATCTTCTGCCGAATCGCCGAGAGTCCAGAATCTTCTCGACTTCGTATTCTTCTTCGTTATCAACCAAATCAGGTGGTGGGCGCTGATAGTTTGGTCCGTGCGTGGGTGTCTCGCGATAAGGTGTGAGAAGATCTATGTGAAAGACATCGTGGATGCTCCACTGCGTGGGAAGTTTGAGGCGATAATTGACAGGGGACATCACCTGGATAACCTTAAACGGTCCATGCCGTTTAGCAGCGAGTTTTGCGGTTGGTTGGTGCGTGCGTAAGTGGCGCCCTTCTAGCCACACGAGGTCTCCTTTTTCGAACTTGGGCGTATCTTTATGTTTGATCCATGACTTTTGCGCCCAGAGCATACAGGAGAAGGCACGCTGTCGCGCTTGTTTAAACTGATCGAGCCTTAGTGATACCTGTGGGATAGGGGAAGGCCTATCGGTCCAATCAGTGCGAGGGTTGAACCCTGATAAGAGAAAGAAGGGGGACTCCTGCGTGGTCTCGTTAGGCCAATTGTTATGTGTAAATTCTGCCATTGGCAGATAACGAACCCAGTCATCTTGTCGTTCGTTTACCCAAAAGCGGAGGTATTGCTCTAGCCATTGGTTTGTTTGTTCTGATTGGCCATCGGTTCGGGGATGATAAGCGGTTGAGATATTTTGGCTGATGCCAAGGATTTTGCATATCTCCTGCATAAACTTGGATGCGAAACGAGGGTCTCGATCACTGATGACACGCGAGGGGAGTCCAAAGCGTGGGAAAACATGGGAGACGTACAGAGCGGCCGTTCCCTCGGCTGTGATTTCTTCATTACATGGGATGAAAACAGCTGCCTTAGTACAGTCATGATCGGTTACGGTCAGAATTGAGTCATAACCGTGGGATACGGGGAGCTTAGTGATGAAGTCCACTGCAATGGTTTTGAATGGCAGGGCTTCCGGTTTGGGATAGATGGGTTGTAGAGGTGCTCTAATGGGTCGAAGATTAACTTTGTGTCGTTGGCATTCGGCACAGCCTTTGACATAGTCTGTGACGTCGTTTTTCATCTGCGGCCACCAGTAGTGTCGTTCGGTAAGTTGGAGAGTTCGTTTGATACCAGGATGACCATAAACTGGGGAGTCATGGTGGGCTGCGATAATGGTACGTTTGTCATGGATTCCGCCGGTGACCACTCGGCGTCCGTCTTTGTACCACGTCCCCTCGATGTCTTTTAGCTTATGAGCGTCAACCCAAGGTTTCAACTTAGCTGTGTCTTGTTCATAGATGGGGTGTTCCGGAGTCATTTCTACCGGTAGGATCTCGGGTCTCCAATGTGGGTGTCGCGGTTCTTCTAGCGTAGTAGCGCGTACAAAGACGCTTTTGGGCAGTACCGTGATTCCCTCGTTATCATTTTCTCCTTGGTCGTAGTCTGGTCTTCGTGATAGTGCATCAGCGCGTCCGTTAGAAGTCCCTTTGATGTGGTGAATCTCGAAATCGTATTCCGAGAGTTCGAGTACTTCCCTGGCCACGCGTCTACTGATTTTTTGTGGTGATTTCCAGTATTGTAAGTTGAGATGGTCGGAGAATACTTTGATCTTGTGAGGGGAACCCGCTAAGAGGGGTCTCCAGTGGCGAAAGGCTTTGACGATTGCGAGGAGTTCGAGGTCGTAGATGTCATAATTTCGTTCGGCTTCATTGAGGGTGGATGAGTAGTAGCCGATGGGGTGTCGTTTACCATCTGCTTTTCGTTGAAGAAGGACTGCGCCTGTGGCGAAGCCAGATGCGTCGACTTCTAATTCGAATTGCTGTGTGAGATCTGGGTGCGCTAAGACGGGTTCACTAGTGACGAGGGTTTTAAGGTCTTGAAATGCCTTTTCCTCTTCGCTCCCCCAGTGCCATTCGGTATCTTTGCGTGTGAGTTTGTTAAGTGGTCGCGCTTTGGTTGCAAATCCTCATATAAAGGGTCGGTAAAAATTGCAAAATCCAAGGAAAGAGCGGACGTCCTTAACTTTGGTTGGCGTTGGCCAGTCTTTAATACCCGAAATTTTGATGGGGTCCATGCGTGTCACCCCCTTTTCAAGGATTACCCCCAGGTAATCCATACACGGGGAGTGGAAGAGGCATTTCTCAAGTTTGTAATATAGGTCATGTTCCGCGGATACGCGGAGAACGTCTTTAACTGCCTCGATGTGATCTGATAAGGAGTGAGTAAGACCCGTAGCGATGCCGATGTCATCCATGTAAACCCGAATAACTGTGCCGCGTTTTTCATGCTTTGCGATGATGTCCCTGAAGATGAAGTTCATCATAGTCTGGAACGTTGCTGGGGAATTAGTTAAGCCGAAGAACATCACCGTTGGTTCAAATAATCCGTATCGCGTTTTGAACGCCGCTTTTTCTTCGTCTCCCTCTTTAATGCGTATGTTGTTGTACCCCCATCTAACGTCGAGCTTGGTATAGATGTGGGCGTTGCTGAGGTCAGTGATAAGATCAGAGATGAGGGGGAGTGGGTATTGGTTGCGAATGGTGACAGCGTTGATTTTCCGGTAATCTTGAACGGGTCGCAACTTACCATCCTTCTTTTTGATAAAGAAGAAGGACGAGGTGTATGGAGACTTAGAGGGTCGTATGTATCCCTTTTTCAGTTGTTCATCGATCCATTCGCGCAGTTTCTTGTCTTCTTCCTGAGTCATAGGGTATATTTTGCAGTCGATGGTGTCAGCTGTCCCTGGTTTAAATTCGATGGCATGATCCCAGGGCCTGCTGGGTGGAAACCTGTCCGATGCTTCTTCGCTGAAGAGACGTTCGAATTCGCGGTATTCGGGGGGTAACTCAGCTTTAGTAACATATTGCTGAGCGGCAATAGCGAGGTCAGTAGCGGTGGCTCTGATTTGGCATCCTTCTTCAAATTGTTGTCGTTGTTCGTCTGTGATAACACAAGAGTGTACAACTTCATAATCATCGTTCTGAGAAGTGGTTGCCGCGATCGTTGTGGTTTTGAGGTAGGGATTGGTTGAGCGAATAATGATGGGGAGCATATCTTCGTGGATGGCGGCTTGTGACCATTTGATGTGTGGGTCGTAAATAGCGAGCCAGGGGTATCCTAATACGATGTCTTCATTGCCGATGTCTGTAATAAGGAAGCGTATTTCCTTGTGGATTCCTTTAGTTTGGACATCGACGTCCATATAATGAGTGATACGTCCCGATTTATTCTCCATATTATCAATATTCCATATTTTCTTCGGGATGTCGAGTAACTTGGTCCCGAGCCCCATCCTTTTTGCAAAGGAGGGTTTCATGAAGCAATGGGTTGCTCCTGAATCAACTAGTGCTCGTATGTCGGCCATTGCGTAACTGGTGCGAATCAATACTGGAACTCTCATAGAACGATAGCGAGTCATGATTACACTGTTACAATTAACTGCCCTCACCCAGGCCGATGGGTTCAGGCGTCCTGAAAACCCTCCTTTTTCCACAACTGCTGGAGGATAATGTCTTTCACATCATCTGATTCTCCCGCTACTCCGTTAAGCCAGTCGCTGGTGCGCTGTTGAGGGGGTACGTCTTGGACTGCCCTAGTGGCAACTTCGGGTTCTTGTTGATGATAGTCGGTGTCGATATACCGACTAGTAGACGCTTGGGGCTGATAGCCTCCTCGTGGTTGTCTGCAATCTCGTGCCATATGCCCGTCCTTTCCGCAATTATAGCAAGTGACTGGCCTTTGGTTGTTACGTCCTCCTCCTCTTTGGAGGAATCCCCCCCTTGGTCGGTATGGGGGACGCGGAGCAAGTATATCCTCTGCTCCTGCAAGTCGCCCTCGGATTCGGTCCGCCGAGGTATCCATAGCATTAGGGTCTCGGGGCAGGTTTCGCGGCTGCCAGGAACTTCTTGGCGGTCCATGCCATTGTCGCGATTGGCGTGGGCGTCCTTGTCCTTGCCCTGGGGGGGCTCCTTTGTTTAGTACCGCTTTGAGGTGGAGGTACTGCTGTTGGCGAGTAGTGGCTGCTCTCTTCCATTCTTGGTAGTTACGGGGATTGTTGAGGGTATAGACCTTTTCATATAGGTCTTTTGGTAATCCACTTGCGAATAGATCCAACGTTTGGGGATCGTCGAGTCTGTATTGAGCGTGGCGTATGAGCTGTTCAAACTGCGTGCAATACTCATCTAGGTTGCCCCCGATCATTTTAACTCCTTTTTTGAGCTCGTATTGAGCTTGTTCTTGCTCCATTGTGTTGCAGAAGCGCTGCATGAAGCTACGCATAACTTCATTCCATAATCCTTCACTAGTACGGGGTATTCCAGCTTGTATCTGGCCGTTGAGCCAGGTAAGCATGGCTAATACCCATTCGCTAACGTTGATGCCTTTGATGTAAGAGAGAAAGAGTAGGGCGTGTCGGTATGGGGTCACCATGATGCCTTCATCAGCATTCATGCCCCAGTAAACATGCCATTGAGTGAGGAACGCTTCTACTTTGGCGCGTTCTCTGTCGAATACTGTAGGTGCTTCGCCAGCTAATTTGTTACTTGGAGGGGGAATAATGGGGCCTGCACCTGGTAATCCCCCTCCCGGGGGTCCTCCTCCTGGTGGTCCTCCTGGAAATCCTCCAGGAAACCCTCCGAACCCAGCTCCTCGTGACGGGGGTCCTCCTCCTCCTGGTAAATTGCCAGGGGGTCCTCCTCCTCCGCTAGGGGGGTCGGGTACATCTGGCCCGATGGCCCGGTGAATTGCTACGTCGTCTTCAGTCATTCGATGACCGGTATAAGGGTTGATGGGAGCCAGATTGGCTCGAGATTCTTCTGTAATGCGTCTTTGCTCTTCTAGGGCTATTTGATCCTGAGCTTCGACGGTGAGTTGAAACTCTTCTTGAGTGACTGTGGTAGTTGCCATTACGGCTGCTGGGCTGTGGATGTGAATTACTTCTGGTTCGTGTTGATGGATGGTGAGGGACTCAGTTCGTTGTATGATATGATCGCCAATAGCCCCTAGGCTTGTTTCTTCTGCTGGTGTTGTTCCCCTGCTTGGTGATTGACTTTCGGAGGCTTCCTCTCTGCTGACTCCTTCATCTGTATGTTCTTGCGTTTGTCCATCAATAGGACCATAGTCTGCGCGGCTATTAAGTTCTCGCACGTCGATGTCGCAATTGTAGTTTCTTCCGGCTGGTCGTACGATGTCCCAGCGATGGTCTATGGGGTTCCAAGTAACCTCGGTCCAACAGAGATGTTCAAAATTGAACTCAACAGGTCGGAAACAGTTAGGACCGTTAAATTCTACGAAGTATCCAGTATCTCCTCCTCGTTCTCTCCACTGAGCTGCCCCTAGGAATCTTGTTGGTACGTTGCGATCTCCTCGTCGTTCAATATGATAGGGACGGAAAGACGTCCACTGGTCTCTGGTCGAGTACGCCACAATGAGGATCTTGGTCTTAATGTTACGCTCCACCGGCATTAGTCCGACTTGGACTCTGAAGAGGCGTATTCGACTTAGCGAAAGTTTAGGCGAATGGGGACCACGTGTCAACCCAAGGCAAGCTGAACAGGAGCACACCGGCACACACTGCAGCTAAGGCAAAGAAGCACTATCCCTTGGTGGATAGGAGCGGAGGCACACTTAGTCAAAGACCAAGGCAAGCAAAAGACGAGTTAGGATGGTGGATTGAAGAAGACCAAGATGGAGACTCTTGGTCTTCCGAGTCAACTACTTATACAAATACATGCGGGCTTTAAAGCACCGCTGGAATAGTACATAACCAATAGCGTAACTAGCTCGAACCCTAGTACAGCTATCCTAGGAATGAGTCATACATGAGTCACAATCACATGCGAACTACTATGCTGACTGATGTGAAGTAAGAGTCCATGACTAATACTGCTACCGGACCGTAGTCATAACCGGTCATGAGTCATGTAGAATGAGTCACCAAGTCCGTACCGTAACAGGCACGGCGCTTGGTCCAGTTGCGCTGATTGACCCAGGCATCAACCTCCTGCTGTATGAAAGGAATAAAAATAAAGCGGAACACGAGACTGAAAATGCTTAGCATTGCAGAGTGAGGTTCTTATTAAGTAATATTAACGTACCATTCGAGAGGGTCTCCGATGTCATAATACCCTTCGTCGACCCCTTTATCAAGCAATTTTTGAAATCCAGTGGCCCAGTCCCTTCGAAAAACGGACCAGTGAATTTCTGGTTTGATATTTCCATGCTTGCGGAACCACCGATGTTGAATGGAGCCATCCAGGGATGGCTCCATGTGATGGCGCAGAGCCGTCTGTGCATAAGCCACGTTGACGTTTTCCGTCCCTGGATCGCTCTGCGTGATGAGGGGAATACCTGGAAAAAAAAAAAATTTTACCATCAATTAGGTAATCAAAGCACGTACCACCCATGGCCCAGGCTGCGTTAAGGTAGAAGCGCGCAATCAGTTTTGGATTCCTGACTGTCCACCAGACTTTGCACCAATGGATCACGCCTGGATAAGGGTCAAGACCAACGTGAAAGAAGAGCCCATAACGTTTGAATTTGTCGTGCTGGTCAAGACACCACATCTCATTTGGGCCAATAGCTAGGAATGTCCGCCGCTTGAACTTTTGGTACCGCCGTGCCTCAACGGCATCTGGCTCAGTCTGTCAGAGAAACTCTGAGATAACAGGCCTTCGTAATATGTCAGTATCATATTCATATGCAGAACGTGGGACACACCTTGATACATGAATCTTGTTCTCAAAAAGAAGGGCCTTCCTGATCGTTTCAGCACCGCGATTGGGAAAACGTTTTTTGACCTCGATAACATGACTGGCAATACTTTGGACCGTGTGCTTTTGTCGACGTGTGCTTTCCAAGCCCCACTTTTGACGTCGCCGGCGAACAGTAAAAACACTGAAAAGAGAAGCCATTTAGGATGCTATGACATTGTACAAGGTAAGAACATACCTTAAACCGTAGGACGTAGGGTCAAAATGGTCCATTGCAGAGCTAGCGATTTCCTTGTCGTTCATACCGAGATTAAAATAGAGCGTAAGCACTGGTTGGAGTTGGTCATTTGGAGCTGTCAACGACGAAATTTAGAGTGAAAGGTGGGAAAAGGGACAGACGTACGGCAAGGTAGATGCTGGTTTGCTTGCATCTCACGGCCAGTAGCCCTGCTTGTAGCGTATTGTTCTGTATCTGGATATGTCCAAAAGGTAAAGTAAGGAGGCAGACAAGGAGGCGGAAAAATTTGGAAAGTGACTGACCTGGCAAGTCCGAGTCCATTGGCGGTGCGAGTGTTCGCGCACGGCTGTGCCTTACAGGTGGCATGATAATACCAGACCTACCAACCAACTTGAGTTTCCGGAACAATGTTGGGTGAGTGGGACGGGAAAGGGAGAAAAAAAACACATCAAGCGCTTGCCGCTAGTAGGACATGAGGACAGTTGAAAACAGCTTTTGTATTAACATTAAATTCCTGGCAGTTAGTATGGGAGGGGCACGCACCAGGAAAAAAGGGAGCGACGGGCTGCCAACCCTGAGTTCAAGACGACGCACGGACCCTCACTACAGTTGCACGTGCGGCGATGTGACCAAGTCACAATAGAGGGACGAAAAGGAACTGCCAGAGTCCCGGGAATATGGTGATATTGGGAATGATTATGTAATTACATAATCCAAGTGATAGTGGCGATACCGGGAGTAAGGCTATCAAATCGGCTATTTGATCTGCGAAGCGGAGTTTTGAATATTCGTTTCGCGATATTCGATATGGACCTGCTCACTCCTGCTTGCCATATTCAGTAGCACAAAAACCAGATCATTCCCTGCTTCCCGGTCTGCGCCGTGCCCCTGCCACGCGTCTTCTGACCAAGCATGCCGCACTCGTCATACAGCATACAGTATTCACGAATGGATGAATGAAAACCGTATAATCTACTTCTTTCCAACCCCGCTAGTTTTGTCTCTCTCTGGTCGGCTTTACGGTGACCTTTGTCTCCTTTATCGTCTCTCCGCAATGTACCGATCACTGCAGGCACTTTCCGACAGACTGAGAAAATGCCCTGAGGGAAAATACTGCCAGTCATGGGGCGAGTGAGTGGTTATAGTACTGTAGAGGCTGGTCACTGGCTGGTATTCCGATACCCGGGCGCGAAGAAATACCTAGTGAAGGAAAAACAGAGACAAGGTCACTGTGATCGCTAAGATCTCCGAGTAGCGTTACCGCAGCGCTGAACGGCCTTCATACTACAGGACAGGCGAGTCACAGACCTTCAAGAAGCCCGCCCTTGTTCCTACTCCCTCTAGTCAGGGTTCAGTGGGACGTTGAACCTGCTTCAAGCGAGCAGCTGCATCTCAAGCTGCACGCGAAGCGTGACTTTTGCCCTTGCCCCTCGTCCCCACAACCACTACCGTTTGCGCTGCACGGGCCTGGCGTCAGCGCCGGCCTCGTGCAACACCGTAGCCCTATCGACAGGGAGGACAGGACCCACGAGCTGGTCCATGACCTCCTGGACCCGTGCCTGCGTCTGGGTCTGCGCCAGCTCGGCGGTGAGTTCGGGAGAGGAGCTAGTCAGGAGAAGGGTGGGGCGAGCTCACGGAAGACGCCGAGCGCGCGTCCACGTGGCGCACCGCTAGGTTGAAGTCTTCTTGCGGCTATGCTTCTTTTCCAATGGATACAGTACACTGTCGCGGTAACCCACCTGCACGAGGCAACGATGTAGCACCGTTACATAACGACCAGCGGGTACAGTACTAGACTTCACTTTCCAATGGCTGTGAAGCGAGAGGTCTGTCCACTCTGCGCCGGCGTGATGTAGGGTGTGTCGTTGTCCTCCAAGGAGCTTGCTAAGGAGACTAAAAGATCGCATTGCTTCCTGAGGCATAGAAGCAAGCATGATAGTGAGAGCGAGGCGTTTCTGAAATATGGTACAGTAACTGTAAACAGGATAGCACCCGATACTCGCAAATCAGAAAACTTCAAAGTTCAGACCAATTTTCTGACGCCCACAGCGCCGGGCAAGGCGCCAGTAATTCGACCACACATCCTTTCCGTATGAGTCCTGTTAGGAATAGTGCGTCAACTTTTTTTGCCCCCTCGTAGTATATCCAAACCATTCTGAGATTGGAGGGGAAGAGATGTAGTCGTTTTGATAGTGAAAGCAAGAGTCAAGGATACTTTTACACCAAGCTCCTTGCCAAGCCCTGCACTGTAACCATCATGATGCTATCCAAAGCAATTTCCTAATTCGGTTGATTCTGGCCATCCGGTCTGGTTGCTATAGCGGTTTTCATAACGATAGATACCTTGCGACAAATTTTCACACACAGTGGGGTTCCTCGGCAACCGTGCCGAGTTTTCTTACTATAAAAATAATTATATTAATTAAAAAGTAAATCTGTTGCGACGCCAGCAAAAGCTGACAACTTATTCCATAACCCCAATACTACATGATAACCCAATTTCCGGAGAGTTTTCCCTCGACTTAAGTATGAACCCCGCTCTGGGGTTTTGGGAGTCCGCCTGTGTATCCAAAATGGAAGGTATCTATCGTTATGAAAAGCGCTGTAATTTACCAGACACCAAAGCACACAACCGTTGACGACAAACGAGGAAGTCAGCGCTCCGAGCATCGCATGTGTCGGGCCATACTCCCCGCTTTTCCACGCCACACGCATCTTCGTTCGGAACGCAACGCAAACTCGCGCCCTTGCTTGCGCCTGTCTTGGCACCCTTGGTAAACTTCTGTCCTCTACTCTTCCTCCGTGATAGCTGTATTTGATAGAAGTCTCATCATCGCCGACAAGAGGAGGACCGGTTATAAAGGGGCAACTGGCCACATTCAAGTTTTATTCTACTGCGGCCTTACAATCCCGCCGCAGCACTCAGCTCTCGGAAATTGTTGGGGGTACCTCCGCGAGTGACTTGAATGCACTAGGCGCAAACGGTGCTGAAGAGTTTATAGCTGTAGATGAAAGCATAACTGAGCGAGGAGTACAGTATGGGTGCTCCGCAAAATGAATATAATCAAATACAGTAATGAGCATAACTTACTATAATGGGCTTGTCTGATCTGGTGACACAGAACACATCTTTTTTTTTTTTTGGCAGATGCCGCGTGCACCAGACGCTGCCCGCTGTAGCGGACTGGATTTGACGTTCAGGGCAAAGTTTCAGCGTGTACGTCGCTACAGTGTTACACAGAACTTATGTACCCTCTGCCACTCAAGCAACCACTTTCCCACCGCAGTTTCCCCTCTCTCTCTCGATAGTCCCAACCTCAATCGGCATTTGACACACCGCTTGGAGCTTGATTCCTGAGGCTCGAAGGGTTACACGCCGTTGACTTTCACCTTTGTCGACACTCCGTCCATAGCGGTACTGCCAGTAGCCTTGAAAATATCGACTGGCTACTCCACTTGGCAGCGTCGGTGCCAACCTCTATCTATATCCATGGGGATACAGTCGCTCACGTTGCAACTGTTGGCGGACGGCCTGAATTCACTGGTGGTGTATGTTTATTATCTCTCTCTTTCCGGGGTTGTATACTGACGGAGAGGCTTTACTTGTTCGTGCTGGCGGGATCTAGGGCGCGTTACACCCTCACAGGTGAGTGTATTCCCCCTCGTGCAGTCGATGTCGACCGATCATGACCGTTCTAGCTACCTGTACGTTCCCTTCCGAGGATCGGCATCCCGCCTGTGTATCCTGATGATTGATCTCCTAGACATCGTCTGCTTCTATGATTGGATCATATCGTGCGTTGAATCTTAATGCGTCATCAGCTTAGACCCTATTTGATTTTGGTGTTTAGACTTGACCAGGAAGTCGCTCTTGTAAGCACATACCTTCGTCTTCATCTGCTAAGGGGTGGTTGATTGATTTCTGCAATCGATGACTTACAGATACACCCTGCTTCGTGGAATGGGGTGAAAGCTGCATATCTATTTTGTCGCTATTACCCAATAGCCATCGCACCATTCCACTTATGGGGTCTTGTCGGTAACCATGAGCAACACGTTTGCGAGTCATACTATCACGCACTTTTTGCCTGTGCAATGCCTACGGTGCGCTCACTTGTACTTTCCATCTAATCTTCCTCACGATTTGATTATAGATATTGTCAGCACAATGTGAGCGTGACTAGGTCCACGTGGTTTAGACAACCTGTTGATCACACTCGTGTCGGTCGTGTCCTCAGTCATTCTGATGTTGCGTACATACGCGTTTTCTGGGAGGAAAAAACTCGTTTTGGTCGTTCTTTCAATCACCTACTCCGGCCTTGTCGGGGTTATTATTTGGGTGCTGAGCAAAGAGTTATCCCGTCTGTGCCGAAGACCTTGTTTATGAAGGTGTATTCCTGACTTTTCGTGGAATCACAGTGGCACCTTTGTTTTTTATCACCAACCGCAACGGCTGTTTCGCTATTTCGGATGAACCGAATTTCACATTACTGGTGACCAGTGTACTACAGGGGAGTGCAGTACCGGTGCCCCTTGCCTATCACATTGGAGTGCGTCTTGGACCTTGGCGCGCTTGTCTGATCACACTGACATGAGAAATTGGGGTTTTTTTTCTATTGTTCAGATGATCTCTGTACGATGTCATGTGTCGTTTGCTATCACTTTGGCCGAACCAACCTTCTGTTAGATACTCGCGACCGTTTTCGATTGCCTCAACATGTTTATCGTGCTTTGGGTGAGTCTGACGGTGATTGTCTTATCCACGTGAATGATGACCACATCCAATTGATATAGTACTGGGTTCGGGGGCGTGGCGTCCTCGGCCCGCTAGGCAAGAGTATTCTGACGCAAGGCAAGTCTTTATTTTACCAATTGGTTATCGACGCAGACTGTCGTTATTTATTTGGTTCTGGTCACGCAGGGATACTGGTCTACGTCGTTATGACTGCATTAAACGCGTTGACAATTAGCACCTTTCTAAGGTAAGAAGCCGTCAACGACCATCCAAACCGTGGTCAATTGACGAGGTCTTTGTGTAGCCCATACATGGTGCATAAAGGTCTTGGTTCAAGTTCTGCGTTCGCGTACATTCTGCCCTCTGCCATGGTGATCGATTTCTCTCCTGGCTGCCGCGTTCGCTTTACTGATTGTTGTCGGTTTTGTTTCTAGTCATGTCGCTTGTACGTGTCACGCCCTCTGGAAAACCTTACTGGTTCAAATTCTGTTTTTTTTTAGAGTGCTGATGCTACGCCAGAAAGCATCTCCGACCGAGACAGAACTCCGTCTCGAGCACTCGCACATGATCAATGAAGCACTTGAGTTGATTGCCTCGGAGCGGCATCCTGCAGAAGTATCAAGGGGCTCCATGCCATCCATATCAAGTGATACTGAAGCCCAGCATTGATTTGCCCGGACTTGCCTCCCGAGGCGTACCTCAATCTGTAGACGAGCTAAGGTCCATATGGTGCTGTGGCCGATGATCCGCCGGTGATTGTCCTACAAGTGTGTGGGCGCTCACCGAGTATCGTAGTGTTAGGGTCCCAGCTTCCAGATGAGCGCGAATTTAGGAGGCCAAGGTGCGAGTGAGAGACATGTAGTGAAGCCGAAATCATAGATATTCCAGGGAAATATGTATTAGTTACGGACATGGATAAAGTAGTGATAAATTGTTTAATGAGCGCCAAGTAGATAGTACTATAAAAACTATAGTAAATAATTGAAAGCCAAGTTGAAAACAATTTTAAAACATGGCGGGATTCTGAGGTCGTTGCTTCAAGTGAGCCCCGCGGGGCTAGCTTTGGGGTCCAGGGAACCTTCTCAATTCTGCTTGGGTTATTTTTTATTTGGCAGTTGGACAGAAATTTGTCTTACTTATGTAATCCGACACTTTGGTTCCTGGTGACCGCAACCACTTACTGTAGACTGGGAAGAGTCTGAGAGATGGGTCGGGGGTTGGAGATGCTCTGTACCAAGTCCTTGGACTGTCGTTTGCACTCTTTTTACAGAAACGGCCGACCTTTTCGAGTCTTTTAATCAGCAACAGGCTTGCGCGAGAAGTCCAAAATTGACGACGGAAGCAAGGATGGAAGAATAGATGTCTGTGCCAGTGCTCGGCCAGTCGCCCCGAGACCTTTATTTATTTCTTTGGACTGTGTCTTGCATATCGCCTACCTCGGCCACACATGCATAACTTGTGTTACTGTACGCTATTAGCAAGTCGCCTCATACCACTGTTGAATGCGGAAAGGACCAAAGTCAGACATTGGGCGGCGGCGGGCGGCGGACGGCGGCGCATCAGGAAAAACCTACTTTGCTAATTTGAGATAATTAAGACTAGCGAACGCTAGCTGTCACTACGATGTCAATAATTCTTACTCAATATGGAAATTATCTCAAATTATCTCAAATTAGCAAAGTAGGTTTTTCCTGAAGCTTCGACATGCGATGCGAACGTGACCATCAGGACATCTTCCGTCATTTCTGTGGTGGTGAGGCCCAGGTGACTTCCGTAATTCTTTTCCAGAATCTGGACATTGCATCGCAAAGGGGCTTTTTTTTTCTTTTGATATTTCTTGTGTGGGGGAATGCCGCCACTTGATAACCGGTGTATCTACTTCCAATACTTTGGGGCATTAAAGACTCCTTTGATTTGCTTGGCGTAGTCTTTGCGGTGCGTTTCATGATGTCCCTCATTTGCTCAAGTCCACATATAATTCTTAGAGTATTCTTAAGTCAAGATCCCCAAGCCCGCAGATAGCAGTCACCGCATCGTGAGGGCGTGAGCTTCGACAATATCAAAGCTTGGAGGGACCCCCGATTGTTCTCCTACCTCTATTCTGATCTGTCCAACTCCGCTCTTGACGCCATGACTTGGTCATAAAAGCTCTCCCTTCCAGCCTGGCTCAAACCACTCCGGTTATGGAAGCTTCCAGAACCTCTGACCATCTAAACAGTTCAAACCCGTGCCGTAGAAGACCGTCTCAGCGACTTCCCTAACTAATGTGTTACCACCGCCAGTTCTCTATGCTCGGTAGCATCGGACAGAAGAATTCTCGGGAGGCGTGACATTTTCCATGAGAGTTCAGCCAAAGCCATGTCGGGCGGGGGGATCTTCGTGGGAGTCTGGCATGAGGTCCAAGTTCCCCACGCCGTGACGGAGACCGACACATATAGGAGAAAACTAATCGTACATTTTCAGTAGACGGTTTCACAGACCATGAGGTCGATGTCTTGAAGTTTGTGAAGGGTAGTGCCCGCACAGAAAAGGTGGCGGACTCCAAACAGTCAACTTCAAGTAGGCAGGCTCCCACTTTATCTCTTGAACATGTTTATGGTATAGGCGTCTATTGTGACAGTCGTACCATTTTGACTTCGAGCCCGGCAGAAGCTCCAGCTTGGCTGAGTTGTTAGGAACCTATGGGAAGAACTTGCCAACGCCAGGTCCACCCCCGTGGTGCATGGTGACCGCCGAAGTCATATCCACGATACTTCCTGCATGATACGGTCCACATCATACTACATCCGGAGGTAGTCTTTATATATAAATCAGATTTCTCAACAGCAATGATGGATGCAGAGATTTGTACGCAGTCTCGATCAATCTGATCGTGTAGCATAATTCGGTCTACCTCCTCCTCTGAAAGAGGTCGTGGAAACTGAGAACATGTAAAGTAGAGCCCTTGCAGCAGCCTCTTCCAAGAGCTAGGTCAAATAGTCAGCAGGCGCACGTGGTCTGGACTCTGGATCCGTTGATTGCTCGAAACTAAGTCAAGATTTACGTTACACTTACACTTGTGGGGTAAACATCAGAGACAGACCCATGTAGGAGACAGCGAGCGGTGTTAACTGAGAGCCCACTGTAATTCAAGATGGCAAGCCAGCTTTTTGGTCAAGTGGAGCTCCGCCTCGAGCCACGGATCGAGCATCTTGGGCTAGGGCGGCGACTGCCTGGTCCAACTTCCGCTCCTGTTTCGGTGCCCTATTCTGGAATTTATGTGATCAGGGGTAAAAGTTTCCTCCCAGTGACGTTGGGCGTTGGATAACTCAACGCTGGCCGGGCCTGTGCTGGGTGTGCCTCGACATAGTAGTTCGGCATTATCCGGACTCCTAGGCGAATGTGGCGCCATCGACCTGAATTTCGATCTTCGATGGGTGCATACCAAGAGGGGCACCCTCCGACATTACTCTATATCGCGAGGGTTTACCCCCTACGGCACCCCCTTTTGAACTACACTCACCGGCTCTCACACGTCATGAAGTTATGACTCGTCCGTTCCTAAAAGGCCTGAGATGTCTTGAGCCGCGCGTGGTCTCCACGGAGAAAAGAGGGAGTTGCTGGTAACAACGAGTGCAATACCAAAACTAGAACTCGCTTGTCATATCACTCTGCCAAGACCAGCACCAGGATCTCATGTCCCCTTAACTGGGGATGTAAATAATACCTTGTCGTCGAACTTACTGGGCTTGAGGGTCGTCCATGCTTCGACCTTGGCAACAAACGAGGGGCTTTTATAGGGATCGACAGTGGTGGTGTATGTGTATGTGCTCGTAACAGTGTCACTCTTATCTGGGAATTTTGCGGAACGTCCTTACGTACCCTCCAAATTTATAAACTCGATGGGAACTCGAAGGCTCGGGCGCTGGGCTGTTTTCTCGTCTCGCTGTCTCTTCCTCCAACGCCACTCGCAAAACTCTCGCGCAGGGATTCAAGACGTCTTGATTGTGGCATTCTCGCGCCAGGTATGACCTTTCCAGAGACTCCAGAGACGGAAGACTAGATGTTTTAGCCCGCCTGATCTCTCACCCATTCCCTTCCTCCCGTACGAGCGCGAAGGCGCAAGAGCGGGACGAAAACCGTACGTGTGTTTCCGGCGAGCAGTCCCGTGATGGTTGGGGCAGAGTACGGTCCGCGGCGGCTTCGCTATATCTGCGCCATCATCGAAGGCTCTTGTCTCGGCTCTTGAACCATTCCAGCGACTTTACTCTTTATTATTCCTCATAAATATTTGACGACTTGTATAAAAAGGCATCTCTATGTGTTCGAATCCTTGTCCAGTTCCCTCCCTCTGATCCTCGTGTGCCCCAACCTTCTCTGTATTCCCCTCTCCAAAGTGAACTCTGTTTTGCCTTTGTCTATCGTTCTTATATTCTACCTTGTACGACTTCGCGCTTTGCTCGCTTGCCAACTGAACTGGCACACTTAGCCAGATCATCCCTATTGCCCGACCTTCGCATCAGTTGGATCTCGAGGCTTGTATTAATTATGTAATCCAACTCACGCAAGATCACTGGGATCTTTTGGCTAGAAATTCCAATACTTTTTGCTAAATAATCAATTACCGGTTCTAGTGTACCTTATACATGCTACAGTAGCGAGCCAAAATCCAATAAGTACTGTATGATCACATCCTCTAACTAAAACCTCTGGGACGTATTATGTATATATGTCACCCCGTCACTCACTGGCTTGTCCGTCTCCAGGTCAAGTTCTCATTCCCGCGCTCCTTTTTTGTCATTTCATTTCCCGCCAACGGTTTCCCCATCTTTCCCGACAACCACAGCCCTGATTGACACTCCCGACAACCCTTAAAGCTTGGAACATGAAACGCTGTACACCATCTACCTGATACTCTGCTCAGGCGTGGACATATCGACCTGCCGCTCCACTTTGCAGTACTGGTGCCGTCCTCCGTCTGCACCTAGTATGAAACAACAGTCACCTACACTGCGACTGTTGACATCCGGCCTGAATTCAGTGACCATGTGCGCTCCTATCTCTTTTTAGGAGGTTGTGTATTGACAGAGGCCTTGTTCATGCTGGCGGCATCTAGTGGGCGTTACACCCTCATAGGTGAGCGCGTTCCTTCCACGTACTGTCAAAGTCAACCAATCTCGAGCATTTTAGCTACCTGTACGTTCCCCTCTTAAGGTCGGCATCCCGCTGGTGTATCCTGATGGTTAATCTCCTAGACATCGTCTGCTTCTATGATTGGATCATATCGTGCGTTAAGGCTCGACGCTTCGTTAGACCCCGAATGCTTATTTTAACATCGGTATCTAGACTTGACCAGGAAGTCGCTCTTGTAAGCACATTCCTTTGCCTTCATCTGCCTAGGAGTGGTTGATTGATTGCTGCAATCGTTGACTTACAGATACACCCTGCTCCGTGGAATGTTGTGAAAGGCGCATATCTGTTTTGTCGCTATTACCCAATGGCCATCGCACCATTCCACTTATGGGGTCTTGTTGGTAACCACGAGCAACACGTTTGCGAATCATACTATCTCGCACTTTTTGCCTGTGTCATGCCTACGGTGCGCCGTGGCTCACTTGTACTTGCCATCTAATCCTCATGATTTGATTATAGATATTGTCAACACAATGTAAGCGTGACTAGGCTCTGGTGTTTACAAGCTGTTGATCACATTCTTGTGTCGGTCGTGTCCCCAGTCATTCTGATGTTGCGTGCATACGCGTTTTCTGGGAGGAACAAACAGGTTCTCGTCGTTCTTTCAATCACCTACTTGGGTCTTGTCGGTGTTATTATTTGGGTGATCAGCAAAGAGTTATCCCGTCTGTGCCGAAGGCCTTGTCTGTGAAGGAGTATTCCTGACTCTTCGATGGAATCACAGCGGCACCATTGTTCTTTATCACCAAACGCAGTGGCTGTTTCGCTATGTCGGATGGACCGGATTTAACAATGCTGGCGACCGGTGCAGTACCGATGCCCATTGCCTATCATGTGGGAGTGCGTCTTGGATGTTGGTGCGCTTGTCTGATTATACTAACACGATAGGTTTCTGTTGTTCAGATGATCTCAGTACGATGCTGCTTATCATTTTCTATCACCCCGGCCGAACCAATCTTCTGCTAGATACTTGCGACCTTTTTCGATTGCCTCAACATGCTCATCGTGCTTTCGGTGAGACTGTCGACCGCTCTTTTGTCCACTTGAATGATGACCGTAGTTAATCGATATAGCACTGGGTTCGGGAGCGTGGTGCCCTCGGCCCGCTAGGCAAGAGTTTTCTGAAGCAAGGCAGGTCTTTATTTGCCCATCGACGGGGACCACCTTCATTTATTTGGTTCTGGTTACGCAGGAATACTGGTCTATGTCGTAATGACTGCCTTGAATGCATTAACGATTGGGGCCTTTCTCAAGTGAGAAGTCGTCAACGACCATCCGGACCGCGGTTAACTGACGAGGCTTTGCCGTAGCCCATTGCCGATACACCAAGGTCTTGGTTCGTGTTCTTGGTTTGCGTACATTCTTCCCTCTGCTCTGGTGATCGATTTCCCTCCCACCTGCCACGTTCGCTTTGCTAATCATTGTCGTTTCTCTTTCCAGGCATGTCGGCTGTATGTGCAACACTCTGGAAATTCCTTGTTGGTTCCAACGTTCTGCTTTTTTTAGAGTGTTGATGCTGCGCCAGAAAGCATCTCCGACTGAGACAGAACTCCGTCTAGAGCACTCGCACATGATCAACGAAGCGCTTGAGAAGATTCCCTCGGAGCAGCGTCCCGAGGAAATATTAGAGGACTTCGTGCCACCCATCTCAAGTGATGTTGAAGCTCAGCCTTGATGCGCACCTGGCCTGCCTCCTGAGGTGTACCACAGCAAGTACTGAGCTAAGAGTCTAGTGCTCGTGACGCGTGCCCGTATGGTGCTGGGGTGAGGTCGTCCTACAACTCTGTGGTCGTGCTGTGTGCAGTACTATTCGAACCGCAGCTAGGGATCATCTCGGGTGACTCCTGTGTCACTCGGGACGTACCCGCACCCACCTAAACCCGTACCCGCAACCACGGGTACGGGTACAGAAGGGTACGGTGGCGGGTCGTGGGTTTGACGGGTACTTGCGCTCACGCACTCGGGCCAGCGGTATCAGGAAGCCTTACATGCCAGTTGGCCCTGTATTTCTAGCATGTATACTCGTAGTACTACAGAAATTTTACCAACTGCCATCACATGACCGTCGTTGTCGTTGCTAGCGTCGTTGCCGTCATCGCCTGTCAACGAAGTCGACATAGTCGTTATCATCGTTGTCGTGTCGTGGTTGTCGCCGCTGACATAGCCATCGTCGTCGTCACGTCGCAGTCGTTGCCATCGCCGGCATAGTCTCCGCAGCTGTCATTGTCGTTGTCACCTCAGAGTCGTCGCCGCTGTCATGTGGCTTTGTCGAGCGGTCGGGGTCCTATGTTAAGGTCAACAAATATAATTACCTCAGTAGAAAACGTCGTGGGTCCCAAAAAAAAAACACTTGGCGTTTCGAGAGCTGCAGCAAACCGTGAGAATGCCAAGACGGAAAAAAATGAGAAACAGAGACGAGGCGAGAGAGAGGCGCGCCGATGGGTTACTTGTAGTGCTGGAAGAGTGCGAGACGAGGAGAGACGACCTGGACAGAATGGACGTCTAGTTGGATTGCTAGAGGGAGCCACCAATGCGGGCACCCCCGAACAGATGGGACGAGACTTGGGAACGTGCTGCTGGTCTATGAGCGCCCTAGGGACCGTTTGTGACCCATCGTTGATCGAGTTGATGCCAATTTGATACGATGTAGCAAGGTGAGTGGGCGAGATAATGAATGACGAAAGAGAGAGTGTGTGGATGAATGGGACGGGATGAGCACAAGAGAAATCGATGGGCCAACGATGGTAATGCGGATGTCGTGGGAATGAGTCCAATATACCAGCTAAGCCACGGAGAGATGATCCGATGCAGCCCGAACACTGGTATCGTCGCGGTCGAGACTCGAAAAGTGGGCCAAAAGTAAAACTGTGTTGTCGTAAGTGGTTATGATAGCGGAAGTCGTACCAGGTACGGGTTTTGCCGACCCATGATAATCTCAAGAGTAGAGTGTTATAGAAAAACCACCAAGTATATGCAGAATACCTGTCCTATCTGCAGAAGAGCCACCCAGGTGTGTTAACATACCCCAGCACTTGTACCACAGTTGTCACTTTACGGCGATTTTCATGTTGATAGGCTTACTGTAACTTGGTAGTACCGTGACAGTAACTGCGTGTGCCTCACTGGGCGCTACAGCTTACAGGAACTTAACAACGGCTAGATCCGAACTAAAATTGAATATGATCACATAACTAAACCTTGTCTGACTTGCACAATTTTTTTTAGTTGATCCCAAGTGTGATAACGTCAAGTCCCGCGTCCTTACTGTAGTGAGCTTGGTTCGACATCCAGCGTCAGGGTTTCATTCAAATTTTGCAGTACTGTACTGTACCATTGCCCGTGACGTCGCATGAGGTGAGGATTTGAATTTGAACTTGAACTTAATCCTTAAAGTAAAGATAAGACGGATGCTTCGCAAGCAACAAACTGCAGCGCTCAAAGCAAATTGTGTCAATATGCTGGAGTAAACCGGCCTAGGTCCGAGTCGTCATGCATTATGCTGGGAAGCTTATGAAGCTCAATTCTCGAAAGGCAGACACCCCACAGCGCCCACATCTTGATTCCTTGCAATTTGTTACTGTACACTGAAACAAGCGACGACCCCGTCCTTAAGGACCTTAATCAAACTTCTGGGGCATGTTATGTATATGTCTCCATCCTGCGCAGTCCGTTTTCCAGTTTAAGTTCTCGCCCGCATGTTCCTACACTGCCACTTGGTTTCCCATAAAGGTTTCCCCCCTCTCTCGACAACCCCAACTCCGATTGACGCCCTAGACACCCATTAAAGCTTGAAGGGTGTACGCCATCCACCCGACGCTCTGGGTCCGCCTGTAGTGCTATAGCCAAGAGGCTTAGGGGAAGCTTGGACATATCAACCTACTGCTCTACTTGGCGGCATTGGTGGCGTACGTTTATGGAACAACAATCACCTACACTGCGGCTGTTGACGTCTGGCCTGAATACATTGGCTATGTGTGTCCCTGTTTCTCTTTCGGAGGTCGTGTATTGATTAGAGAGGCGTCACTTGTTCGTGCCGGCGAAATATAGGGCTCGTTACACCCTCACAGGTGAGTGCATCCCTCTTTCGAGCCGTCGAAATTGACAATGTTGAGACATGACCATTCTAGCTACCTGTACGTTCTCCTCCGAAATCTGGTGTCCCGCCGTAACCTAATTTCTCCTAGACGTCATCTGCTTCTATGATTGGATCATATCGTTCGTTGAATCTTGACGCTTTAGTTGAGACCCGGTTGACATCGGTATTTAGGCTGGACCAGGAAGTCGCCCTCGTAAGCACATAATTTGGTTTTCATGTGCCAAGGAGTGGTTGGTTGACTGTCGTGATCGTTGACTTGCAGATATACCCTGCTTCATGGAATGTTGTGAAAGGCGCATATATATTTTGCCGCTATTACCCACTGGCAGTCGCACCGTTCCACTTGTGGGGTCTTGTCGGTAACCACGAGCAACGCTTCTGCAAGCCATACTATCACGCACTTTTCGCCTGCGCCGTACCTACAGTGCGCTTACTCATACTTCCCGTCTGATTTTTCCTCACGATTTGATTATAGATGTTGTCAGCACAATGTAAGTAAAATCAGGTCCACGCGATCTACAAGCTGTTATTCACACTCATGTCCCCAGTCATTCTCATGTTGCGTACATATGCATTTTCCGGGAGGAAAACACGAATTCTGGTCGTTCTTTCAATCACCTACTTGGGTCTTATCGGTGTTATTATTTGGGTGATCAGCAAACATTTATCCCGTCTGTACCAGAGACCTTGTTTCCAAGGAGTACTCCTCACCTTTAGATGCGATCACAGTGTTCCTCGGGTTCGTTATCACCAAACGCAGTGGCTGTTTTGCCATTTCGGATCAACTAACTTTCAACGCCGCACAAGCGACCAGTGCAGCGAAGGGGATCACCTCAGTACCGGTGCCCCTTGCCTATCACATAGGGGTGCGTCTTGGACCTTGGCGTACTTGTCTGACTGCACTGACACGAGATTTCGCCCCGCTTAGATGATTTCTGTACGGCGTTTCTTGTCGTTTACTGCCACATTGGCCAAACCAAACTTCTACTAGATACTTACGACCGTTTTCGATTGCCTCAACATGTTCATCGTGGTCTGGGTGAGTGGTGTGGCCGTTGAATTGTCCACATGAGTGATGACTGTAGTAAATCGATATAGCACTGGATTCGGCATGGTTCTCTCGGCCCGCTAGGCCAGAGTTTTATCAAACAAGGTATGTCTTTTTAATTTACCCAATGAGTCATCGACGTGGTCCGTCATTATTGATTTGGTTCTGGTCACGTAGGGATATTGGTCTACGTCATTATGACAGCCTTGAACGCGCTGACAATAGGAACTTTTTTCAGGTGAGAAGCCAACGACAATCCAGACCGCGATCAATTGACTAAGTTTTGTTATAGCCCATATATGGTGCATTCAGCTATTGGTTCAAATTCTTCGCTCGCGTACATTCTACCATCCACTCTGGTGATATATTTCTCTCCCAGAGTGCGTTCGCTATGTTGATTATTGTCGGTTCCCTTTCTAGGCATGTCGGTTGTACGTATCACGCTCTCTGCAAAGTCCTTCCTGATTCAAACAATTTTCTCTGTGATTCAGAGTGCTGATGCTGCGCCAGAAAGCATCTCCGACCGAGACAGAACTCCGTCTCGAACACTCGCACATGATCAACGAAGCCCTTGAAATGATTGCCGTGGAGTGGCACCCTGAAGAGATATCAGAGAACATTGTACTATCCAACTCGACAGATACCGAAGCTCAGCCTTGATATGCCCAGGCCTGTCCCCTTCTGGGGTGTACCACAATAAGTACTGCCAGTATGTTTGTTTACTGGTGAAGCGTGCCTGCGTTGCGCCGAAGCTCGAGGTCGTCGTTCAAGACCATAAATTTGTCGACAATTGCCGTGTAAAGTACTTCGAAAGCCTCAACTTTCCCGATTAGCGTGGAAATTCCAGGTGGAGGCGCGAGAAACATGTGGAGCTAGGATCATCCAGACGTCATGACGAAATGTGGGTCGAAGTTATGAAAATGGAGGAAATAATGGGATGAGAACAGGAAACGCGATCAAGGTGGAGACGGAGACGCAAGCACAGAAGCAGACGGTGATCGTTAACCCACTGGCAGGAGTAGTAATATCTAGGAATTTCACCACCTTCAGAAAAAACTTGGGAGTCCGCCTATATAGACAAGGACCCACGCGTGCAAACGTGCCGTAACAACAGAATCAAAATCCAGGTGCTGTCTGTCCTTTCAATCTTCACAAGCTTCTACTCCAGCGCCCAAGCTAGCGCCAAGAACTGTTTGTTTGACGCTCACATTGTCGCGCACGGCATCAGCCAAAAAAAAAGTGGATGATTTGTGTTACCAGATCAGACAAGGTTTACAGTGATGGTATTTGATTTGTGGTGCCGTACTTCATTTTGATATTTCTCGTCCCCTGCTAGGCTGTGACAATACCTTGGACAATACAAGTACCAATTGAACTTGCAGTGAGGTGAGGTTGCAGGCCAATAAAACTTGCACTGGTCAGCACTTCGATTGTTGGTGGCGACAAGAGGAGCTAGCCTTCTCTCAGATAGTACAGGTACCGGAGGTCGAGTGCCAGGGGTGAATACTGGCTGGCAGCAGGCGCAAGAGGCTTCGTAACTGCCGATCGCAAGAGCGGGCGGCGGCGGCCCTGGATGCTGCAGCATTCAGAGAAGTTGGCGGTGCGATAAACAAAACAGTTTGTGTATCCCCGATCATGTCTCGGCTGCCAGCATACGATTATATGCAGATTTACTGGGAAGAGTCGACGCTGTTGCAACGTGTCTGCCTCCGTACACACATCGATGAGGAATTAGACAATCGCAAGCATTCATACTCGTCCCTCAGTCTCAACACGACGACGTACTAGACAGATGACTGTTCGCTTTATGAAGTACCCCTCAAAAATTCTCATTCGAACGACTGGTCACGAGTCTAGCGAGGACGATATGGAAAGCGCTTGTCCGCCTTGGGGGCGGCGTTGGCTATAGGGTTGCGAGTCTTGTAGGCTTTGGGGGTGAATTTAATTTTTCCCTCTCGTACGAGATCGCGCGGCCACATGGATGAGCCAACAGTGAACAGGATGTACATTACAGTAATCGCTGATGCCGGAAACAAATCGACACTACGTAGACATCTATGTATGATAATTTATAATTTACCTGGCAATGCCCCAACAGAATATTAGAAGACTTCACCCATTGGTCGAGATATTCGTGATCCGTTCAGCTCTCCTCGCTCCGAGTCAGTCACCGCGAGCTTGGGCTTCTTCGCATTGGGAGGCTTCATACTTTCTTCGTCAACTTCTACCTTGTCTTGCCGAGGTCGCGACTCTTTCCAAAAGCAGTCTTTACGTGCGTCAACCATGTCGGACAACCATGCGGCAGGCCACTTGTCCCGTTCTAGTAGCGACGGTCTCTTCTGGGGATCCTTCACCATCAATTTCCCAGCAAACCTCGACAGCCACTTGTCTCCTTCCCCAACCTTGATATGATGCAGAAGAACACGTCCGCACGACCACCTGTCGGCTTTGATGGGGCTATGCATCGGCGTCAGTCCGTCTTCCTCTCCCAATTCAGGCGCTGTCCAACCCTTGGTGCCGCGATATTCATCGATCTCCGTGTTTTCGTCCTGAACTTTGATGGCTACATCGAAGTCGATTATTTGCAAGCAAAAAGCACTGTCGCAGACAAGGTTGTCGGGCTTGATGTCGCGGTGCGCAATCTTGTGCTCGTGAAGATATGCGAGCCCCTTGACGAGACCCCAGCCGAGCTGGACGCGAACGTGAACACCACCACTGTTCATGAGTCGTTGGTTGCGGATAGATTGCTGCTTCGGTAGGATGAGCCAACCACCGGTGATTGAAGGGATAGTGTCGATCAATGAGATAATGTGCGGAGACTGCGACCGTATCGTACAGAGGTGCTGGAGAAAGTACAGCTCGTTTGATCCCTTGCGCAGGCGCTTTGCAATTAATTCGGTTTTATTCGGATCGCTCCGTCGATACACCGTGCGAAGATGAGGTGGTAACTGCAAGACATTGCTCAGTGGAATGCCACGTGTGGAAAAATAGTTCGTCGTACCTTGTCCATAAGTTCCCAAGTGCCGCGATCTGTCTCTATGACATCTGCCACGACACCATATCCGTGAGCTTCGAGTTGTTCAGCGGCGCCACCGCCACCGCCCCTATAATTACTAGGTCCAGCTTGGTTTTCCCCATGATGGCTTCTACGATCCTTGGTTTCACCGGTGAACGTCGGCAGCTTACCGTCCTTGTCAAGATTTCTGAGATCTACCATGAGTTCGCTGATACTTTTCGTTGTGTCTTCGTCCTCAGGCTCAGCTTCCAGAGCAGAGATGAGATTGTACAACTCCAGTGCAAATCGAATGCGGCTGCTTTTCTTACAGAGGTCGAACTGTTGAGTCGTGCGATAAACCTATGGCGATTCAACGCGGACTTTTAAAATATAGAGCCTGAGCGTTCATACCGTCCGGGTATTCTTTCCTTGATATACGATGAAGCGCTCTGCAACTCCGGTAGGGCCGATATAGATGGCCACAAATACGAAGCTCTTGTCCTTGTAAACATCTAGGGTGTTTGCGAGTCGCACGATGCTCGCCCCTTGAAGTAATAAGCGATAAAAATCGACCGCGGGTCTATTCGGTTGATAGGAATTGACTTTCACGGCCAACCGTGGAAGACCAGATTTCGATATAAGAAAATCACTCCTGGGTCTATAGATGTAATTTACTTTCTCGCTCCCGACTTGGATGATGAATGAAAACGGCCACGGATCTTGGCCACTGTAAGAGTGGACGTTAGTAATTAACTCAAAAGCATAATCATAAACGCGCTGACTCACAATTTAGCAGTGATTCTCTCTGCCCCGTGACTTTTGATGTTTGATGGAAGGAATTTAATGTGGTGCGCGATTGCATAAAAAAAGAACCAGTTCGCGTCACATTCCTTGAACGGTCTTCTGTTTGCTTCCGTGAGGGAGTCCCACGACGTCGCATCAACGGACACAATATGGATGAAGTGCATGACTTCGTGTCGGTTGGCAGAGTGTGTCGTCTCTCCACCACCGAAGTAACTCTTCCAAGTCGAATTACCAACAATCAGATTAGCGTTTGCGAGGGCCTAATTTCACCGTCAGAGGTCAAAAAACTTGATAAAATACAAAAACGACCCGCCTCATCAGTCACCTTCCGCTTTTGACCCAGCGCCTTTTTGTATGCACTGACAAATCTGGGAAGTTTCTGTGGCGCACTCTTCATGCAATTCAAAGTGAGATCCCCTGCTGTGAATCCTCCTTTATACTCCGCCAGAATAAAGTAGTCTTCATATCTCTGGGCCAGCTCGGAAGTGAGGGAGTTTCCACCGGAAAGTGGGCGATCTTCCATCAACGTAGTGGCTGTAGCCCGTATGAGAATGCAGTGGCAGTGGCAGTAGATGACGTACCAGGCAATTTTACGAGCAGGACCTGATTGTCTGAGAGCCCAAGGTTGGTCACCTGCTCATCGGCGCTCAGCTCCTCAATGGTATCCTCATTCTCGACGTCGATCTTGCTCAATATATCCGCCAAGCTTGCTTTGATATTCACTCTGTCGATAATCAGTTCGCCCTTCGTCTTCCATACGGTGAGCTTTGGGGCAGGAACATTGGTAACATTGGGGTCGGATTGCCACTTCTCCTTGACTTTCTCCATCAATACGTCGATATACTCATCTACGGAGGTCAGAACCGAAAAAAGCCTTCCAACCGAGGTCTGGAACGTGTGACCGACAAGGAGGAACCAGATCCTTTTCATCGTCATGATGGTCGGTGGACAACAAATGCGGCGGGAACGCCCCCCGGTCATGGAACCACGGCCCGGCCCCCCCCCTTGGTAAAGTCAGGTCCACACGACTTACAAGTCATTCACACTCGTGCCTGTTATGTACTCAGTCGTTCTGATGTTGCGTACATACGCGTTTTCCGGGAGAAAAACACGAATTCTGGTCGTTCTTTCAATCACCTACTTGGGTCTTATCGGTGTTATTATTTGGGTGATTAGCAAACATTTATCCTGTCTGTACCAAAGACATTGTTTCCAAGGAGTACTCCTGATCTTTAGATGCGATCACAGTGTCCCTCGTGTTCGTTATCACCAAACGCAGCGGCTGTTTCGCCACTTCGGATCAACTAACTTTCAATGCCGCACAAGTGAGTCGTCCCCTGCCAGGCTGTGACAATGATACCGGTTTGCGTCTGGTACATAATAGTACCAATCGAGCTTGTAAGGTAAGGTCGCAGGCCAATTAAACTTGCACTTGGTCAGCACTTCAATTGTTGGTAGCGACGAGAGGAGCTAGCCTTCTATCAGATAGTACAGGTAACAGAGGTCGAGTGCCAGGAGTGAAAACTGGCCAACAGCAGGCGCCAGAGGCTTTGTGACTGCCGATCACAAGAGCGAACTCAAGGTGAACGGAAGGGTGGATAAACTGTGCCTGCACTAGATAAATGTCGATGGGAGTACTAAGTGAGGTTTGCCCTGTGGTGTTCTGAACCTTCACGTGTGGTTCGGCGCCAATACTCGAAGAGTCGAAGCGCTCAGGTTGACTGCGCAATGATTTGTTACAATCTTACAGAGTATCGGAGTGTGAGCGAAAGCTTGTACGATAGGAACGTAGGCCGGGCATCGGAACGACCCAGAACGACTCAGAAATAACAAATCGAGTCTCGGCAGTTACCGAGATAATAACTACGAGGACTAGCGCAAGGACTTGGCGCGGATTTGCACAACGTCGACATGAATCACAAAATAACAGGATATGGTCGCATTATTCATGGGGACAGAATCCACTGTGAGCCTTCTGTTAGTAAGATTTACTTTTTTATAAAGTATAGCGTATATAGTACTATTACTACTATCGTAGTGCTCGTGAAACGATTTGTTGTTTCCTCAACCATTTCCGCAACTTTTGCATATGTAACATCTCCACGATTACGGCTCCATGACATCTCTCTCGTACCTTCGTGACCCTGGGGTAGAAAATTCCCGGCTTATCAGGAAGTTGGGGCTTGCGAAGTCCTGTCCACGGTAACCACCGACAGACTCATCATGGTCTTGCACGACGGTCGACGATCCCAGGCTACACCACCACACGAGCATGCACTTATTGACCGTTACTCTTGGTTCTTGTGCTCGTTGTAGTACATCTTTGGGAGGCAGGCCCGGGAGCATCAGGACTGAGCTTCTGCATCCGTCGAGATGGATAGTGTGAAGCCCTGCAATATTTCTTCAGTACGCCGCTCTACGGTGATCATTTCAAGGGCGTCGTCGACCATGTGTGAGTGTTCGAGACGGAGTTTCGTCTCGGTCGGAGACGCTTTCCGGCGAAGCATCAACACTCTTTAAAAAAAAATCCAGAAAATTTGAACCAACGAGGACTTTGCAGAGGGCCGTGAGACGTACAATCGACATGCCTGGAGAGAGAATCGACAATAATCAACAAAGCGAACGGGACGGGTGAGAGAGAAAATCGATCACCAGAGTGGAGGGCAGAATGAACGAAAACGTAGCAGTAGCACCAAGACCATGCCGCACCAGGTATGAACTACGGTAGGACCTGGTAAGTTGACCGTAGTCCGGATAGTCGTTAACGACTTCTTACCTGAGAAAGGCCCCAATCGTCAACGCGTTCAAGGCAGTCATGATGACATAGACCAGTATCCCTGCGCGACCAGAGCCAGATAAATAACGACACTCCACGCCGACGCAAATAAAGACTGGCCTTGTTTCAGAAAACTCTTGCCCAGCGGGCCAAGGGTACCGCGCCCCCGAACCCAGTGCTATATCCAATTTACTACGGTCATCATCCACGTGAACAAGGCAACGGTCTTCAGACCCACCCAAAGCACGATGAACATGTTGAGGCAATCGAAAAGGGTTGCGAGTATCTAGCAGAAGGTTGGTTCGGCCAAGATGATAGCAAACTATAAGTGACACCGTACAGAGATCATCTGAGCAACAAGGACTCTCATGTCAGTATAATCAGACAAGCGCGCCAAGGTCCAAGACACACTCCCATATGATAGGCCACGGGCACTGGTATTGTACTGATCCCATGTGCTGCAGTGGCCAGTATTTCACCGATGGTCTGTACATCCGAAACGGCGAAACAGCCGCCGCGGATGGCAAGCAAGGACAAGAGGGACACTGTGATTGCATCGAAGAGTCAGGAGTACTCCTTCATAAACAAGGTCTTCGACACAGACGGGTTATTTCTTTGCTCAGCACCCAAATAATAACGCCGACAAGACCCAAGTAGGTGATTGAAAGGACGACAAGAATCAGTTTTTTCCTCCCAGAAAACGCGTATGTACGCAACATCAGAATGACTGGGGACACGGTGGGCGCGGGCGTGATTAACAACTTGTAAACCACGCGGACCTAGACACGCTTACATTGTGCCGATAATATCTATAATTAAATGATTAGGAAACATTTGATGAAAAGTATGAGTGGGCGCACTGTAGGCATGGGACAGGCAAAAAGTGCGTGATAGTATGCCTCACAAACGTGTTGCTCGTGGTCACCAATGACACCCCATAAGTGGAACGGTGCGACGGCCATTGGGTAATATCGGCAAAATAGATATGCGCCTTTCACGACATTCCACGGAGCAGGGTATATCTGCAAATCAACAATTACAGTGATCAATCGATCACCGCTCGGCGTAAAGAAGGCGGAGGGAGGTATATACTTACAAGTGCGACTTCCTGGTCCAGCCTAAACGCCAAAGTCAACCGAGTCTCAACTGAAGCGTCAAGATTCAACGAATGATGTGATCCAATCATAGAAGCAGACGAAGTCTAGGAGACTAATCATCAAGATGCACCAGTGGAATGCGAGGGGAACGTACAGGCAGCTAGAAAATGGTCTTGATTGGTCAACCTTGACTGCACAAGTAAAGCAACTCACTCACCCACGAAGGAATAGCGCGTCCTAGATCCCGCCAGTAACGGCTCTCTATCAATGGATGACAACCGAAAAGGAAAGAAAGACGCACATAAACACCGAATTCATGCCGGACACCAACAGCTGCAGCGTAAGCGACTGTTGTCCCATAGTATAGAGGACAGCACCGACGCTGCCAAGTGGAGTAACAGATCGATATGTCTGAGCCTACTAGCAGGAACGCTATGAGTCGACAAAGGGACAAAGGGTCGGGCCGGCGATATAACCCCTCAAGCTTTAAGCCCCAGGCTTCAAGCTTAAAGCTTCAAGGGGGTGCCAAGGACGTCAATCGGGACGGGAGTTATCGACCGGGGTTATCAAGAGAGAGGAGAAACAGTCGGTGGGAAAGCGGTAATAGAAAAACGTACGTACCGTGCAAGAACTAAAAGGGTTGCCAGGGCGTTACATACTTCAAGGTTTTCCAAGCTAGAGAATGCTGTCATTCCCCGTCAGCGCGCAATCCAGAACCGTGAGCCCTTTCTACTATGGGCACAGCACCCTTAAACGGAAATCGTTCTTGTAATTAAAATCAATACTTATCAAACAATACAACTGGCTTGGAACTTGCAGCAATTCGTGAACGTCCACATACAATCCCACATCTTCCGGCACCACTGGCGTGGGTGAAGAAAGGAAGTAGAATAGTATATTTAGTCGAAGATATAACGGAAAAGACAGGAAGTGAGCAAGGATAAATGATAACTAATATCCGTGAATTTCACCACCTTTGGGTTGAGAGTCCACCAACATAAATATAAGTAAACAAGGACCCACGGCTTTCGATTCTGTCAAGCGTACCGTAAAGTAACAACTCTAGCGCTTGCTCTAGCGCCTTCGCGCTGACATCCCAGTTTGGCCCCTTTTTATTCGCCCACAGTGAGCGTCAAGGTCCCAGTCTTGCTCGCGGAGCCACATCCGGAATTATCTACGGTCGCAGGTCATACACATCCTACTTTTTACTGATCTTACTACGGAAGCAGCGAAGGATTCTCTGGATGAAGGTTCCTTGACGGATTAAATTCGTGTTCAAATTCAAAATCCGGATTCTCACCTCGTACGGCGTCACATGTCATGCCCTGTGGGAAGTCCATAGTTTTTTTTGAATAAATTCGTTTAAATGTCCATGTTATGACTCGACTCGACTCGCGCCGATTTCCACAGGGCCCATATTTGAAACCCCCTCGAATCTGCTTGAACATATTTGATTATGCATTATATTTTGTGACTGTGTTTGACTCGGGCCGATTTCGACTGTCCCGAGTCTCGATTCTAAGTCTGCATGTATGACTCTAAGTCAAACCCTTTCCAATGACAAGTCGTAAGCGTCGTCTTGAGCGTCGTAGGCCACAAGACCAACTTCAGCAAGACTACCAATTTGGCGAATTCCTCCGCGCCAATGGGATTGAAACCAAGCCCCTTGGGACATTCCGGGACTCGGAGCGCAGGCGGCGCTTGGCTAAGAAACATCCGACTCAACGCCTGCGGAAACAAAAGGTCATTTGACTGCCTTCTTTCCATTGGCTGTGATAAGAACATTATTGTCTAGTCGCGTGAGTCTGGTCCTGGTCCAAGCAACACTTCTGCCTCTGTCAACGTTCTGGCACACACTGGCAGCTTTCCGCCTACTAGTACACCTTCGGATCCTACCAACTTTGACGTATCTCAGGCTGAGGGTTCTGTGTCCGGTCGTAATACCACTGGGATCTCTGCTGTAGTAAGCCATGATACGGCTAGGCCTTCTGGTGCGAATGCCGGTGACGATGAACCCATACACCCTGACTTGGATCCCATTGACGAGCACAGCGAAGAGCACGCCCCTGCAACAATCCACATGCCCGATCTCCAGACGACGCAAGAGTTTATTGACCTCTTGAGGTCATCCGTTCTTGAAGACACTGGTATGCTCGCTGAGGACATCGAGAGCCTGCGGAACCCTGAGCTAGGCTATGAATTCGTAGATTCGTCGCCACTTCTGCGCTCTCTGCGACATTTTATCAACAATGCCACTGCATCTCGGTCTCATTATGACAATATACGGGCCATCGAACGGCTACATAGACCTGATGACCCGATGATGTCTTTTGATCAAGTGAAGCGTCGTGTTCGCTGGCTGTCTGGTGTCGTGCCTATAGAGCACGATATGTGCGTGAATTCCTGTGTGGCTTTCACTGGACCATACAGAATCCTCGAGGCTTGTCCCCGCTGCAGCGAACCTCGGTACAGTCCTGGGACTACGAAACCTCAGAAACGCTTTGCTACAGTTCCGATTGGGCCGGTTATCCAAGCTCTATACAGTTCTCATGAGCTTGCTGGGAAAATGCACTACCTTGCGAAGAAGCTTGCGGAAAACTCAGAGCACGCGAGACTCAACGGGGGCAAGCTTGATGGCTATGATGACATAGCTTCTGGACAGGCATTGCTTGACGCTTGGAACAATGGCGATCTCAAACAAGATGACATCGCATTACAGTTCTCGATCGATGGTGCCCAGCTTCGCGCCGACCGGCCCTCTGAGGCCTGGTTTTTTATCTGGATCATTCACAACCTCCCACCAGGTATGCGATACAAGAAGGCATTCGTAATCCCAGGCGCTATCGTTCCGGGGCCCAACAAGCCATCGGACATCGACTCATTCATGTTTCCATCACTCCAGCATATTGCGTCTCTACAGCGTGAGGGCCTCAGAGTTTACGATGCCTCCACAGATTCCATCATTCACTCGTACCCACTGGTGGTCTTTGGAACCGCAGATAGCCCTGCCAGTGCAGTCATGTCAGGAACAGTTGGTCACAGTGGTCGCTATGGCTGTCGGTTGGTCTGCGATATGCCAAGTAGACGTCGTACAGCCGATGGTCACTACTATCCAGTCATGAACCTGCCAGATGGCTATGGTGTCGAAGGGTGTCTTCACCCTGATGTCACTTGCGGCGACCTCTGTGAATATCGCACTGATCTTGCTCATAAATACAGGAACAATATGGACTTCTTATTAGCGTCTAGGACTCAAACTGAGTACAAGTATCGGCGTTTGGCTACAGGACTCTCCAAGCAGACTCTCTTCAGTGGACTCCCTCGTCTGCCACTCCCCGTCCTGAGTCTGTTTACTATGGATATCATGCATCTTTCGGTACTGAATGATCCTGATCTCCTTATCAAACTTTTCACGGGAAAACTTGACGTCTATGACCCAGATGACAGGTCTAGCTGGGACTGGGCTGTCTTCTATCGTAATCCCACGCTCTGGAACGCACATGGGGAAACTGTTGCTAGAGCAATTCCCTTCCTTCCCTCATCATTTGGGCGTGCTCCTCGAGATCCCGCAAAGAAAATTAACTCTGGCTACAAGGCATGGGAGTTTCAGCAATACATCTATGGTCTGTGTCCGACACTTCTTCGGCATCTGCTCCCTCAGAAGTACTGGCAAAACTTTTGTAAACTCGTGGCTGGGATGCGCATTTTACAGCGTCCTCGTATCCCTTACCCAGATCTCCTACATGGACACAATCTACTAATGGACTTCGTTTGCGAATTTGAGGAGCTCTATTACCAACGCAAGGAGTCGCGGATCCACTTTGTCCGCCAGAGTATCCACCTTCTTACCCATATTGCACCTGAGACATTTCGACTTGGCCCCTTGGCATGCTACGCACAATGGACCCTGGAGACTGCAATAGGAAACCTGGGTCGGGAAATACGACAGGATCGCGATATGTTCGCGAACCTCACCCAGCGAGCTGTTCTGCGTGCGCAGATCAACTCATTACAGGCTCGCTTTCCGGAAATCCAATTTGAGGTGGGTAAAGACACTGTGACCTTGCTTTCGAATGGCGCACGTGAATTCGAGGGCTACATCGGGTATGCATTTCTCCCGCGATGTGAAGAATTTCCCTCGGCCCTTGAAGATGACGAACGCGAAGCCCTGAAGGTGTATTGGCACACACAAAACTGGCCAAATGCCGATACATGGCCACATGCCGTCTGTCGTTGGGGAAAGCTCCAACTCCCCAATGGACAGAAAGCACGTTCTGTCTGGCAAGAGGCAAATGTCTTGACCAAACCACGTCGGTCATCTTGTGTTGAGGTAAGTCCCATTAGATTTTTCCCAGATCACGCACTTAGCACAATGATACAGGTTAACTACAGCGAAGATCTCCGTATAGCCAATGTGCTATATTATTTCTATATACGCTTTGGGGACGATCGGCATCCCTTGGCCATGGTCTCCCTTTTCTCCAAGCCGGATGCAGATATCCTTTTGGAGTCAAGTGGTGCAGTGCACCTGTGTGACCAGATTACCGGACGCGATGGCATCGCGGTTGTCTCTATCACAGCAATTCACTCAGTCGTCGCAATGATCCCAGAAATGCGAGTCGAACCATCTGGGCAGATAATACTTACAGGCAAGTTCTCACTCATGCGACATGCATATCTCGAAGTCGCACGATTTGCAAGCGACATGTTGTCTGAGGAAGATGAGGAAGGAGATGACGACCTTACATCATGACATTGATTCGATACACACTGTACATTATTACAGGCCAATACGAGTTCTGCTCCACTCCTTCCTTGGGTTCTCCGCTTCGAACTGATAGGGCAATCTCCATGAGCACAGTGTCTGCGTTCGAGTGGCGCAGATCCAGAGAAACAAGATGGTCTTTATTTTTTGGGGAAATATGTTTGGGGCAAAGGCTACACTCAGTACCCTCATGTTGAAGCGCAGAACTAACAAGCAAGATGATAAGCTTGGACAGCTAGAGACAAACAAGTTACTTCAGAGGTAGAAGGAACTCTGAAGTGTAGAGGTGAAAACAGCAGTCCTTATATACAGGATGCTTAGCTAATAATGGTCTGTGCGCACTGGTGACCCAAACACAATACAGGTGGTCTGTGCGCCAGAGGGAGAAATGCCATTGGATGGCAGAGAACAATAGCTGCCTAAAGCAGACAATACCGGTATCTTGATAATAGAAAGAACAATAAGATCCATATATGGATCTAACAATAAAGATAAACAAAAGCGGTCCGTATGAGTCCGGAGTGTCCATAAGTCCATAAGGGACAGATACCATATTTAGTATGTGGGCTGACTCAATCAGATCCCATGAGACATGTGACTTTAACAGTCGTGTCTCAACATCCCTCCATGATAGAGACAGTCCACAAGAGTGGTGCAAGCATTGAGTGAAAGTGCCTTGGCAGGACACTTCATTGCTTTAACTGTTACTATGAGAAATGTTTCGATTCTCTGGTTAGAAAGAATCTATGTACGCAGAAGTCCTGATAAAGGACAACTTTTTGGAGGTCTTCATGCACTGCTCTATGAGGATAATGTAGTTCTGAAGAACTACTTTTTGAAGAGCCATGAGCTGGGAGATAAGATGGAACAGGTCCAACTTCTTCAGTTCTTTAAGAAGGGTTTTTCTTAGCTATTAAACTAGGAGTTTTGTTGCAAGTATACACAACAATTCGACGTCCTAGAACCCATCTTTACACTATTCCTATATCAGCGACCATTTTTTCAAAGGGTTCTCTGGGCAGTGACTTAGTAAGTCCATCTGCAACCATTTCCCCTGTGGGTGTACGTATCAGGTGTATGACCTTGTTTTCTACGTATTCCCTGACTACATGGTGCTTGATTAGGATGTGTTTGGAACGTCTCCCAGTGACAGGGTTGAGAGCTAAGTCCACGGCACCCTTGTTGTCACAGTGCAGAGGAATGGGGGAGGATACCTCATACCCCAATTCTCCAAGGAAAGTGGCGTACCACTGAGCCTGATTAGAGGCATCTGAGAGGCTCATGTATTCTGCCTCAGTGGTAGACTGCGCAATTGTCTTTTGCTTTCTGGTACACCATGAAATGGCTCCATTTGCAAGCAGGTAGACAAAACCTGAGGTGGAGTGCTTTTCTTCCTGATCTCCCCAGGAAGCGTCGCAGTAGCCATGAAGGCCTTCACCACCATTGCCATTCCCTCCAGCATAGCGTAAAGAGTAGTCCTTGGTGCTATTAAGATAGGCTAGGACATACTTGGCTAGGCGTAAATGCTGAGGTGAGGGATTGGAAGCAAATTGGCTAAGGCGCGCAACAGCGAAGGAAATATCAGGTCTGCTTCCAATCTGCGCATATAGCAGAGACCCGATAATCTGTTGATACTTCTTAATTTCAGAAGTAGAGGCCTGATCTGTGTACTTGATCAAGTGTGCCTCGGCGCCAGAGGGAAGAGGGGTATATACTGGATTGGAATCGGACATTCCAAAGCGTTCCACTACATTGCGGATGTAGTCTGACTGGTTGATCTCCATGGTGCGATTAGCACGATCTCTGGTGATGTTAACACCAAGATAGGACTGGATTTCTCCCAGATCGGTCATCTCATATCGACTAGATAGAGAAGCCTTCAGATCTTTAATCTTTGATAAGGAACTTCCGAGTATAGTGATGTCATCTACATATAAGATCACGAAAAGTGTATCACCCCCCTCTTGTTGATGATACACGTATACTCCTGCATCAGAGTACGTCCGCGTAAAGCCTAGGTCTACTAGGACCCCATGGAACTGCACATTCCATGCGCGGGAGGCTTGTTTCAGGCCGTAGAGGGCCTTCTGTAACCGGCACACAAGGTGCTCGGAGCCAGCTGTGACGAAACCGACTGGTTGCTCCATATAAATTTCTTCCTCCAGTTCCCCATGAAGAAATGCCGATTTGACATCCATCTGGTGAATATGCCAGTCTTCAAGCGTAGCCAGCGCAAGAAGGAGTCGCAGGGACTCAAAGCGGGCAACTGGGGAGAAAGTTTCGTCAAAGTCCACCCCCTCTAGTTGGGTGAACCCTTTTGCCACTAGCCTAGCACGAAAGCGTCCATCCGCTTTCTTTTTAAACACCCATTTACACTTAACCACCTTCCTTCCTTCAGGAAGGGGTTCAAGCCTCCAGACATCAAGCTTGTCGAGAGCGTCCAGTTCATACTGGCACGCTTCAAGCCAATCGACAGCTTGTTCAGACTCCATAGCTTGCTTGAAAGTCTGCGGGTCCTTGTAACCAGGAACCTCGGCAGCATTCAGCAAGTCCATCATACCCAGTCTACTGCTCCCAGGCACAAATTCATCGTTTTCCTCTGTGAAGTAGCGAGGATTTGTGAATCGTACCCTTGTTCCACGCCTTGGGCGAGGAGGGGAAATAACTGGCCCATTCCTCGGAGATCTAGGTGTTTCCCTAGGAGGAGAGATGTCCCTGTTGAAGTTAGGGGCAGGGATTGGGGCAGTTACTACAGGCGGCCTTCCTTGCGAACGAGTGCGAGGGCGCCTTGGGGTGGTTGGAGCAGGGGCTTGGGATGGAGGAGTGTGATATATCGTCTGGTCTGCAGGGTTTGGAGAGGTGTTAGGGGGTGTGCTAGGCTGTTGTATTGGTACTGCGGGCACCTGAACAGGTGGTAACACAAAGACTGGTGTCTGAGGTGCCGCAGGGGCAACAGCTGGCGTAGGCTGACTAGGCACTACGAAGAATATCTCACCAGCAACAGCAGCCTCTTTAGCAGATTCGCTGGACATGGGAGAAGTAATAGGTGGTTTGGAGTGACTAGTCAGGTCACTCAGGGATGGGAAGGTAGCTTCGTCAAATGTAACATCTCGTGAAGAGACGAAGCACCGGCTATGTCTATCCCAAAGTTTATAACCCTTTGAATTAGGTTCATAGCCCACAAACACGGCTTCCTTTGATTTAGGGTCTAGTTTGCGCCGGTTGTGTTCTGGTACATGATAGTAGGCTTTGCAGCCAAATACTCTAAAGTAAGAGACATCTGGAACTGTACCATCCCAGAGCTCCAGCGGAGTTTTCCATTCATTAGAACGAGTTGGGGTGCGGTTGTAGATGTGCACTGCAGTCTGAACTGCTTGTTCCCAAAAGCCAAGGCTCAAGCCAGCATGGTGGAGCATGCTAGTGCCTTTTTCCATGATGGTGCGGTTAAACCGCTCGGCTCTCCCGTTCTGTTGTGGAGAATAGGGCATCGTAAGCATATGCTCAATCCCTTCTTCCAGAAGAATGTCTTTTAAGACATTGTTGACATACTCGCCACCTCGATCTGAGTGTAGGGTTTTAATGGGCTTATTTTGTTGTTTTTCAGCCCATGCCTTGTAGTGTAGGAAGGCACCCGTGAACTCATCTTTTGACTTCATAGGTATGACAACTGCAGCTTTTGAGAAGTCATCTATGAAGGTGGCGAAGTATTTGTTGCCCTGGATAGAGTTACTCTGTAGTGGGCCAACAAGGTCACTGTGCACAAGTTCAAGGGATTCTTGTGCACGCTTCTGGGAGGGAGGAAAAGGTTTGCAGGTGGACTTGCCAAGTTCACACCCATGGCAGGGACCTTCTTCCTCAGGGGATTCATTTATGTTAAGTCCTTTTACAGACTTTGGAGCATATCTTTGGAGCGCTTCTTTGGACATATGTCCCATGCGCTGATGCCAGACATCAAGGCTAGCAGATGCAGTTGCTTGGGCATTTACTTTATGGTGCCCATCAAGCCAATATAGGCCTGAAGCCTTGTGTCCTTCCGCAATGGTTTTCCTGTCATACCTTATAGCAAAGGTAGTGGCATCAAAACTTACTATGGCCCCTTTTGCTGTCAGGGCAGGGGTGGACAGTATACGCGAGTGCGTGTTTGGTAGGTGCAGCACATTGGAGATCTTTAGGTCATACCCAAAGTTGGTATGGATTGTTACCGTTCCAGTACCAACACTCCTTAGCAAGGAGTTATCTCCTAGAAGTACTTCAACACCTTTGTGAGGGGTGTAGGTGTCGTAGTCTTCTATGTGGGGTGTGAAATGTGCTGACGCCCCGCTGTCCATCATCCATTTTGATGCAATCTGGGTACTGTGTGTACCCATCGTGTAAAGGGAAACCTGAGGTACTTCATGTACCTCCTCTATTTTGCCAGAGCCATTGACTATAGTAAATAGTCGGCTCTTTGGTACAGGTATGCTATTTAACCTGTTTGCCGGAAGTGAGTCCGGCACCTCTACTGCGGTATTCTGGGCAGCCTTTGCCCGCTGTCCTGCCTTCCCCTTCTTGGCATTCTCCTGGTCCCGTTTAAGTTTGTAACATTCTGGCTTTTTATGGCCAGGTTTTTTGCAGTAGTGGCAGATTATGTCCGAAGACACAGAGCTGCCCGATGGCCTCGCCTCATGAGCGTGAGGGGCCGAAGATTTCTTGACGGGGCGACCTTATTGTAGGACGCCACAGGACCAGCGAGACGGGATTCCTCATTAATGAACCTGTTGATGAGGTCCTGAGGTTGGAGATTAGAGGGGGGGCCAGAGGCCAGGATGGTACCAGCTATGGTGCTGTAGGATGGTGGGAGCGCGTCTAAAAGTATGAAGGACATTTGCATGTCCGAGACGGGCATTCCCTGCTCCACCAGGGTGTTCCTCAGGTCCAGCATTTTTTGGAGCTGAGGTAGGAAGGGGCTACCTTCCTGAAGCTTGGTATTTGCCAAGCCCACCCAAATGTTGAAGGTGGCCATAGAGCCAACCTGACCATAGAGGTTCTCCAACTCCACGAACTTGTCATGGACAGTTGGGAAAATGTGCGAGGAGTGAATACCGGATAGGACCTCCGTTGTCACCGATAAAAATAGGAGGCCAGTAATGACCTCTTCTTGTTTTGCCCAGAGGGCAAGGATGGCGAGTCCCTCATCTGTAGGGCCAGTGGGCCCCACAGCACCTGCTGCAAGAGGGGGATGTTGAGGTACAGAAGCAGGGGCACCATGTGTAAGGTGCCTGCTGCACCCGTTCATCAGCATAAGGGAGGTGAAGGTGGCAGACCAAGTCTGCCAGTTGGTGCCATCCAACTTGGCGAGGGTGACGGACGGAGGGAAGACGAGGTGGAAAGACATTTGAGATGTTTGTGAATCTGGTTCCGAGGAGCAGTCAGAACCAGCTCAGATCTTGGTAGAGAAGGTAAATGTCCAGCCATAGGAGCGCTATACTCCATAACACTTATGGTGTCATGCCTCAAGTGTGTGCGACTTGGATATAGTTATGTAGTGGAATCATTGTACTGATGGCTGCCTTATACTAAGATCCACAAAGCCCAAATGTTACTATGGGTAATAGTCATGCAACAGCTTTGTTGGCTTCGACGGAATAGGAGCTTTTGGTCCGGCGAAGGATTACTAAGTCTCTGTATCCCTCAGCTTTACAGCCTTGATGCTGGGGCTACTAAGGATCTATAGTAAAGGGTAGTACCCTAGAGAGGAGCCAACAGCGAGTTCAAGAGACAGTGATAGGGATCAACTCCCATAACAACTGAATCTTCCATCTGTGGAGTCTCTAGAACAGACCATTAAGGGTCTTGGTACTAAGTAGCTAGACTAGTGATACATGCTATGCAGCGAATCCTGCACAAAGGGAGCGAATACTTCTCCTAGCAGAGGTCTAGTCATAGCTACTGTGTATAGTACTAAAGTAGCGTCTCCTAGTTGTATCAGAGGGAAGGACATCTGGGTTTGACTATTAACCAGGCCTTCACACCCCTTAAAGTGACCCAGGTATTAACCGAGTATCACCCAACCATTAAAGAGGCCTATAGCCGCAAGGGTCTTCCCCTATTGGCCTATGAAAGCACTTCCAGACGAAGACTGGGTAATGAACATATAGTAGTGCGCACAGAGGAATTTGAGGTTATGTAGAACCTCTCATGAGAACCTCCTTAGGAGGCTAGCCAAAATGGCACATGACCGAAGTCATGGTGGACGAGAAAGAAGGGTGTGTCGAAAGAGGGTAGAGGATGCTCACATGAAGTGTAAAGGACAACAAGAAGTGTGTTGGCTGAGAGAGCAAGATGACACAGGTAGATCTGATGAAGAGCAAGTTAGTTATTAGGCGTCAGGGCCCATAACCTGTTGAAGCGCAGAACTAACAAGCAAGATGATAAGCTTGGACAGCTAGAGACAAACAAGTTACTTCAGAGGTAGAAGGAACTCTAATACCATTACTACACACCTAGAGACAAACAAGTTCTATAGAACGTCTTATGAGTAAAGGTGAATGAGTAAGGTAGAAAGAAGGAACTTACACTTCAGAGGTAGAAGGAACTCTGAAGTGTAGAGGCGAAAACAGCAGTCCTTATATACAGGATGCTTAGCTAATAATGGTCTGTGCGCACTGGTGACCCAAACACAATACAGGTGGTCTGTGCACCAGAGGGAGAAATGCCATTGGATGGCAGAGAACAATAGCTGCCTAAAGCAGACAATACCGGTATCTTGATAATAGAAAGAACAATAAGATCCATATATGGATCTAACAATAAAGATAAACAAAAGCGGTCCGTATGAGTCCGGAGTGTCCATAAGTCCATAAGGGACAGATACCATATTTAGTATGTGGGCTGACTCAATCAGATCCCACGAGACATGTGACTTTAACAGTCGCGTCTCAACACCTCATGCTACAATCGGAATCCATACCTCCTCTTTTCTTTACACCATGACCCTTTCCCTTCCCTTCCCCCCTGTAAGCGGTGTCGACGTTGGCCAATCAATGGAGAATATATGCCAGCCCTTTGATCAACAGGGCCGATGGCCATTTGGTGCTGATCCTAACGCTGATCTTAGTGCATATACTAGGCAGCGTCCATTGGCGATCCCAGGAGGGGTTGGGGTCTATGTAAGCCTATTCAGCCTTTTACTTACCGCATATATGACTGGGCGCGTCCAGAGCTCCAATATGGCAGAAGTGGTTAGATACGCACCAGGAGAACTCATAGAAAAAAATGCCTTCTATTTGGAGCTGAAGCTGACAATGGGTCAGCGGGATCAGGAGATAATCGCCCTGAAGGAAGCCAATATCGCCCAGGAAAAAGAGTTCGATGATCTGAAGGCAAGATACGAAACTCTAGACAGAATGCACCGGTATGTAGAGATGAATGTTTCCCCCAAGACTGAGTCCACCGCAGTCCCCTTCCCAGAATGACGATCGAGCAATTTGCGTCTGAGTACCACGAGCTCAAGGCTGCAAGTGGTAACGGCCACAAGTCCCTCTCGCTTGTAGGCGTCCTTCCATTTCCGAAGACCAAGACCAGAGAAGAATGCCCAGATATCGTTCAGTGGAACCGCGAGGTTTATTTACGTTCAACAACTTCGACTAAAGCCCAGAAAAGGGGGGAGACTGACGGAAACGCGACCACCGTTAAGAAGAAGGCTAAAGCGGGCCGACCACCGAAGACTACTGACGATGATAGCCATGGTCACTTGTACCTCGAAAATCTGGATGGCACACTCATCAGTACAGCCTCCCTCCGTAAGCTGAGCTCCAAGGCGCGCTCTGTCTGGTTCACACTGGCCGAGAACGGTGAAGCCCCTCTGACCTGGGGGAAGGTCTCAGATGTTGCTGCGGAATACTACTACCGGCGTGTACTCAACGAACCCGGACTCGAATTCTTGCAGTATTGCGACGATGGAGTATGGAAGCTCAGAGAGTGGACCCAGCAGTCGTACTCAGGCTGGGCTAGGAACCATGGAATCCGAGAGCGTCAACCACGTCAGAAGAATGCACAGGAAGGCCTCGAGGAAGGGGGTCTAGATGACCCTAAGTTGATTCGTTTAAGCCCTGACAAGGACGATGACGATATCAATGGGAATTGGGGTAGTGAAGGTCACCAAACCACTGACGACGCCGACAATGAAGAGAACAACAACAACGACAAGAATACCCACAACGAGGATGCCGAGACGTCCGACAGCGACGAGACTCGGAGGGAATGCACACTCGCACACAACAGCGCACCCATCCCTGTACGTCCCACATTCCTCTCTCATGTTGTTTACTCAGTCTACTCTTTAGGCTCCGAGAGCCCCGGCGTCGTCAAGTTCGGTTGTCGTGAACCCTTTGTGATCCGTACCTCCGACATCCTATGTGTGACTAACTTGCATCCCCCAGTGCCCCTGCGCCGCCACCGACTATGGCCACAAGTGGCACAACCAATGCACTTACGACCAGCAGCCCTGCCAGTGTGGCGCCCCAGGCGGCGACTGTGGTGAGAACACTATGAGGCCATGTCCTGTTTCTAACGTTTGGTGCATTTGTACAGGCAGCCGATGGGGAGGCAACTGATGTGACGCATGCCTCTGACGTACCGACAACAACGCCACCAGCGCCCAACGACACATTTCCCTCAACTTCAACCCGCCCTCGACTCACTCTCAAGCTGGCCCCACGGGCCCGACCACTCACTATGGCAACAGCCAGTGTTGCGCCTGCTGAGGGCAATATCCCGGACACGCCACCTTCATCCGGATCAGGTTCTGCCGCCGGTCCTAGTAGGCCCAGCAACCAAGGACCCGAAACAACACCCTCCGAAACGGATGTCGTCAACATTCGACTCGAACGTGCGCGACTCGGAGCTACTAATGAGAAGAAAAGAAAGCCAGATAACAAGACTCAGACACCGTCGGCATCAACAAAAAAACAGAAGACCTCGGCTGCGCTCGCCATACCCTCTGATGGGAATTCCATCAGGTAAGTCCTCGATCACCTCTGTTTAACATAATAACCGTTTCCACAGAAACATTTGCATGCGGTGCTGGAACGAACTACAGCCTGGGGGACAAGGGCTTGCCTCCGACTTCGAAGAATACTTCAAGGCGCTCACTGATATTGACAAAGAAGTACGTTGCGAGCCTTTATAAGAACCAATAGCGAAACTGATGCATTGGCTCACAGCCCTTCAAAAAAGAGATGCGCGCTGTGCAACTTGCAAATGTGAGTACCCAAAATATCGACTACACTCTCGCTGACACAGATACCAGAGGAAAGCAAAAGCCATCACGAAGGCGACAACCAATTCGACACCCACCAACTGACCTCCTCTGTTCGTCCCTTCGCCCATGTCTCCAAGTCTTCTCGTTCTCACATCACGTCTCTCGGACCCACGCTGCTCAGCGCCGCTCTCCACAACAATACAGAATACCTGGCATCCTTCAAAACTTCAACTCAGTGATACCGCCAAGCGACTCCGGCACTCGTTGTGTATCGCGTGGTGCAAGTCGAGTAGAGGTGGTATAACGTTGGAATGAAATCGATTAGAATCAATTGAATGTATTTTTCCGTATAGCATTGTTCGAATAGAATCGAATTTGCGCATAACCAAATCAAATGCGTACAGCGTATTCGAATAAGAACGATCTTTTATTTCCCTAACGCACATTGGTTCCTATTGACTGACGTCAACTACGTCATTGACAATCGAAGTGATCCAAAATTCAGTCAATGTCATATGCTATATGGCGGGAAAAGTCGAAAGTTTGAATAAATGTGACTGGATCGAGGTCAAACGAACACAATCAAATGGAAACTACAGACTTCCCACAGGGTGTCATGGTCTATGCTACAGCAGAATCCAAAATGGGGGGCCCCTCGCGACCACATTAGGCGTCCAGGCTGAGCTTGAAAGGGTGTCCTGTTAAGTCTGCCGAACTTTTTGCTCACGAGAAATTATTTGTAGTAATTAAAAATGAAATAAAATAAAAATTCGTAGTAATTGAAAATTAAATTTACTAATCTGTGGATCAATTTCGATGCTAAGTCGAGCTCAGGGTGGAATCACCACGCCGACTCTCTGCAACACGCTGTAGTTGTGTTCAAAAAATAAAATTCATCCGACGATACAGGAAGGAGAGTCATGTAGTATATTGAAGTGGGTGCTACTGAGTACCAATGTCAGAAGGGCGCTATTGCCAAACGTTCCGTGGGCTTGCTGGCACATGTAACGTCGTCACGACGTTAGCTTGACTTGAGCACAAAGGGGCGATAACAACTCAGCGAATATGCGATTGACACGACGACTCGAAGGTCCGTGCTCTTGTCTCAGTGAATACACGAAGGTACACCGACAAGACTTCTTCTGTTCCACGATGAAGCTGGAAGCTTCGATGAGCGCGAGAGTAAGACAAAGAGAAGAGAACAAGTGACGATTCAAGAAGACCAAGATGGCGTATCTTGGTCTTCGCACAACAGATTAAATACACAATCAGTGGGCTTAGAAGCGCCACTACGAGTCACAGTAGGTAAGCGTCCAACGTATCGCAGAAACAACTCGAACACTAATACTACTAGTACTAGTATTGGTGGCGTAGTCCTCAGTCAGCAATCAACCCGTATCTCCTATCGCATCGCCGTATCACCGTAGATAAGTCCGCAACTAATATACCTTACCGCCGTAGCTGCAACCGGTACAGTAAGGGTCCTCAATCCGAGTCGTACCACAGTACAGAAAGTCCGAAACGTGACATCACCCCTCTTTCAGCGTGAGACCCTGACTCACCGAAAGTCCCTCGCCGGCCAGTCGCGTTGTTCATCGGCGATGCGCTCGAGGGCCGTGGCGCGCTCCAGGCGGTAGATGGAGTCGCGGCGGTCGTCCTGCGCGCACTCGATCATGGCGCGCAACTGACTCACCCAGGCGCGGAGTCGGTCGAGCTCGTAGCTAGCCGCGCGGAAGCGCGTGACCTCAGCAGTGAGCGACTCGTCGTTGATTCGATTGAGGGCTCGGTCGGTGACGCGGTCTGCCTCGAAGACGACCAGGTCCTCGTGGGGGTACGTGGGGCGAAGGGCGGCCGACACATGTGGCTCCGCGTAGAAAGGCTTACCGTAGACGTGCGGCGATCCGGGTATGACTCCTAGTATGAGGGGGTCGGCCCCTCCGATGATTTGGACGTGGGATGCATCCCGCTGCACTCCGTCGGGCCCGGTGATGGGGTATGGAATGTGATGGGGTCGTCGATTTGCCCGGAACCCTTCAGGCGCAATGACATGCGCTGGGTCGTCGGCGGCGGTGAACGGACGGTGATCGGCGACCCCAGGGACGCGCATGCGTCCTCGATACATGGGGGACCCGTCGGTGTAGACGAGCCAAGGTGTGATGAGGGGATTAGTAGGGTCGCTTTTCGTTCGAAGGAAGGCGTGGCGTGCCGGGTAGTAATCGTCGTCGTCATGGCCAGCCTCAGCTGCCTCCATCGTTGCCGCCGCTCGCGCATCTCCCTCAGTCGGGCCGCTGCGGAGTCGAGCTGTTCCTTCTGCCACTCCGCCGCTACCTTCCTCCACCCCTCCAACTCGTACTCCATCAGCGCTTGAACGCTGGTCGTTGCTCGGGAAAACTCCGCGAACGCCGATGAGGTCGTCGCTTGGGGGGATAGCGGCGATCGGCTCGCGCTCCCCGCGGTCGTTTCTGAAGACGTGGACGACGGCGGAGTCGTCGTCCGGGGTAGTAGTGGGGTCTGGGAATCTGGTGATGACGTTGGCCCACTCTTGAGCGGTGATAGGCCCCTCGTTTGGCCTAAGAGGCGTCCATGGCGTGACGTGAGGGTTGGGTACCTCGGTGTCGTCATCCTCAGCCAAGAGGGCGTGGGCGTCTTGTGCGAGGGAGTCGAGGAGCGCTGCTTGGGTGACATGTCGTAGAGGGGAGGTAGGCATGTAAGAGGTGAGAGAACGAAGGAAAGAGGGATGACTCCCTTCAATTGTTGCACCACTCGTTTTAACTTGTCGTCCCCGCGCTTGTGCTTCTTGATACAGACGGATTGCTTCCGGCGCGAAGACGTCATTTTTGTCGACCCACTGATTCTCCGAGTCCGAGTAACCCTTCCATTTGATGAGATATTGGAGGCGCTTCTTTCTGCCGAAATGCCGGGCATCCAGGATGGCCTCGACTTCGTATTCCTCTTCGCCATCGATAAGCTCCGGGGGTGGTCGTGTGAAGTTCTCCCCGTGTAAGGGAGTTTGCTTGTACGGGGTGAGAAGATCGATGTGAAACACTGGGTGGATGCTCCACTGCGTGGGAAGTTCCAATCGATAATTGTAAGGGGACATCACCTGTATCACCCGGAAGGGGCCGTGGCGTCGCGCCGCTAATTTTGCCGTAGGCTGATTGGTTCGAAGATGCTTGCCTTCGAGCCATACGAGGTCGTTGACGCTGAACTTGGGCGTATCTTTGTTGCGCACCCACGCTTCTTGCGCCCTTTTCATGAGGCGTTGGGCGTTCCCCCTGGCTTCTTTCATCTGTGTCAGTCGCGTGGTTACCTGTGGAATGGGGGATGGCTTATCGGTCCAATCAGCTCGCGGGTCGTACCCCATTAGGAGCTGGAACGGCGACTGCTTCGTATGTTCATGGGGCCAGTTGTTGTGCGCAAATTCGGCGATTGGTAGATACGCGGTCCAGTTATCTTGACGCTCATTTACCCAAAAGCGCAAGTACTGCTCCAGCCATTGGTTAGTCCTTTCGGACTGCCCGTCGGTGCGTGGATGATACGCCGTCGATATGTTTTGTTGAACCCCCAGAATGCGGCATGCCTCTCTTGTAAACTTGGACGTGAATCGAGGGTCTCGGTCGCTGATAATTTTGCGCGGTAGTCCGAATCGTTTGAACACATGGTGGACATACAACGCAGCAGTCCCTTCGGCAGTTATCTCCTCTTGGCACGGTATGAACACGGACGCCTTACTGCAGTCGTGGTCGGTGACGGTGAGAATGCTGTCGTACCCTTCTGATACGGGTAGTTTGGTGATGAAGTCTATCGCCACCGTCTGGAAGGGGAGCGCGTCGAGTGCTGGTGTGATGGGATGTAGGGCCGCGCGTATGGGTCGTGTGTTGACTTTGTTCCGCTGACATTCGGCGCATCCTTGTACATATTCATAGACGTCTCTTCGCAGTCGCAGCCACCAATAGTGCCTTTCCAGTATTCGTTGTGTTCTCGCGATTCCCGGATGTCCGTGTATCGGCAGATCGTGGTGGTCGTGAATCAGCACGCAGTGCGTCGATGCTGGTCCGGTTATTACGAACCTGCCGTCCTTGTACCATTCTCCCTGTATGTTCTTTAGTCGGTGGGGGTCCACCCATGCTTTGATTACTTGCGCGTCTTGTTGGTGTCGCGGCTGTAGTAGATTTGGGTTGAGGGTTAGCGTTCTTGCTGTATTGAGGGTTCGGACAAAGACTTCTGGTGGCAGTACTACCACTTCGTTGTTGTCTTCCGTTCCCTGGTCGTAATCTGGCCGCCTTGAAAGCGCGTCGGCTCTTCCGTTGTTCTTTCCCTTGATGTGATGAATTTCAAAGTCGTACTCAGAGAGTTCGAGTACTTCCCTCGCGACGCGCCTGCTGATCTTTTGTGGCGACTTCCAGTATTGCAGATTTAAGTGGTCGGAGTAGATTTTGATCTTGTGCGGTGCTCCAGCGAGTAGTGGCCTCCAATTCCTTAAGGCTTTGACGATCGCGAGCAACTCCAGGTCGTAGATGTCGTAGTTCCGCTCCGCTTCAGAGAGCGTCGCGGAATAGTAGCCTATTGGATGCCGCTTTCCGTCAGATTTCTTCTGCAATAGCACAGCTCCCACCGCGTATCCCGAGGCATCAACCTCTAGCTCAAACGGGTCTTGAAGAATGGGGTGCGCTAGTACTGGTTCTTCGGTTACGAGACGCTTCAGGGTGTTGAACGCCTTGTCTTCTTCTTCGGTCCATCTCCATTCTTCATCTTTTCGTGTCAACTTGGTGAGTGGTTTGGCGTGGGTTGCGAAGCCGCGAATGAAAAGTCTGTAAAAGTTGCAAAATCCGAGGAAGGAGCGGACGTCCTTGACTTTCGTCGGTGTTGGCCAGTCTTTGATACCTTGAACTTTTACGGGGTCCATGCGAGTTACCCCCCTTTCAAGGATTACCCCCAGGTAATCCATTCGCGGCTGGTGGAAGAGACACTTTTCAAGTTTGAAGTAGAGGTCGTGCTCCGCGGCGACGCGCAGCACGTCGCGAACCGCGGAGATGTGGGCGGCTAGGTCATGGTCAAAGTGAGTTGCGATTCCTATATCGTCCATGTAGACACGTATCGTGGTGCCCAAACGCTCGTGCTTGGCTATCGTGTCACGATAAATGTGGTTCATCATGGCCTGGAAGGTCGCCGGAGAGTTAGTGAGACCAAAAAACATAACCGTGGGTTCGAAGAGCCCGAATTTGGTCTTGAACGCTGCCTTCTCCTGGTCGCCATCGCGGATGCGTATGTTGTTATACCCCCAGCGAATGTCAAGCTTTGTATAAATGTGCGCATTGCTGAGGTCGAGGATGAGATCTTGAATGAGGGGCAAGGGGTATTGATTGCGGATGGTATGGGAGTTGATAACCCTGTAGTCCTGGACGGGGCGCAGCTTTCCGTCCTTCTTTTTAATGAAGAAAAAGGAGGATGCGTACGGGGATATGGAGGGGCGTAAGTAGCCCTGTTTCAGCTTCTCCTCCAAGAATTCCTTGAGTTCGCCTTCTTCCTTTTGTGTCATGGGGTATATTTTGCAGTCTATAGCAGCCGGCGCGGATGGTTTGAAGTCGATCGCGTGATCCCACGGTCTCGCCGGGGGGAAGCGATGTGAGGCCTGCTCATTGAAGAGTTTGCTGAACTCGGCGTAAACTGCGGGCAGTACCGCCGCCGTCTGCTGCTGTTTTGCCGATATAGCCAACTCCGTCGAGGTGGTGGCCCGTGCGTAGGTTTCTTCGTGTAGTTCTTGTAGGATATCTTCCTTTTCTGCGGTGATGAGGGCACGGACGATGGGTGTTGTAAGCAGGTCTTCCGTGGTAGCTAATATTACGGGTTGTACGTCGGGGTGCGTGGTTGCTGTGGCCCAACTGATGGTGGGTTCGAAGGCGCTAAGCCATGGGTATCCAAGTACCATGTCTTCGCTGCCTAGGTCCGTGACCAAAAAGGTCATCTTCTTTATCTGTCCGCGCGTTTTCACTTCTAGGTTAACATAATGAGTGATTAACCCAGCCTTATTTTCCGTGTTGTCTATGTTCCATATCTTGCGAGGTGTTTCTAATGGCTGTATCGGGATTCCTGCCCGGGCTGCCATGTTTGGTTTGATGAAGTTGTCGGTTGCTCCAGAGTCAACCAATGCGTTTGTCTCAGTCGTTTGGTAATTCGTTCGGACGGTCACTGGGATTCGTAGAGATCGATAGCGCGTTGTCACAATTACAGAATTACATTGTAAAGCCCTCACCCAGACTGACGGGTTCAGGCGTCCCGAAAACCCTCTTTTCCCCATAGGTCTTGAAGGATGAGATCCTTCACTTCGTCCGTGCTATTGGCTACTTGCGTAAGCCATTCTTTTGCCTGTTCTCCCGGCGTTTTCGTCGTTGCCGCGTTGATTTGCGGCATGGGGGTCGTACTTGGTGCTGGGGACATGTATCCTGGCAGCGACGGTTCGTATTGTGATACGGGTCCTTGGGGATAGCCCGTTGTTTCGGTCATGCGGCTGCTGGAAGGCGCATTTTGCCACTGCCACGGTTGTCGCGGGTACGGGCAATTTCGTGAGAGGTGACCCGGCGCGTGACAATTATAACAAAGGACGTTCCTTAGGTCTCTTCTCGATCCTCCTCTCCCCCGTCCTCTTGCACCTGGTCCTCCTCTGGGCGGAAACGGTGGTGCTTGCCAGTCGTGATGGGGTAGTTTGTTAAAGTCAATATCTTCCGACCCCGCTAGTCGTACCTTTGCGCGATCGGCCGAGGTGTCCATGGCCCAAGGGTTGGTTTGGGGTGAGTTCTGTGGAAGCGTCCACCCTGCGTTGCCAGTTTGTTTCTTGGATGGCGTAGGGGTGTTCTTGTACTCGTTCAGTCTTGCTTTTAGGTGAATGTAGTTCTTCTGCCGCTTGAGTACGGCTCTCTTCCAATCATCAAACGTGATTGGGTCGTCAAATTGAAACGCGTTTTTGAACAGTTCTCTCGGTAGACCCGATGTGAAGAGGTCGATCGTTTGTGGTTCGTTAAGACGGTAGTGAGCCTTCCGAGCGAGCTGTTCGAAGTCATTGACGTACTTGTCAATGTCTTCTCCGGTCATCTTAAACCCTTTCCTCAATATTGCCTGCGCCTGCTCGCGCTCTAGTGTGTTTTCGAATCGTTGGCTGAAGCCGTCGGCTACGGCATCCCATAAGTCGCGGGTGTAGGGACTGATTCCTCGTTGTATTTGCCGATTGAGCCAGTTCAGGAAGGACAAGACCCATTCGCTGACCGCCCCGCCTTTGATATACGAGAGGAATAGGAGGCACCTTCTGTAGTCGTTGCGCATGATGGGGGCGTCCAAGTTCATGCCCCAGTAGACGTGCCACTGTGTGAGAAATTGGTCTACTTTGAGTCTGTCTCCGTCAAAAATTGAAGGTGGCTCGCCGGTTAGCTTTTCGTTATGATGGCCTCCTCCTCCGGCGTCTCCGCCACCCCCTCCTCCTCCACCACCACCACCACCGGGTGGCCCGGTGGGTGGTCCTCTTGGTGGTTCGTTTCTTCGCAGGTCGAATGGGATTCCTCCTCCGGGTGGGGGTGGTGGATCGTCACCGGGTCCTCCCACGCCCGGGGGAAGTTCTAACGTGGGTCGGCGTCCGCTCGGAGGATCTCCTCTGTCCGATCCTATGGCTCGAAAGATTGCGGCGTCGTCTGCGGTCATTCGTGTTCCAGTTTCCGGGTTAATTGGCATGAGGATTTCTCTGGCTTCGGCTCGTATAGCGCGCGCTTCTTCGATAGCGACTTCTTCCATCGCTTGCGTCAAGGTAGCCATGATAGCTGGCGATCTGATGTGAATTGGTTCGGGTTCTGTAATGTGGGCAGACTCAGCTCGTTCAATAAGGAAGTCTTGTATTGCTCCTCCACTGGTCTCGGTTTGGTCTGGTGCTCGCCCTTCGCTTTCCTCGTCTTCTTCGTTGCTTTGCCCTTCTTCTGATTCTCCCGATACTACTTCTCCGATAGAGTGTTCTCGTGTTTGTCCGTCGATAGGACCCCAGTCGGCTTGACTGTTGAGTTCTCTCGCGTCGATATCGCAACGATATCGGGGTCCTGTTGGTCGTATGGCGTCCCACTGAGAGTCTATGGGGTTCCACGCAACTTCTACCCAACACAAGTGGTCGAAGTTAAACTCAACTGGGCGGAACCTGCTTGGTCCGTTAAACTCGACGAAGTACCCGGTCTCTTCTTGCCTTTCCCTCCAGCTGGCAGCTTGTAAAAAGCGCGTAGGGACGTTACGTTCTCCTCTTCTTGGGAGTGGATACGGGCGGAAGTTGGTCCACTGATCTCTAGTTGTTACGGCCACGATGGGATCTTGGTCTTGATGTAACGTCGTCACGACGTTAGCTCGACTTGAGCACAAAGGGGCGATAACAACTCAGCGAATATGCGATTGACACGACGACTCGAAGGTCCGTGCTCTTGTCTCAGTGAATACACAAAGGTACACCGACAAGACTTCTTCTGTTCCACGATGAAGCTGGAAGCTTCGATGAGCGCGAGAGTAAGACAAAGAGAAGAGAACAAGTGACGATTCAAGAAGACCAAGATGGCGTATCTTGGTCTTCGCACAACAGATTAAATACACAATCAGTGGGCTTAGAAGCGCCACTACGAGTCACAGTAGGTAAGCGTCCAACGTATCGCAGAAACAACTCGAACACTAATACTACTAGTACTAGTATTGGTGGCGTAGTCCTCAGTCAGCAATCAACCCGTATCTCCTATCGCATCGCCGTATCACCATAGATAAGTCCGCAACTAATATACCTTACCGCCGTAGCTGCAACCGGTACAGTAAGGGTCCTCAATCCGAGTCGTACCACAGTACAGAAAGTCCGAAACGTGACAGCACACGCGCATTGGCTTGCGCACACAGCCACTGCTGGGATTGCCAATGAGTTCGAAAAAATTGACAAATCCCGTGTTTTTGATGACCACAATATGTGCAAGCGACGGCTGTGTGAACCACGTAGGCACCAGTGTCAGCCACCAGAGAATTGAAGTGTGAAGACGGACCACTGCACCTGAACTATAAATATAATCTTGACACCATTTGGTGCCATCGACTGTCATATCCTATGCCTCCACGAGCTCGTCGAATACGCCCAAGTGGTCCTGGTCCAGCTATGGGCCCGACGCTACCGCCGCCAGCACCACCACCAGTCATGCAGCAGCATCCTTTCATGCCGCCGCCGCCATCATTCCAGCACTTACATGCTGGAGCATATCCTGTTCCGGGTGGCAACGGTCAGTATCATACTGCCGGTCTGGACAGGAACATGCCTGTCTACGCACAACCGTATGGCGCGCAACCCTACGGCATGCAGCCGTATGGTGCGCCGCTGGCTTACCCTCAGGCTCCATTCCCTCCCCACTTCGCCTCCTATCCTGGGGCTGGCAACGCACAACTTCAGCCATGGGGTTACGGGCACTACCCCCATGACCAGTTGCCGAACATTGTCCCATATCCAGTAGCCACGCGGCCAGACGAGTGGGCCGAGGGTCAGAGCCGCGCTGCCATTGCGCCAAGTGTTGGGGTTGCCGAGAGAGATGGGCGTACAGTGACAGATACGCGCGAGGACAGCAACAAGTCAATGGCAGTCCAACAAAAGAAGAGCTATCCAAATAAGGAAGTCAGCAAAGGAGGTACGTCGCTTTAAGTCGGTGAAACGCTTACCGCTAATGTCATGAAGTTTGGCAATTTCGGGTTGAAGTCGATAGGGACCAGGTCAGGCAGACCTTTGCTGCCCAGACCGACATGGCTTGGCCGGACTTTGAAGCCGAGGCATTGGAACGATTCAACGCTCGCGAAGACGTGCGTCTGGGGTATCGGGTCAGCGGTGGGAATCGGACTTGGGTGTCTCTCACCTGCCCGTCAGACTGGAAAGTGGCCGTTGCCAGTGTGCGAGAAAAGGCACTCGTGGCGCGGACACGCGCAGTGACGATGGAAATCAAAGATGTGGTGAGTCATGGACACTCTCGACAAATGAACGAAGTACTCACTTTTTTGGGGGGGTTGCAGAGTACGTTGGGTCGACCGAAGACGCGCGGAAAGGGGAAGAAGAAGGAGAAACAATCCCGCGATGACGACATACCCCCGGAGGCCACGCCGGAAGCAAAACGTCAATACGACCATTTGCTCAGTTTACAAAGACACTTACTATGCAGTGAACATTCCAAGGCCTCCGGGTTGCGTAAGTATTGCTGGATTGAGCCACCAAGTCCAGGCGTACCGGGGGGGCACAAAGATATCGAGCATGCCGAGATGACGTTATGGGCAAAACTCATCGTAAGCAAAACAAAAAAAAAACATAAGTGAAGAACAAAGACTTACCGATATTCAGGCAATCGGAAAAGCAGACAAATTTTTGCGACCGAATACATCGCTGTCCGATCGCCCACCTGCGAAGAAACCAAGGGGCGCGGGTGCTCGTGCGGCACCAGAGGTCCACATCGCCGTCAATATTACACCTACACCAGGTGTAGGCGGGTCGCAGAGCTCCTACATCGTGTCAGGAACCCAGGTTCAACCGGGGTCGGGCTCGGGTCCATCGTACGCTACACAAATCAGCGACATCACCGTACATACCGAGGCACCAGCGTCCACTCGCACGGAGAGCGAGTCACCTTCCCCACCAGCCTACGGTTCCCCGGAATTGTTAGCGGATTGTCAATTGCAAGGGCGAGTCCCGTTGATATACGAGATACTCACCCTCATGGACATCGAGGAACCGAGGCCAAACTTGACTTACCTCGATAGCCACACCGATCTGTACAACTTCGGGTACAACGACGCGATCCAGCTCTTCGAACTGGATGAGTCGCTCCTCTCGGGTTTCGGACTTGGTACAGAAAATGCCCGCCGCGTCCACCGGTTCATTCGAGACAAGTTCTTCAAGCCCCTCGGATTGATGGACACCCGTGAAGCGCCATCCACCAAAGTCGTCGCCCCAACTGCCCCAGCAGTTCAAGACATCATGGAGCGCAATGATAGGGTCGAGGGCCGGGCTATAAAAAAGGAGGAAGGAGACGCAGTATGGCTTACCATTCCAGGCGAGGTCATTGATATCTCTGAGGGGGAGGACGAGATTGAGGACGCCGAGGAGGTGGTGATTGAGGACGCCGAGGAGGAGGAGATTGAGGAGGAGGAGGAGGAGGAGGAGGAGGAGGAGGAGATTGAGGAGGAGATCGATGAGCTTGAGAGCGAAGGAAGTGACATAGGAAGTGTGACTGCGGTGTGAGATTTGTCAGCTTTGTCAGCTGGCAAACCCCGGCCGCTTCTGAGACTCAGGCAGGAAAGCACACGAAGTCGTGAACGCACAAGATACCCCCAAAATATATATATAATTTGCTTCAGAACCTTCTGTTTATCCGTGCCCACATGAGAACATCCAATATATTTACATGTACTAGTGGAGAACTAAAATATCAAGCGCGTACATCGTACCCGCAGTGAGCATACCAACCCTTCGCATTTTCCGCAGTAATTGAGTGAACCCCCTCCCATAACGCGTCATACACTGTGCCGTTCTCGGACTCCAAGTCCTGGTTTACTTGATCACGATTCGCGCGCAGCCACGCCTTGATGGTCGAGAAGGCGAGTTCGATAGGGTTGAAGTCGGGTGAATACGCAGGGAGGTACAGCAGGCGCGCGCCGCGTTCCTCGACCATCTCGCGAATGCCGGCGACCTTGTGAATGGAAGCGTTGTCAACGACGAGTACAGAGTTGGGGAGTGGCCATTCGTTCATGAGCGGGAGTAAGCCCTGAACGAATCGTCGGAAGTCCGCGCCAGTGATAGCGTTCTCGACGACCTCCAGATGGATTATCCCGTCGAGGGAGATGGCTGGGAGTAGGGAGTATTTCGCCCCTCGGAATTGAAATTCGTACCGACAGGCACGTTCGCCACATAATGACCACGCGTATGGCCTCCTCAACGTCAGCCGGTTGAAATGGCTTTCGTCGACGAACACGAGTTGTTCCGGGCGGAAGTGCCCATTGATGAGGTTTTTGAAGTCCTCTCGATCTTGTTCATTTCGCTCGAGAGCAGTCCGCGTAACCTACAAGGTCGATGGTGAGGGCGCTGCAAGAATCAAGCGGACAATGACCCACCATCTTCATAGTTTAGCCCTCCCTTTGGAGGGAACGCGCGATTGTTTGCACCGATGCGTCGACGTCACAGACCTCCCGCAGTTCTGTCTGCAATTCCGTGAGAGCTAGATCGGGTCGACGACCCACACAATCACAAAGGAACTATACACCATGAGACGACGACTGAATGATAAATAGATCACACACCTTTCTATCCATTGCAGTGAGGATGCGCGGCCGACCTGCGACAGCTGGTTTGCGCGAGAAGTGACCAGTATCGCGATGTGTGCTTCGCAATCGCTTGAGAGATCGCACACTAATTCCAGTAAGTTCGTGAATATCCGAGTCGCGAAGACCCTGGATGGACAAGGACATGGCCATTTCCTTGAGCTCATCCGAGATGTGGCGGCCGACCATGGTCAGGGATGGGAGACGGAGGTGGTTAGAGGGAGAGGTGGAGGTAGAAGACAAAAAATCTTCCGCAACGGGCAGCGCGTATGGGATAACCTTAACTTTGCAGGCCCTTTGCTGCGTGCCGTCCCAGCATCCCACGATAACTATTGAATATCACGGATAACTATTTAATAACTGTATATTTGTGAGATACCAAATTTCCTAGGAATTTCAAACAATACTTAACTATGAACCCCGCACGTCAAATTTGGAGGTCAGCTGTCGTCCATTTTTACTCAAGGGGCCCCCCATTTTGGATTTTGCTGTAACTAAAAACTTCGCCCTCGATCAAGCTCGGGGTCTGTTTCGCGCACGGCTGGACCAGACAAGGTTTGCAGTAAATTCGTGATGGTATTCAATTGTGGAGCCGCACTTCCATTTTGCCCAAACCAATGCATTTCGTTTTGATATTTCTCTTCGTCCTCTGCCAGATTGTCACAATACGTTCAAATCACTCGTAAAGGTATCCTCCGGGCATCTTCCGCGAGATGAGTAGCGAGTAGTGTCAATCGCGCTCGTAGTACTATATGGTAAGGCCACGGCCTACTGTAATAAAACTTGTACTGGGTAAGCGCCTCGGCTGTTGACATGAGTGACTAGCCTTCCATTGGATACAGGTACCACGGACGGAGGTCGGGTGCCAGGGGTGAAAACTGGCTGGATAAGGATAGTGTGGAGGGTTGCCCGGGCCCTGGGTTGCATTCCGTGCGCTCACTGTAACGTGTGGCTCGGCGTGGGAAAGCGGAGGGGTGTCCCTTGCGATACTCGGAGCGCTGACTGCTCAATGGTTTAGTATCGGAGTATCATGGGTTTGGGTGTCTGTAGCCTGCGACCACACCAGTGAGACCTTGGGCCTTTGAGCAGGAAGTTCCCGAGAGGCAACAGCACGGTGTCTGAGTTTTAACTTATCTGGCCTGGCGTGTGGCATGCATAATTTGCTTCGTGAACCTTTTGCAGTTGCCAAGTTAAGCGATGCAATCTTCTCAAGACGAGGAGTCTCCTTGGCTCCAGGACGACGACGCACCATCACATCACGCCGAGGCAGAGTGGGCCGGCCTCTCCACGACCTTCACAACCGTAAGACAGATCAAATAATAATAAAAATTAATGACGGGGGTGCGTCATTCATCATCGCCATTTTTTTTTTTTGTACAGGCAGGCTACCGCGACGGCATATCCGCCGGCAAAGAAGCCGCGCTGCAAGAGGGCTTCGACGCAGGCTTCGCGCGCTCCGGTGCGCCGCGCGGACGCGAGCTCGGCGTCCTCCGAGGGCTCGCAGCCGCCCTTCTCCTCCACCTGTCCCGCGCAGCCGAGCCCGAGCCTGCGTCTACGCAGACGCGAGTCCGGGAGATCGTGGACAAGCTCGCGGCGGTGCGCTTCCGGCCCGACGAGGAGGCTCCAGCGCCGCACGAGGCCCACGGCGACGCCCTGTGTGGTGCAGACGAGGTGCAGGGGCAGAGGCAGAGCCCACCTATCGACGACTTGTGCACGCTCCGCACACAGCTCGAATCGGTGCTGCTTGAGGCAGGGCTTAGTGTCTCATTGGGCCTCGACTAGAGGGAATACGAGCAGGGGCGACGAGCTTCTTGCGGGGTCTGTGATTTGCCTGTCCTTACTACGGTGCGCAGGTCGATAAGCGATCTTAGCGATCCCCCACTTTGTCTTACTATTCTTTCACTATGATCGATCTCGCGCAGTCGTCCTAATACTACGCCACGACTAGGCAATTCCGTAGCCGTTCACACGCATACTATTCTGTTCAGGGGAAAGCGCCCAAGAGACGGTCAGGAGAAAAGATAATACCGACGAGAGAGAAACAGAAACGGGTGGGGAGACGCAGCACGACGGCACGATGCGAGTTTCGTCCGATCATTCGCGATGTGCGACGCGTGCGACGCGCCCGACCAGAAGGCCATCACATCTCCGATTTGAACACAACCGCTCAAACATGAGGCCGCCGTCCGTCAGTCAAGTGGACGTTCGCCGAGCGAATGGTTATGCTGTATCATAGAAACCAAGTTCTCAATCGACTCTGAAAGTGCATAACAGCGCTCGACGCTCGTACAGGCAAAATTCCGCATCGCACCATCAATAATATCGGCGGCCGGTAACTTAGCACTGCACATTTCAGGAGAAAAGGGGGTCTGAAACCCGGCGTCTCTTCTCAGATCATGCTGCGCAACTCCTTTAAGTCAAGGGGGTTAAGTGCCTCTTGGTGAATGTGCAGCCTGGGGACGTACCGAAGGTGGGAAGAGGTGAGGCAGAAGTTCTACTACTACTACTTCTATGCTGCGGCTGCGGTAGGTGCCGCTCGAAGAACCGTTGTCATTCTGTGTTAGATTGCCAAGGCGAATCGAAACTTAGAACGTTACACCCCACAAGACAACGTGATCATCTCATTAACCACAACCAGACAGGTCTAAGTAGCTGCTAGCTGCTAACGCGGAGGTTATTAGGTTCGTGGGCGCCACCTGAGGGTTGGCTGGTATATCACAGAAAAGAGAACAAAAGGGGAAGAAAGAAGCGGCAAAGGGGGAGAAGGGTGTGCAAGGTATGAAGACAATGCTACTTTGATTCATTCATTCGTGATGCATGAGTGCGTGCGACGTGAGGCAAAAAAAGGGGCTAGAAGAACAGACAGAGAGAAATTAACATTAACCAGGTAGGAAACCACAAGGCGTGAATAAGGGGGGCATCAGAAGAGAGGAAATTGAAAAAAGGAGGGAAAGTCCAGAAGCGGGCGGGGATGCACGACCGGACCATAAAAATAACATTAGAAAAAAAACAGTGGAGAAAAAGACGAGAGGCGTCATGATGAGAAGATTTCAGTGATTGTGCGCCGGCGTTCCCTGGTGCTCGTAGCTCGCGCGAGCGTCTGCACGCCACCGCCACCACGGGCTGTTGTTGTCGTAGCTTGGGCAGGCTTCGGTGGTGCGTCCAGCGACAACTGAGACTTCGAGCCGAGCGTGCGTCTCCCGAGGCCAAGCGAGAACCGCGTCTGCGTCGGTGGACGCTCCGTCTCCGAGCCCGAGCGTGGCGTCCATGGCGACGAAGCGCCCGCGCTCAGTGGCGTGATGGGTGTTATCCCAGCCGACAGTGGGGGTGCTTCGCTCGACGACGGGCGATGCCGCTGCAACCCACTCAGCGCGCCTATGCTCACTGTCAGCGGGCGCGAGAACGTCACGGTGTTCGAGTGCGCGTGCCGGCTTGTGCTCGCGCCCGTACTAGAAGATGCAGATGTAGACGATTGGCCTGACTCGGTGCGCGAGACCGGCAACGTCGTTACAGCCGTCGTCGGAGCCGCACTCGGAGTGGTGATGGTCAAGCCGGGATTGCTGGCGTTGCCACGCATGGTGACCGTCGAGGCGGCCGAGATCTTCCGCCGCGCCGTTGACGTCGATTTGTCCGTCTGTGCCTGCTGCTCAGCAGCCGCGCGGGATTCGGATGGGAGAGTGGGGAGCGGGGCGGGGATGGCCAACTGAGGAAGCTTGCGCACACTCTCGTCCAGTGACTGGCGGGGGCGGGGCGCGGGGGTAGGCGAAGGTTCGTAATCGTCCTCGATGTGCAGGGACCTCTGTGACTCGATCGTGACCAACTCGGGTTTGGCTGAAGCAGGGGTGCTCTCCCTTTGAAACCCTGGGGTGTAGAGCCTACGAGTAGATGATGTCGTTGGCCGCGCTGCGGATGGTGAACCGTCTTCTGGATCTACAACGCGTTCCCGGGCAGGAGGTTCTCGCTCCCTGAGTAACATCGAGGACGAAGCACGTTGGCCTGAAAGTGTGCCGACTTCTATACGGCTTGAGGCGCGGCGTAGTAGATCGCCTTTGTCCCTCTCGACTCTTGCGGGATCCCAACTGCGCCTTGATTCGGTGCTCCTCCGCCCACCGAAGCCATCGGCACTTCCGCTGCCCCTGCCGCTACCTGTGCCCGCGCTTGTAGAGGAACGACCATCGGCGCCTGATCTCCGGGAGAGGTCCTCGCTTGCGCCGCGGAGGTGCTGCAAGCTGCTGCCGGCACCAGCGCTTGCACCAACATTAGCAGACTCGCGCAATACCTTGCCGACGCCGAGCATGAATCCGGTCATGGTCCGCACAAGTTCGTCGCTCACTCTCAACATATCACGACAGTCTCCCCCGACGTCTTTCCACAACCCCACCAAGTCGACCTCGCCGGCTGTGCTGGTATCTGATACCTCGGAATCGACGAGTCGTTCGAGCGCGCGATTTGTAGCTGCGCGGAGCATCCCATTGACTTGCTCCGAGAAGCGCACCACCGCTTGAGCGTTCCGAAAAACTTCGGGGACCGTCGCAGTGGTAGTGTCACCCATGGGCGGTAGACGTGATAGTAGTGCTTCAAACATGGTAAGTGATTCGTCCATGAGGCGTAGGTGCTCTACTGCCTGCTCGTCTAGGGGTTGTACAGGAAATTCGCGGGGGCGTGTGCGCGGAGAGCCGTAAGTTCGTTCTTGGGACACGGTAGAAAAGGGTGTGGACGAGCCCTGTCGTGAGCCAATCCCTTCCCGGTCGCGATCGAGCGCATATGCGGATCTGTATGCACGGAGGCCGGGCGGTGCTGTCTTAGGCGGGGGTAAATCTTCGTTGAAAGGGAGGAAGTCTGCCATTGATGTTGATGGCCTCGATCGAGGGCCAGAATGCGCTCCGCGCTCTAAGAAATATTGGGAGGGGGGATTGGCGGGAGTGCGGGCATCATGAAGTATGGCAGTGCGCGACGGCCCGCTTTCTCGACTGGAACCGGCGGGTGATTCTTGTTCCTGAATCGATCCAGTGCGGATAGAAGTGGGTCGGCGGGCTATCGTAGATGATTCTTCGGGCTCCCGAAAAACGTCTGTACCCGTCTTAACGCTCATTCCTGCGGCTCGCAAGCTACCACCGACTAAACGCGTGCCAAGCGAGGTTTCCATACTCCCTCCACGCACAGTTTGTCGACTCTCAACGTCGTTGCTGGAGCTCCGTAGGTCGTCATCGTCGTTGTCATCGACGATAGATCGCGCAGAAGTGGTACGTAGATCTTCAGACATCCAGCGGGTCTGGTGTTTTCGCATGGCGGATACTTGGTTAGCTTGGGTGGAGCGTTGGGAGGAGTTTGGATTTTGGAGAGTGCGCCGTGCGGACGTTCTGGACGGTGAAGTATCACTGGCAAGTGAGCTATACCGCTCCCGTGGCAATTTTTGGGGTGTTGTCGGCTCCTTGGAGGTCTGAAACGTAGTATGCATGTCATCAGTTGCCATACGGGTACGTCGCATTGGTAGCTTACCCTGCCATCCGAGCTACTTCGTCGAGGTTCGAGGAATTCCTTGGGGAGAGGTTGCCTATTTTTCTTTCCACTGCTTCCCGGGCTCCGCCGTAACGAGGCCACCGCAGCCAGAGCGGCAGAGGTGACGTCATGGGATCCGTGTTCGTGTCCTTCGGGGTCAGGCATAGACATAATTGAGACTCGCTTCTTGGGTGTCCTTTGTGACGGTCCGGGGGAGAAGCTGCGGGTTGATAAGGCAACTTTTCCCTTGGAAGGAGAAACGGGGAGCGATGTGCGTCTCAATCGTCCTTCTAAGACCGAATACGCATGTGCGACGGAGGACGGTGGTGTGACCGATTGGTCGTCGGATGAATTCGAGTGGTGGGCAGCAGGCTCGCGCTCTGTTTCTGATCCAGATAGAGCCGCGGGTTCCACTGATCGAGAACGAGTGCTGGTGGAGGCTGATGCTGATGAAGCTAATGCAGATGGAGGATTGGGAGAGCGGGATGAGTGAGAAGATTGGGGTGGGGAAGGTGTATTTAGGCGCATAGAAGAGAGTTTATTGAGGGCCTGTATGCGGATGATTGCAATGAGTCGGTGAAAGAGAATGAGTGGAGTGATGCCTGAGACGGTAGAAACTCCGGACGAGGGAAAAACTCACCATACGATTCCTTTGTGTTAAGCTCATGACACGCTGTAGCGTCATAACGTGGTCATTGGACTGGGACGCCCCGCGACGGCGGCTGAGGTTGAGCCTCGCGGTGTTATCCTCCTCTTCGTCATCCTCGCCTTTCCTAGATTCGCTGCCGCCAGCGGGGGACGATGCTCGACTGGATCTGGAATTGAGTGGCTTCTCGTTGCGCATAGCTAGGGCAGAGGCCGGAGGATGGGAAGGTCGGTCGAGGACTTCACGACTATCACCAGCACTACTGCTTCCTGTAGAATTGGTGGCAGGTGGGGAAGGGAGGCCGGAATGTGTTGATGATGCTCCGGGGCTGGGAGGTTCAGGGAGGTCTGGAAGATCTGAGGGAGAGGGTGCTGGGCCAGCACCAAGGAAGATCGCAGATAAAGGACGGCGCTTTGACGCTAAGGAAGAGCGAGGTGTCATAGAGTGGAAGGGCTTGACGGGCGGTGGCAGCTAGACATCAAACGAGAACGGGTTAAAGAAAGGTGGTGGTGGTGGTGGTGATGGAAAGAAAGGAAAAGAACGAAAAGCGCCGGCCTGCCCTGAGTGAGAGAGAAAACGAAAAGGGAACTGAAGACGGAAAGGAGCGCTCTGTCCGGATCACGATGAGAAACAGCGATCTTGACCTGTATACCGAGTGAAAAGCAGTTGAGATGAACAAAACGTTGCGAACGCCGAAAGCGACGAAGGCGAGAACGATGAGGACGGTGACAAGGACCGAGAGACAGACATCGACAAAGCCACGCAACTGCACATCGTGGGATTTGTTATCTTTTTATGGAAATCGTGTCATGCCCTTCAATTCTTCAATCACAGTCGCAACAGACAATTGACAGGCTTATGTACCATGGCTCAACTAAGACATTGGAGCCCTGCGTTCCTCTGTACTGTAAACCCACCTAGAGTGTATAAGCGGTGTATAGCATCCAGTTTCTTCCTCGGCGCTCGGGCTGGCTGGCTTGGAAACGGCTGGGATAAACGTCTTCTTTGTTGTTACCCAGACGAACGGCCACCATAACCCCACGTTGTTATGTCACAACCTATTTTCTCCAATTTCCTACACACGCCTCGACTGCGTGAACATCGGACACCGTCGTCTATACTCAACGATGGTCAAACCTTTTCCGGCTTCCTTAAGCCCTCCTCTTCTCCTTTCCTCTCCTTTCTTACATGTCACTCAGGGGTTGTTGCCTCCTATATTGATCTTTATCACCGCATTGAACCCTCCGGAGCCTATTCGCTACATCCTGATTGGACACCTATAATAGAAGTAATATTACTTTTTGAGGGACTTCCATATCCTGTCTTGATCGACAAGTGAGTCTCACATTGCGTTCTAGTTACTGCTTCTCTGTCAAACCTTTAGTTCGCTTTGAATACGCCCTACAATTAAATGCTTCCGCAGTCGGCAGCACGGCCCAGGCTGATCTTGCTGGTGATACTTTGACAGGTATGTTTTAATTGTCATACTGAGCGCTAGGACCAGCCGTTGTCTTGCTTTGGCACGGTAGGAGCAGCAGGGTTGTGCATCTTAGATTTTACATTTTTTCTCAAGCATCTACCGCACGTTCGGCTGTTTTCATTTTCTTATCAATCTTCGCAGTCGATGTACCCTCTTCTACCTAAAATTTCACGACGCTCTTGGCGTCTGTCTCAGTTACTATCCAGAAGTCTGGGGGCATTAAGCGGCGACACTTCGGGTCTCCTTTCCTCATATTTTCAGCAACAACTCTGTCCACATACTGGCAAAACGACGGCTGGTGAGAACTTCCCCTGATCGGTGCATTTGGACTCAGATGACCGGGCGATCAAGGCGATGAACAGTGCCGGTTTATGCTGTGGTATTGGCATCGGGTCCTCTCTGCCTCACGTTGCCGATCATCGCTCTGCACCTTTCTTCCACCACGACGATCGAGCTTACGGCAGGTACGTGTACTCTATCCTGAATGGGGCGCCTGCTCCTTCGAGTTATTGACCAGCACTCCCAGAGTGCGTCGAGCAGCTGGGCCACCTCACCCCCCCCCCTAACACGTCACCTGACACATCACGTGACCTTTTTGGGACAAAAATACGTTACACAATTGTGTAATTCATTACATAATACACCATGAAAAATATTATGTGATCTAATATGAGTGAATACTGTTACACAATACGTCACAAGTAAAGAGCACGTGCACAAGGCACAGTAGTAAACAAAAAAACAGGCAGTAGTACGCGTCCCAATCCTTCATCCAAATGCAGGCCAGTACAGGTGAAGATACAACTACACCACACCCCACTCAGTCTGAGAGCCAGTGCTCCCAGTCAAAGTGCAAAGCGAGCCTTCCAGTTGGCTACAAATACAAAACTTGTCAAAAATGCCGTGATATTAGCAAACACAGCATGCAAAAGAAGCGAAAAAGGAAAAACAGTGATGAAGGACCACCATGCCGACTAACAGAAGCCCCAAATTGTGGTAATGTGATGGAGGGGGACCCTGCAGATATTGACAGCGACACATCTGAAGACAAGGTGAGTGATCAATATCATACACCGCAATGCCCATACCTATTAAAACCTCTAGAGAAATGTGCCTATTGTGTTTCAGGATCACAAAGCAATCATGAAACAGCTAAGAAATGTGTTCAAGACGTCAGATCATCTCTTTTTTCATGGATGCTATGACACACCTTCGGACCCATTAATCTCGGAGAGAGATTATGTCAAACAGACCGCATATGACATCTGGAAGGTTACAGGTTACCGCTTTCAGTAAGTAAATCATAAATTAATAAAAGAAACATATGACCTACGCGAACAGGGTGAAAGACAATGCCACATTGGCAAATGGCCACAAAACAAGGCATTGGTGTTGCCAGGACAAGGACCGGAAGCAAAGAAGTCGCCCAAGCCAGAGAGTAGGTGCAAAGCACCGAGATACACTAGGCATGTGCCGCTACAACTGCAAGAGCAAATTAAACATCTCATGTCGGACCAACTCAAGTCATGGAGAAAAGATACGCACCATTACTATATGGCTCAAACATCACATGAAGCATACACCATACTATGATGTCGCATTACCCCTTGAAGCTGCAGAGATGATCCGAGAAGACCTAGAATGGACAACACCAAATGAGATGGTTAGAAAGATTCACGCAACCTACCCAGCTGTGTCAGCAAAACAAGTCCATAAGGCATGGTCAACAATGAGCGAGACACTGTGGAAGAGGAATCCCGAACAGATACCATCAGCCAAAGCCCTGCTAAAGGAATACGGGAATGAGGTGGACCTACTCACTATTCCCACCATGGAGGGAGTCGAACAGGTGGCGTGGGTGATGAAAAAAATTGTGACGCCACTGAGAGGAAAGATCGTCGAGATCGGGATTGATGCAACTTGTAAGCGTAACCAAACTGTTAGTGACATATGGCCTAACTGACAAAAATAGATAATACGAACTCGAGACACCTTGAGCTGTACACAGTCCTTGGGGAATACGACAACACAGGCTTCCCTCTGTCATATTGCCTGCTAACGACAGCCTCATCCATAGAAGAAGGAAAACGCCTGAAAGCATTAGAAGTATGGGCCATGATCTTGCGCGATGAATACGGCATCAATCCTCGATTTGTTCACACCGATAAAGACATGGCAGAAATAGGGGCAAGCCGGCGGACCTGGGCAGCAGCAAAACATCAGCTCTGCTGGTGGCACGTACGCGAAGCGATCAAAAGAAGGCTAAAGGGGAACCTACCTACCTCGATCTATCACCCTCAGAGGGCCGCTCACGAGCACCCCTTTGTTGACCCCACCTTCAAACCGCACGGCCGCATAGACCCAGACGACACTGAGGGACATGTTCCTGGGGAGGTCTATGTGAACGCGAATCCGATCTCCTATAATAACCCTAACTCAATCAAGCTCCGTATACCTGCCCTCATAAGCCAAAGTCCTGGGGCGTCGGAATCAATCATCACACCAACAGACAGATCACTGGCAAAGCCCCTTACAATTCGAATTCCTGCGCCATCAGCTATTCAAGAAACTGCATCAATCACTGAGGACAATCCTGATGAAGAGTTAACAGGTGGACGTCACACCTTTTGTCCAGTGGAACACCGCGCAACTGTCATTGACATGATGGAACGCCATTTCTGCGCCCATCCACTCATCCCCGGCTACTCGACACCAACCCCCGAAGGGATTAAGGCCTGGGCAGTGAAGCAAATATATGAGTTTTGCCACCTCCAGGACTTGCCGAACTTATGGGCCTACCTCTGGGAGAATTGGTACCGGCGCGGTCGGTGGGAGCTTTGGGCACGATGTGGGGCCCCTGAAGAAATACCGCACCTAAAAACAACAATGATGGTTGAGGCACAGTAAGTAAATTTGCACGGAAGCGTCAGGAGTTTGATACTCACCTCTCCCATAGTTGGCGGCATGTGAAGGAGGATTATCTCCACCACTTCAGCCTGCCACGTGTTGACCTGCTTGTATGGGTTATGGTCACGAAGCTGGCACCAAGATATTACCGAAAAATTGATGTCATGCTAAATGACACCGGTCGCTTCCGAGAATTGCCCAAGTGGAGGGAAGAGTTCAAGGCTGTGTGGAAGAAAGCTGAGAAAACACCAATTACGATGCCAATGAACGACAAATACAGACCCGACGTCAAGCGATTTGTTTGTACTTGCCCGCAATTTGTTGTCAGTCGCTTCCTAATTTGCAAGCACCTGGTACAATTATTTCACCCTGTCAACCCGGTGTTCTTCTTGGAAGTAACAAGAAATCGGACTGTACCCTTCTGGTCCCACCCCACCCTCAGGCCACTAGCAATTTCCGAAGACAGTATTGACTCAGAGTTGGACAATCGCGCAGCAACAGGTGATGGCAATGATGACAAGGCACGTGCAGTAGGGGACAACATGCTGAATACTGCAGGGATTGAACTGGACGACTCGGGATTTGAGTCTGACAACAACCAATTAGTTGATATCTGGGAAGGAAGGGGGGACGGTGAGAGAAAAACGTACGAGGAAGAAATGCGAGGTAACATAAGTCTTCTCCGGGAGTTCTGCGATGCCCTCGACTACCAGGTCCAATTTCAAGACCCACGCTTCCTCAGGACATTGGAGAAGGAGGGGGCCAGGCTTTTCAGACTGGCGAGGAACTGTCTCAGCCGCGAAAAACGACTGAATTCGAGTCGGGCAGCCTCCCCAGCAACATGGGAACGTTCAACCGCGAATGCCCTCTTCTACCGGTCACGCCCATGCCGTGATAGTGACTGATATCGACCAAACACGATGTCAACACACCGCAAACATGACGCCCTCAAAATAGATTGTAGCGGTAAGTGAAAAGTTGTCTGTAGCGTGGCGTTGCGTTCCCATAACTCACGCCACAACAGCCATATATTCTCGCTTGCCCTTCCCCTTCGTTTCCTCTCACTTGGCCATTCTTTCTTTTATCGTTCACTCCAACTCATTCTGGCCAGTCACTGGCATGCCGATCTCTTAATGGACCCCTGTACATTTCTCCATTTCTTGGTAGCGGCACGTGTTGGCCGTTCTTCCACCTTCCCTTCCTTTCGTCGACTTCGTCCTCTATCACCGTCGATCGCTCGTCGTTGGTTTGCCAAGCGATTATCCCGCCCGCCTCGTCACACCTCTGACAGATCACCTCTACCACACTTACCGTACTTCCTGGACGCTGTAAGGATAGCTTGGGCTCTGGGCCCGAAATCGTTTATCTTCGGTCTTTACGGTCTCGGTCCGGCGTCGTGCGGCTTATCTGCCATATCAATCTCGCATTCGCACAGTGTCTCACCAGCACACACATTGCTGTCGATCACCACGCTTCGCCATCGCTCTCCCATCCTCACACTCCCTCCTTCTCTCTCTCCTCAACATCTCTATGACCCTTTCTTCGCATTGCAGATAGACGACAACGACGCCGATTCCCCGCAAGTCGGCACCCAGCCACTCGAAGACAGGCCGCGCGTCCTCGCGTCTCGTGTTGCTTTGTCCCCTGAGCCTTCCGGCCTCGTCGCGTCGCCATATTTCTATTTTGTCAATGATTCCTTTCGTCATCGCTTCGCCTATCGAACACCTTGACCACGCCGCCGTTTGTCTCGGCAGAGCGTACCCGCCGTCGTCACCGGCCCCGTTCGTCGTAATCTCATTGTCTCGTATCGACCCCTTCGTCTCGTATCGGCCCCTTCGTCTCATCTCGTCGTTCGTACCTTACCATCCCATCTTGGTCCCAATCGTCTCTGCGCCTCGTTCGCCCCCGTATGCTACATCCTTTCCTCCTTTCCATCTCTCTTTTCTCCTACCTTACTTCTTACCTTACCCTTTTCTGTGGTAGCTACGGGTTCACCTGTATCTAAACCATATCTCTCTGCTTAATGGACGAGCACTCGGTCGCTTTAGTTTTCCTCTCTGTGTGTGTCCTGGAAGCCGGGCCGTACTGTCGGCACTCGAACGATCAAGTTCGCAAGTCAGTCTCGTCCCGCCTCGCCTCGCTCTCGTGCATTCTCGGGTCAACTCTCCTTGGCAGCAGAATCCTCGTTTCCGCTCTATGTTTCACGGTAACGCCGATGTCACTGCATCCTCTACTCACTGACTCACACCTTCAATGAGGCACTCATCACACGGCGTTTTTTCGCATCAAGTTTCGCATCCTGGTGTTTGGGGCAGACTTGGAGAGGGTTGAGACAACAGTAGGAGTGGCGACCGCTACTGGGAAGATGCGCGCGTGGTTATCGCTGCCACCAGGCACACTCACCAACGTGCTCGTCAAGGTGCTTGAAGCTGCCCGAGCACAATCGACTGCTCATAGAAAATCCAACTCCTACAGCACGGGACGGCATCCTCCACGCCGCTGCCAAGTCACCTCTCGCGACCATTTTTACTTGTGACTTTCTGTGACCGCTTTTACTTGTGACGTATTGTGTAACAGTATTCACTCATATTAGATCACATAATATTTTTCATGGTGTATTATGTAATGAATTACACAATTGTGTAACGTATTTTTGTCCCAAAAAGTCACGTGATGTGTCAGGTGACGTGTTAGGGGGGGGGGTGAGGTAGCCCTGCTGCGTCGAGCGTGTCGCCACGGCAATTACGCACGTGACCATGGCCAGCCCGCGTCCCAGCAGGATATCGCTTGCCATCCTGCTCCAGGATGTGGGTTCTTGAGAATCAGCGTTTCGGATCCACTTACTGACCACATATTACACCTGAGTGTCCCCCTACCGAGAGAGACAAAGCAATCAAACGAGGTGTGTAGTCATTCGAATCGATTATCGTACCGTTTATCCACGTGGGCAGCTAACATGACCGGATACTCACTCAAACTTCGCCATCGGCGTCTAGATAGTACTGTGCGCTCAACGTCGGCCTCGGAGTGGCCCTATCGGGGAAGTATGTGACGTATCCGCCCCGCACCAAACACCGAGCGAGCCTGGTACCCACCATCTCATCCTCTCACCCTCCAGTTCTCTCCCACAATCTTGATCCTCGGAGGAACCTTCAAGTTGGCTCGGTTACATCCCACTTCGCAGTCACGTGCGGCTCGGATGAACAACCCCAGCTCTTTCTTACTGCTGCGCGCGTGAATGCCTAACGGGTTCCTGCAGGAGTTGCATACGTTCAAGATGGAGCACCACACGTCTGACGAGCCCATCGAAGGATCCAGTCTCAAATACGAGAGCATGCTCGGCAACCCAGATGCGAACATGGCGCAGAGCGACCTCTAGACCAGCTGGATGCACCCCCGTTCGCGCTTGGCATTGTTGGCAATACCGACATGCTTGCGTCGTAAAGCCATGGTACGAGTGCAAGGACGTCGTTGGAGGTGCATTCATTGGACTAGGCCTGAGACCCACGACTCGACAGACTTTGCTGGGAGATAAATTCTTCCGCCGTATTCGTGGGGCATATGAAAAAATAGTATTTTGTTGGTACCTTGCGTAATTGATAGGGCTTATCGTTGACACACTGAATGAAAACCCGTCGTGGGGACACAGTACTGTATGGACTACGCCTGCACTATCCCCAAGGCTGAGGTCCTTAGGCCTGAGGATTTACAGCCGTTTTCATATCGATAGTCCGATTTTCGGAAAAGCTACTAGCGGGCTGAGTGAGCGGAGGTCAAGGATAACCAGTTATCTGAGATTCGATCGAAAAAAAATAAGGCTTATCTTTTTTTTTTTTCTTTTCCCCCCATCGCCCCACTTCCCATCACTGTCAATGCGCAATCGTCGTCACTTTTCTCAAGAAATCAAGGAGGTGGCCTTGCGCATGTCTCATCAAGGGGTATCTGATGCTGAGATAGAAGAGTATCTGGGCATCAGTGAGCGATCTATGAGACGGTTGAGGGCGACGTACCTTGCAACAGGTGAAGTGGTTCGGATACCAGTATGCCCAGGTCGGCCACGTCTCCTTGATGGTCTTGATTCACACGTTCGTTCTTTTCTTTTTGTTGCGACACCGCACTGACTATGGTCCTCAGTTTATTGAGGGCTGTATACTGCGGCAACCCGACATCTCACTCGAGGAATTGCAGACACAGCTCTTCAGGGTCACTGAAATTGAGGTCTCGACTGCAACAATTTGGAGGACGCTCCGGCGAATGGGATACACTATGAAGACGGTAAGTGACTTGATGATAACCCCCGGAATCACTGGAACTTGAAAGTCGACAGATCACACGGCCAGCCATTGAGCAAAACGAGGATGAACGCATCGCCTACAAAGTGCTCATTGGCGAGCACTACGAAGCCCACCAACTGGTTTTTGCAGACGAGAGCTCATTCAATCGAATGACTCTGAGGCGTTCTTTTGCGTGGGCTCAACGGGGAGACCGTGCACGTCGCCGAGAATTTTTTGTACGGGGTACACGGTAAGTAATTGTTGTTTTTTCCGAGGCTGTATTGTCTAACTTCCACAGGTATTCTATCCTTCCCGCGCTGTCCCTCGATGGCATCCTTCATGCTGATGTCTTTGACCACGCGATAACTGGAGCCGACTTCCAATCTTTCATCGAAGGGCTGCTCGACCGCATGCAGCCATACCCACTGCCCAACTCAGTTCTTGTAATGGATAACGCGGCGATACACAAGGTCGATGGGGTCTGAGAGATGATTGAGGAACGCGGCATGCGTCTCATCTATCTCCCCCCTTACTCGCCCGACCTGAACCCTATTGAGGAGGCGTTCTCCTCCATCAAGGCGTGGCTACGTGCCAATCGTGATTACATTCTTGGTGAGATTGAGGGTATCGGCGCGGATCCGTATAAGGTGATTTGGGAGGCAATCTATAGTGTGACGCCGGAGGACGCTTTCGGTTGGTACCAGCACAGCGAATATATTGCGTAGTCGTTCAGTTCACTAGTGTATTGCCTCCTTTGTTACAATCTATGCAATTAGTACGTGTGTTGTGGTTGTGTGCTACGGGTATCTTGGTGGTCGTCTACTCGACGAATGTGGCCTCAGTAGCCGCCCACTTATTCTCCATGTCAAACGGGTCACGGTTTTCGTCCTTCACCCACCCTTGCCTCTCCTGTTCTCCCTCCTCGTCACTTGACCATACGAAAATAGCCTCGTGGCTCTCTTCTTTCAGCATCCGTCCTTTACCCTTCCTATCGCGTGGGACACGACTTGGACCGACCACCTCAACAACCTCAACGTCCTCGACCTTGTCCTCGACTGCCACCTCCTGCCTGTCACCCACTGTGACACCGTGACCTTCCCCATTCGGTCGCATCAGTGGCAACAGCCACTTCTTCACGTACGCATGAAGACTACGTGCGCCTTCCTTCCCAAGACCCCCCACTGTCTCCAGCAATACCTGGTGCATCTCATACACCTCCATCACGGTGCTCATACCAAAGTCAACAAGCTCCGACTCCATATCAACATAGTCGAAGGTCGGAGATGGGTCATGGATATCCATCAGCTCCAGGAGGAGACGGACGGGTAGGTCAATTGGGGTGGGGGTTGCGGGGTTGGGCATCGACGTGGGACGCTGACGACTCGGAGTAGCTGGGTGAGTCTCCGATGTCACCGATGTTACTGATGCCCCCGCTGTAGACCCTGGCGATGCGATGTTCACTGCGACATGAACCTCGGGTACACCATGCGAATTGCGGGCTCTCTTGCTAGTGGGTAGCCGGTCAAATGGTTTCAGGTTTGGGGGCAAGTCGATCCTCGCCTCATTGAGTGTCTATACCAGCATACGTGAGTACAGCATAACATTGTCCGCCATAGTCGCTCACAATTTTTTTTGCCCAAAATGTCATCGCCTTGTGATCTAGGCGTTTGTGGTTGTCGCGTCCACCCAAACGGTCGACATAACAATGGCCCCTATGGGCTTCACATCTGAGGGCAATTTCTAACTCTTTGTATGCTTGATACACCGCCCCCTGTTTGGCGTTCACAGGTGGAGGGACGTCGTCCTCGCGCCTACGTTTTCCCCTGCTACCTGATGCCTTTGGCGCCTTTGACGGTGCCTTTGTCTACAAACAATCAGTAACACGGCCACTGGGAGCAAGAATTCCTCACCAAGTTCTGGATTTCAACGCTCACTGCGTTCTTACGGGCCACGATTATTTTTGCGTTCAGACGGGTGAGTGCGGCTTCCCACTCGTCCTCACTACTCAAGTATGACATCTTACCAAGATCCCCGGATAACTTATACCCCAACTGTACTGGTAATACGGCGTCACGAAGGCGCTTCATTACTTCCATCTGAAGCTCGTCCCAACTCATCGCACTGTGTCCCTTGATGTAACGTCGTCACGACGTTAGCTCGACTTGAGCTCGATGATGGCGGTAACGACTTAGCAAATGCCTTGAAGACTCGGAGGTCCAAGTGTAGACGATAGTGAACACTCGAAGGTGCACTGTTCTTGAACGCGATGACTTAGAGAGAGAGAGAGGGAGAGAGAGAGAGAGAGAGAAACAAGTGACGATTCAAGAAGACCAAGATGGCGTGTCTTGGTCTTCACGAGGCACTATAAATACAAGCCGAGCAGGCTTTCAAGCGCTGCTATGAGTCACAGTAGGTAAAGCGTCCAACGTATCGCAGAAACATCTCGAACCCTAATACTATTAGTACTAGTATTAGTGGCGCGGTTCTCAGTCAGCAATCAGTATCGTATCTCCTATCGCATCGCCGTATCACCGTAGGTAAGTCCGCAGCTAATATACCTTACCGCCGTAGCTGCAACCGGTACAGTAAGGGTTCAATCGGAGTCGTACCACAATACAGAAAGTCCAAAACGTGACATCACCCCCTTTTCAGCGTGAGGCCCCGACTCACCGAAAGTCCCTTGCTGGCCAGTCCCGCTGTTCGTCGGCGATGCGCTCTAACGCCGTGGCACGCTCCAGCCGATAGATGGTGTTGTGTTGGTTGTCTTGGGCGCATTCGATCATGGCGCGGAGCTGAGCCACTCGCGCCCGGAGCCGATCCAGTTCGTAACTGGCCGCGCGGAAGCGCGTGACCTCCGCGGTGAGTGACTTGTCGTTGATACGGTTGAGTGCGCGGTCCGTGACGCGATCCGCCTCGAAGACTACCAGGTCTTCGTGGGGGTACGTGGGGCGAAGGGCCGCCGACACGTGCGGCTCGGCATAGAAGGGCTTACCGTACACGTGGGGCGACCCTGGTATAACTCCTAGTATAAGGGGGTCAGCTCCCCCGATGATCTGGACATGGGACGCGTCCTGCTCTATGCCGTCGGGTCCGGTGATGGGGTATCGAATATGATGGGGTCGTCGGTTCGCCTGGAACCCTTCAGGCGCAATGACATGCGCGGGGTCGTCGGCGGCGGTGAACGGACGATGATCGGCGGCGCCGGGCACACGCACACGTCCTCGATACATGGGGGACCCGTCGGTGTAGACGAGCCAGGGCGTGATGAGGGGATTAGTAGGGTCGCTTTTCGTTCGAAGGAAGGCGTGGCGTGCCGGGTAGTAATCGTCGTCGTCATGGCCAGCCTCAGCAGCCTCCATCGCTGCCGTCGCTCGCGCATCTCCCTCAGTCGGGCCGCGGCTGAGTCCAGCTGCTCCTTCTGCCACTCCGCCGCCACCTTCTTCCACCCCTCCAACTCGTACTCCATCAGTGCTTGAACGCTGGTCGTTGCTCGGGAAAACTCCGCGAACGCCGATGAGGTCGTCGCTTGGGGGGATAGCGGCGATCGGTTCGCGCTGCCCATGCTCGTCTCGGAAGACGTGGACGACCTCTCCGTCGGGGGCGGTGGTTGGATCGGGGAATCGGCTGATGACGTGGGCCCACTCTTGAGCGGTGATGGGCCCCTCCGCTGGTCTAAGAGGTGTCCATGGGGTGATTTGAGAGTTGGGTACCTCGGTGTCGTCGTCCTCAGCCAAGAGGGCGTGGGTGTCTTGTGCGAGGGAGTCGAGGAGCGCTGCTTGGGTGACATGTCGCAGAGGGGATGTAGGCATGTGAGAGTGGGTAGAGCGAAGGAAAGAGGGATGACTTCCTTCGATTATCGCATTGCTCGTTTTAACCTGTCGTTCACGCGTCTGCGTTTCCTGATATAGGCGGACTGCTTCCGGCGCAAAGACGTCATCCTTATCGACCCACTGGTTCTCCGAGTCCGAGTAGCCCTTCCATTTGATTAGGTATTGGAGGCGTCTGCCCCTTCCGAAATGCCGAGAGTCCAGAATGGCCTCGACTTCGTATTCCTCTTCTCCATCGACCAGTTCCGGCGGTGGGCGCGTGAAATTTTCCCCATGTAAAGGAGTTTGCTTGTAGGGCGTGAGGAGATCGATGTGAAACACTGGGTGTATACTCCACTGCGTGGGAAGTTCCAATCGATAATTGTAAGGCGACATCACCTGGATCACCCTGAAGGGTCCGTGGCGTCGCGCCGCTAATTTTGCCGTAGGTTGATTGGTCCGAAGGTGTTTCCCTTCCAGCCACACGAGGTCGTTGATCCGGAGTTTGGGCGTATTTTTGTTGCGTACCCATGCCTCTTGTGCCTTTTTCATGAGGCGTTGGGCGTCCCTTCTAGCTTCTTTCAGCTGTGTCAGTCGCGTGGTTACTTGTGGGACAGGAGACGGCTTATCGGTCCAATCAGCTTGCGGATCGTACCCCATCAGGAGTCGAAACGGCGATTGCTTTGTGTGTTCATGGGGCCAGTTATTATGAGCAAATTCGGCGATTGGTAGATACGTGGTCCAGTTATCTTGCCGCTCGTTTACCCAAAAGCGTAAGTACTGTTCCAGCCATTGGTTGGTCCTCTCGGACTGCCCATCGGTGCGTGGGTGATACGCCGTCGATATATTTTGCTGCACCCCTAGAATGCGGCACGCCTCTCTTGTAAACTTGGACGTGAATCGAGGGTCTCAGTCACTGATAATTTTGCGCGGTAGCCCGAATCGTTTGAAAACATGACGGACGTACAGCGCCGCGGTCTCTTCTGCGGTTATCTCCTCCCGGCACGGTATGAATACGGAGGCCTTACTGCAGTCGTGGTCAGTAACGGTGAGAATGCTGTCGTGTCCTTCGGATACCGGTAACTTGGTGATGAAGTCTATTGCCACGGTCTGGAAGGGGGGCGCGTCAAGTACTGGCGTGATGGGGTGCAGGGCCGCGCGTATGGGTCGCGTGTTGACTTTGTTTCGCTGGCATTCGGCGCATCCTTGCACGTATTCATAGACGTCCCTTCGCAGTCGCGGCCACCAATAATGTCGTTCTAGTATTCGTTGTGTTCTCGCGATTCCCGGGTGTCCATGTATTGGTAGGTCGTGGTGGTCGTGGATCAGCACGCGGTGTGTCGATGCTGGTCCAGTTATTACGAACCTGCCATCCTTGTACCACTCTCCCTGTATCTTCTTCAATTGATGGGGGTCCGCCCACATCTTGATCACCTTCTCGTCTTGTTGATGTCGTGGTTGCAGTAAGTTCGGGTTGAGGGTTACCGTTCTTGCCGTGTTGAGGGTTCGGACGAAGACTTCCGGTGGTAGCACCACTACTTCACTGTTATCTTCCGTCCCCTGGTCGTAATCTGGTCGTCGCGACAACGCATCGGCCCTTCCGTTGTTTTTTCCTTTAATGTGATGGATCTCAAAATCGTACTCAGAGAGTTCGAGCACTTCCCTTGCGACGCGCCTGCTGATTTTCTGTGGCGACTTCCAATATTGTAGGTTCAGGTGGTCGGAGTAGATTTTGATTTTGTGTGGTGCTCCGGCTAGTAACGGTCTCCAATTCCTCAGGGCTTTAACGATTGCGAGTAGCTCCAGGTCATAAATGTCGTAGTTTCGCTCTGTTTCGGAGAGCGTTGCGGAATAATAGCCTATGGGGTGTCGCTTTCCGTCAGATTTCTTTTGCAATAATACGGCTCCCACCGCGTAACCCGAGGCGTCGACTTCCAGCTCGAATGGGTCTTGAAGGACGGGGTGCGCCAGCACTGGTTCTTCCGTTACAAGGCGTTTCAGGGTGTTAAAGGCCTTGTTTTCGTCTTCGGTCCACCTCCACTCTTCGTCTTTTCGCGTCAGTTTGGTGAGTGGTTTGGCGTGAGTTGCGAATCCGCGAATGAAGAGCCTGTAAAAGTTACAAAAGCCCAAGAAGGATCGAACGTCTTTGACTTTTGTTGGCGTGGGCCAATCTTTGATGCCTTGAACTTTTACCGGGTCCATACGAGTCACCCCCTTTTCAAGGATTACCCCCAGGTAATCCATTCGCGGTTGGTGGAAGAGGCACTTCTTGAGTTTGAAGTAGAGGTCGTGGTCTGCCGCGACGCGCAACACGTCGCGGACCGCGGAAATATGGGCGGCTAGGTCATGGGCGAAGTGAGTAGCGATGCCGATATCATCCATATAAACACGTATCGTAGTGCCCAACCGTTCGTGCTTGGAGATCGTGTCGCGGTAGATGTGGTTCATCATGGCCTGGAAGGTGGCCGGGGAGTTGGTGAGGCCGAAGAACATGACGGTTGGTTCAAAGAGGCCAAATTTAGTTTTGAACGCCGCCTTTTCTTGATCGCCGTCGCGAATGCGTATGTTGTTGTACCCCCAACGAATATCGAGTTTTGTGTATATGTGGGCGTTGCTGAGGTCGAGGATGAGGTCTTGTATGAGCGGGAGCGGATACTGATTTCGAATGGTGTGGGAATTAATGACCCGATAGTCCTGTACCGGGCGTAGTTTTCCGTCCTTCTTTTTAATGAAGAAAAAGGATGACGCATACGGGGATATGGAAGGGCGTAAGTAGCCCTGTTTCAACTTTTCCTCTAAGAATTCCTTGAGTTCGCCTTCTTCCTTTTGTGTCATGGGGTATATTTTGCAGTCTATAGCCGCTGGGGCCGACGGTTTGAAGTCAATTGCGTGATCCCACGGCCTTGCCGGGGGGAAGCGATGTGAGGCTTGCTCGTTAAAAAGGTTGCTGAAGTCGGCGTAGACTGCTGGCAGTTCAGCCGCCGTTTGTTGTTGCTTTGCCGATATGGCCAGCTCCGTCGAGGTCGTAGCCCGGGCGAAGGTTTCTTCGTGTAATTCCTGTACTATGGCTTCTTTTTCAGTAGTGATTAGGGCGCGAATAGCAGATGTCGTGAGTAAATTTTCCGTGGTGGCTAAAACCACGGGTTGTACGTCTGGATGGGTAGTTGCAGTAGCCCAACTGATTGTGGGTTCGAAGGCGCTAAGCCATGGGTATCCAAGTACCATGTCCTCGCTTCCGAGATCGGTGACCAGGAAGGTCATCCTTTTTATCTGCCCCTGTGTTTTCACTTCTAGGTTAACGTAATGAGTGATTAACCCAGCTTTGTTTTCCGTATTATCTATATTCCATATTTTGCGGGGTGTTTGCAGTGGTTGTATCAGGATTCCAGCCCGCGCTGCCATGTTTGGTTTAATGAAGTTGTCGGTCGCTCCAGAGTCGACCAACGCGTTTGTTTCAGTCGTTTGGTAATTTGTTCGGACAGTCACTGGAATTCGCAGGGATCGATAGCGCGTTGTCACGATTACAGAATTACATTGTAAAGCCCTCACCCAGACTGACGGGTTCAGGCGTCCCGAAAACCCTCTTTTCCCCATAGGTCCTGAAGGATGAGGTCTTTCACCTCGTCCGTACTGTTGGCGACCTGCGTAAGCCATTCCTTGGCTTGTTCTCCCGCCGTTTTCGTGCTTGCAGCGTTTATTTGAGGTGCAGGCGTCACGCTTGGCACCGGCGACATATATCCGGGCAGCGACGGCGCATACTGCGATGGCGCATACTGGGAGACGGGCCCCTGAGGATATCCCACAGTTTCAGTCATGCGGCTGCTGGATGGGGCAGCCTGCCACTGTTGCTGCGTGCGTGGATATGGACAATTTCGTGAGAGGTGGCCGGGAGCATGACAGTTATAGCAAAGGACGTTCCTTAAGTCCCTTCGAGATCCTCCTCTTCCTCGTCCTCGAGCTCCCGGTCCTCCTCTTGGTGGGAACGGTGGCGTAGACCAGTCGCGGTGTGGCAGTTTGTTGAAGTCGATGTCTTCGGATCCCGCGAGTCTCACCTTGGCACGGTCAGCCGAGGTGTCCATTGCCCATGGATTAGTTTGCGGCAGGTTTTGCGGGAGTGTCCATCCTGCGTTGCCGCCCTGCTTCTTCGGCTGCGTCGTGGTATTCTTGTATTCATTGAGTCGCGCTTTGAGGTGTATGTAATTTTTCTGTCGCTTGAGGACGGCTCTTTTCCAGTCGTCAAACGTGACGGGATCGTCGAACTGGAACGCGTTTTTGAACAGTTCCTTGGGTAGCCCCGATGTGAAGAGGTCGATGGTTTGGGGTTCGTTGAGGCGGTAATGAGCCTTCCGTGCAAGCTGTTCAAAATCATTGACGTACTTGTCAATGTCTTCTCCTATCATTTTGAGACCCTTCCGTAGTATAGCTTGGGCCTGTTCTCTTTCCAGCGTGTTTTCGAACCTCTGGCTGAACCCGTCAGCTACGGCGTCCCATAGGTTGCGGGTATAGGGACTGATCCCTCGTTGTATTTGTCTGTTGAGCCAGTTCAGGAATGATAGGACCCATTCGCTGACCGCTCCGCCCTTGATGTAGGAAAGAAACAGAAGGCATCTTCTGTAGTCGTTGCGCATGATAGGGGCATCTAGGTTCATGCCCCAGTAGACATGCCACTGCGTTAAAAATTGGTCTACTTTGAGTCTGTCTCCGTCAAAAATGGAAGGTGGCTCGCCGGTTAATTTTTCGTTATGGTGTCCTCCCCCTCCGGCGTTTCCACCACCTCCTCCTCCTCCGCCGCCACCTCCTCCTCCGTCTGGTGGTCCCGTGGGTGGCATTCTTGGTGGTTCAGTTCTTCGCAGGTCAAATGGGATACCTCCTCCTGGCGGCGGCGGTGGGTCCCCCCCTGGCCCGCCCATTCCTGGTGGGAGGTCTAGTGCGGGTCGTCGTTCGGATGGGGGGTCTCCTCGGTCTGATCCTATTGCTCGGAAGATGGCCGCGTCGTCGGCGGTCATTCGTATGCTGGTGTCGGGGTTAATAGGCATGAGGATTTCTCGTGCTTCTTCTTGTATGGCACGCGCTTCTTCAATCGCGACCTCTTCCATTGCTCGCGTTATTGTTGCCATAATGGCTGGTGATCGGATGTGAATTGGTTCTGGTTCCGTAATATGTGCAGACTCAGCTCGTTCAATAAGGAGATCTTGTATTGCTCCTCCGCTAGTTTCTGTTTGGTTTGGCTCTCGTCCTGCACTTTCGCTTTGGCTCTGGTCCTCTTCTCCCTCTTCTGATACCACTTCTCCGGTAGAGTGTTCTCGTACTTGCCCGTCGATGGGGCCCCAATCTGCTCGGCTGTTGAGCTCCCGGGCGTCGATATCGCACTGGTATCTGGGTCCTGCTGGTCGTATGACGTCCCACTGGGAGTCTATAGGGTTCCACGCAACCTCCGTCCAACACAAGTGGTCGAAGTTGAACTCAACTGGTCGGAACCTACTAGGTCCGTTGAATTCCACAAAATATCCGGTTTCTTCTTGTCTTTCCCTCCAGCTAGCGGCTTGTAGAAAGCGCGTGGGGACGTTACGTTCTCCTCTTCTTGGGAGCGAGTAGGGACGGAAATTCGTCCACTGGTCTCTTGTTGTTACGGCCACGATGGTATCTTGGTCTTAATGTAACGTCGTCACGACGTTAGCTCGACTTGAGCTCGATGATGGCGGTAACGACTTAGCAAATGCCTTGAAGACTCGGAGGTCCAAGTGTAGACGATAGTGAACACTCGAAGGTGCACTGTTCTTGAACGCGATGACTTAGAGAGAGAGAGAGGGAGAGAGAGAGAGAGAGAGAAACAAGTGACGATTCAAGAAGACCAAGATGGCGTGTCTTGGTCTTCACGAGGCACTATAAATACAAGCCGAGCAGGCTTTCAAGCGCTGCTATGAGTCACAGTAGGTAAAGCGTCCAACGTATCGCAGAAACATCTCGAACCCTAATACTATTAGTACTAGTATTAGTGGCGCGGTTCTCAGTCAGCAATCAGTATCGTATCTCCTATCGCATCGCCGTATCACCGTAGGTAAGTCCGCAGCTAATATACCTTACCGCCGTAGCTGCAACCGGTACAGTAAGGGTTCAATCGGAGTCGTACCACAATACAGAAAGTCCAAAACGTGACACTTGAAGACACTTTTTGCCTCGCTCGAGGCAACGCTCACATCAAATTCCCACACTGGAAGATCAGGTAAGCGAGTTTCGTTACAGTATATGTGAGCTGACTTACCTCCAGGTTCACGTTGACTGTTCACATAGCGCTTCCTAGCACTGCCCGAAGATCTCACAGGTGTTGCAGGAGGTTGGCGTGTTGGCGTCGATATTGGCATCGGCATAGGTCCAGCGGTACCACCGGCTGGGTGTGGAGGCGACACCATTGGCAATGGATGGGGATAGTATGGTGCGTACGGCGGCCATGGTTGATACTGCTGACTGAAACCATTGGGTGTTGGCGGGTAGGGCGCAAGTGGGGTTGGGCCTGGGGTCAACGGAGGAGGATATGGCACATGGTGGGGCAAGTATCCCGGGTGAGGAGCAACGTGAGGCGGCGGTAGAGGATAGCCCACTGGCGTGCGTTGCTGGGTGTTGCTGAGGTGCTGTGCAGGATCCATAGCAGAGTCAGGTAACGCATCGCCGCCGTCGTCTTCACCATTTTATAACTGAATCAACCCCCAGCTCCAAACAAAATGTAGTACCCGCCATCGTTCCACTTTATATTTTGGCCAATGCGGCCAACACGGGATGTGTCGTGCACTGGCAGATATTATGCTTGGTGAACGCGTAGATTGCGCAAAGTCGTAATAATCTCGACTTGCCTCTTTTCTTTTTTTTTTTTTTCTTTTTTCTTTTTCTTTTCTCTTTTTTATTTTATTTTTTATTTCACCAAAAAATACGGTAAGTCTCGGCAAATATGCCGACGGGGGATCCCGGAACTCAGCCCGCTAGTAGCTTTTCCGAAAATCGGACTATCGATATGAAAACGGCTGTAATCAGTTCCTGAGCCACCGAATACGGAAAAGGTAAGACACGTGGTTTACAGAGCGTTTTATTCTCTAAGGGGTAATAAGACGAAAGTATCTTGTGGTCTTGCGCCACGATGTGAGGCTCTGGGAAAGTGCGACTTGCTGCTTACTGTATGATTGTGTCATTGATTGCAAAGGGTTTCTCAGGGGAATGCCGGTCTTTGTCCCCGTCCAGGCTTTCTTGTCTTCACCATGCCGTCATAACTTTACAGCAAAATCCAAATGGGGGGCCCTTGAGTAAAAATGGATGACAGCTGACCTCCAAATTTGACGTGCGGGGTTCATAATTAAGTGTCTAAAATTCTTGGGAAATTTGGTATCTCACAAATATATAGTGATAAAATAGTTATCCAGGGTATGAAATAGTTATTTCAGAAAAGGGTCAGCAAAGTTAAGGTTATCCCACTTAACAGAACACCCTTTCAGGCTCAGCCTGTACGCCTAATGTGGTCGCAAGGGGCCCCCCATTTTGGATTTTGCTGTAAGCGAACATATTCCGTGCTGACATGGGGCGCAGCTGTCCAAGAAGTGTCGGCCCGATGTTCTGTGCACGTGGAATGATACGGTGCGGTGTCAATGCGGTGCTATGGTGAGAACGAGATCACTGCAGCCTTTCTCAGGCCCGTGGTTACTAGTAACTTATTACACACTCTTGAGTGTTTTCCCCACCCGCCCATAGCCTCCATCGTCAAACAACCAATATACCTTAGTATCAACCAATGTCTTCTACATCATTTCAACCCACTGGCACTGGCATCCTCGACGCAGCCCTCACCGATTATGCCAAGCAAATTGGGGTAGACCCATCCAAGCACCCCTTTTTCAACCAACTTCAATCCTGTCATTCTCCAAATGACGTCCTTAAGCTACTAGAAGACAAGGCGAACGAATTCAAAGACTATCGAGAGGTTAATCGCAAGTTGATCGACTGCCTTAAGCCAGTAGTGGAGGTTGTCCATGCGTTTTCTGGGGTTCTCAGCGAGGTCGTTAGCTTTGTGAGAAGGATACTATGGTCATCCATCTCGTTCATAATTTCACCACTCTGTTACTAGGTGCCATTCCAACCAGCAGGGGCAATCTTCGTTGGCGTGAATGTCCTCTTTACAGTACGTATTCCGTGACACTTCAACTACACGCCCTCATGAGATCTGGGCGTCACAGGCAGCCAGCGACGTCAGTTCGAGCTACGATGCACTCGTCGAACTGTTTGAATGCCTGGGAAATTTCTTGAAGCGCCTTAAGATCTACAACAACATTTCGTTGAATGCCTCGATGACGGAAATCATCGCAAAGATAATGGCCGAATTACTTTCGGTTCTCGCCCTTGCTACGAAGCAGATTCGGCAAGGTAGATTCAGTAAGTGGATCACCGCCATCGATTTGCAATGGCTCAAAATGGCACAGAGAAATTCGCAAAAAAGCTACTAGGAGAAAGCGAGATTGAGGCTGTCCTCCAGAGGTTGGACCGTCTCACTCAGGAGGAAGGTCGGGTGACCATGGCGCAAATCCTGGAAGTTATCCACTGCCTTATGAATAATGTGAGCGTAGTCATGAACGGTGCGTAACAATTTTCTTGGCTATTTGTCGACATTCAGCTAAGGAGTTGTCATGGTAGATGGAAAGGCGTCGATCGAGGGTATCTGGAAGGTTTTAGGTATGGTTTTACCCCGTTCGGGCTCGGCCTTGGAGAAGCTGACCGGTACGCCAGATGCGATGCAACAAATTGCAACTGATATAAACAAGATGCGGCGTTCGTTATTGATTCGTTCTGCCACTATGTGCTGGTGGCGCTGATGCGAGCTGCAGGTGATCAGTTGCAAGAGAAGTCCCAAAGTTGGCTCTCTCCCCCAGATCCGTCGCCAAATTTCAACCTTGCGTGGGAAATCCATCAAGACGGAACTGCCATGTGGTTTTTCAGGGGAAGCGTCTTTGGTGAATGGAGCACGAAGGGTTCCTTGTTGTGGATCTACGGAAAACGTGCGTTTATGATGAGACTTAAAAACGGCCCTGATTCCTTTTCGCTTCCCCCTCTGTAGCGGGCTCGGGAAAAACGATTCTGACGTACGTGGTATCTCACTTTGTCAAAATGTGGCCATTTACGGACTCTACTAGGACGACAATCATTCGAGAAATATACAGGATGCATAACGCGGGATTAGCATCGATGGCGTATTTTTATTTCGACTTTCGGGAGTCAGCGAAACGACACCGACGCGGCCTTCTCTCTTCTCTCCTCTCCCAGCTCAGTGCCGACTCTGATCCCTGCTATCGTATTTTGTCTCGTCTGTATTCTGCTCACGCTGGTGGTACACGACAACCTTCCGATAATGCGCTCTGGCAATGTCTTGTTGAAATGCTGAAAGTACAAGGGCGGCCTTCGATATACATCATTATAGATGCCCTCGACGAATGCCCCAACATCTCCGGGATGCCAACTGCGCGTGAAAAAGTGCTCAAGTTCTTGAAAGATCTCGTTGGTTTACAGCTCCCAAATATGTATATATGTGTTTCGAGTTGTCTGGAAATCGACATTCGCACCGCTCTTGAACCCTTGGCGCCGTTCCACGTGTCGCTCGATGACGAAAGCGGACAAAAGGAGGACATCATGCGATACATCAAATCGGTCGTACACTCTGATCAGAAATTGATAGGATGGTCGGCGGAGCATAAGCAGTTGGTCATTGATACACTCTCTAATAAAGCAGACGGGATGTAAGTGATACTTCTCATGACTTCTCGGAACAATGGCCGAATGAATGCTGCAGGTTCAGATGGGTTTATTGCCAGTTAGAAGACCTGCGCCAGCACTTTCCTAAAGACCTCCAGAGTGCTTTGGATCACATGCCGGAGTCGCTGGATGAAACGTACGAGCGCACGCTACTCGGGATCGACAAAGCGAAGCGGCAAGACGCACATCGACTCTTTCAGTGCCTGACCGTGTCTGCCAGGCCGCTTCGGGTTGACGAACTTGCGGAGATTCTAGCAATTCGGTTTGATGTAGCAGCGATTCCTAATACCAACACGATCTGGAAGCCAATTAACGCGGAAGAAGGCGTGCTTTCTGCATGCTCTAGTTTAATTATCATTGTCAACCTGAACGGATCCCAAGTGGTTCAGTTTTCCCACATTTCCGTCCAAGAATTCTTGACCTCGGACCGCCTTGCCACCGCGAGCGAGAATCTCTCTCACTATCACATCGTTCCCCATTCGGCACATGCCACGCTCGCGCTTGCTTCACTCAGCGTCCTACTCCAGCTCGATGATCGCATCGACAAAGACACCATTAGGAACTTTCCGCTTGCCGATTATGCCGCACGACACTGGTTCAAACACGGCCAGTTCGAGAATGTGTCTTCGACCATCCAAGAAGCCACGGAGCACCTGTTCGATCGAGAGAAGCCACACTTCTCTGCATGGATCTGGATATACGACATAGACGACCCTTGGCGGAAATCCATGCCTACGAAGCACCCGGAGCAGCCAGAAGCAGTCCCATTATATTACGCCATACTTTGTGGTTTCCACTGGCTTTTAGAACGTCTAATCTTCACCTACCCCGGGGATGTCAACGCAAGGGGAGGACGTGATGAGACTCCGTTGCTCACAGCAGTCCGAAAGGTACGTGTTAACATTAGTACTTTGTCACCCCTTCAGCGCTGAGCTATATGTCCAGGAGAACAGTCCGTTGCACCAAACGTCGCCAAACAGGTGCTTTGACGTCGTTGAGTTGCTACTTGAGCATAACGCGGATATCAACCTTCCAGGCCAAGCACACGGCGTGACCCCTCTGCAAGCTGCATCGATTCAGGGGAACCTCGAGGTTTCACGGCTACTTATCAAGCGGGGTGCGAATGTGAACTGCCGGGAGGAGAGAGGCGTGACCCCACTTTCGTCGGTGTCTTCCAGAGGTCATCTGGATGTCGCTCAGCTCCTAATCGACAGCGGTGCGGATGTGAACGCTTGTAGCTACGAAGGCTGGACTCCTTTGCACGCAGCATTATGGCAGGGGCGGGCCAATATTGTAGAGTTACTCATTCGACACGGCGCAGACGTTAACAAGTGTAACGACTACCAAGATTCCCCATTACACATGGCGTCAAGGAACGGAAACCTCGAGATTTTGCGGCTACTTATCCAGCAGGGTGCAGACGTGCGCTCCGCGGACCGGTTCGGCCAGACCCCACTTCTGAGGGCGTTGAAATGGGGACATTTGGATGCGGCCCAGTTCTTAATCGACAGCGGTGCAGATGTGAACTCTCGTGACGACCAGGGCTGGACTCCTTTGCATTCGGCGTCAGAGGGGGGGCATGTCGACGTCGTAGAATTCCTCATCCAACACAGCGTAGACATCAACACGCAAAGTAACCAACAAGCCACCCCATTGTACACGGCGTCGACAAACGGGAAACTCGAGATTTCGCAACTACTTGTTCAGCATGGCGCAGATGTACATTCCCGGGACAAGGACGGCCAGACCCCACTGAAGGCGGCGTCTCACTTCGGATATCTGGACGTGGTTCAGTTCCTAATCGACAGTGGTGCAGATGTGGACTCTCATGACAACCAGGGCTGGACTCCTTTGCATTCGGCGTTGCAGGGGGGGCACGTCAACATCGTAGAATTACTCATCCAACACGGCGTCGACGTCAACACGCAAAATGACCACCAAGTTACCCCATTGCACATGGCATCAGCAAGCGGGAAACTTGAGATTTCGTGGCTACTTGTCCAGCATGGCGCAGATGTGCGCTCCTGGGACAAGGGCGGCCGAACCCCACTGCACTTGGCATCTCACTCCGGATATTTGAACGTCGTTCGGTTCTTAATCGGCAGTGGTGCAGATGTGAACTCTCGTGACAATGAGGGTTGGACTCCTTTTCATGTGGCGTCAGAGGAGGGGCATGTCGACATTGTAGAATTACTCATCCAACATGGCGTAGACGTCAACATGCCAAGTGACCACCAAGTGACCCCATTGTGCACGGCGTCAGCGAGTGGGCAACTCGAGATTTCGCGACTACTTGTCCAGCATGGCGCAGATGTGCACTCCCGGGACAAGGACGGCCAGACCCCACTGAAGGCGGCGTCTCAGTACGGACATCTGGATCTGGTTCAGTTCTTAATCAACCGTGGTGCAGATGTGAACTCTCGTGACAACCAGGGCTGGACTCCTTTACATTCGGCATCAGAGGGGGGGCATATCAACATCGTAGAATTCCTCATCCAACACGGCGTAGACATCAACATGCAAAATGACCAACAAGTCACCCCATTGTACACAGCGTCAACGAATGGGAAACTCGAGATTTCGCAACTACTTATCCAGCATGGTGCAGATGTGCACTCCCGGGACAAGTACGGCCAGACCTCACTGAATGCGGCGTCTTACTTCGGACATCTGGACGTCATTCGGTTCTTAATCAGCAGCGGTGCAGATGTGAACTCTCGTGACAACCAAGGCTGGACTCCTTTACATTCGGCATCGCAGGGGGGGTATGTCGACGTCGTAGAATTACTCATCCAATACGGCGTAGACGTCAACATGCAAAGTGACTGCCAAGCGACCCTTTTATTCCCTGCGTCGGTGGGCGGAAAACTCGAGTTTTCATGGCAAACTGTCAACCGGGGTGCCGATTTGAACTCCAACGAGGATGGCTGTACCCCTCTTCAGGTTGCGCTGTATAACGGACATCTGGATGTTGCTCAGCTCTTGATTGATGCAGGCGCAGATCTAAACTTTCGTGGCAACAAAAGCTGGGCCCCGTTGCATCCAGCAACAGGTAAAGGTTATTTTGACATTGCGAAGTTCCACAGGCGTAGTGCGGACTTCAACATTCGAGATAGGACGTCATCGGACCTGGCGTCCGACAATGAAATACCTAGGGTGGCAAGCTTCCTATCTGGACACATGGCAGATCCGATGTCTATTGATGGCGCTGCAAATACAACTCCGTCAACTATCAGACCACAAAATAGGCACCCTAATGCTCTGCACCCGCCAAGGGAACCCAGAGAAGACGTAACGCCCTCAGGCAATGGGCAGTCCTCGCTGTACACCGCCTCACAAAATGGACAAATTGAAATTGTGCGGTCATTACTTGACCGTGGTACAGACGTCAACGAAAGGAGTACCTTTCGCGCCACCGCACTGGATGCAGCATCAAGGTACGGGAAAGTCGAGGTGGCAAAGTTGTTAATCGAGCGCGGTGCGGATGTCGACTCCCGGGACCGGTCGGGCCGGACTCCGCTGATTACGGCATTGGGGTATGGCGAGTTTGAGGTCGCGCAATTATTACTCGACCACGGTGCCGATGTGAACGTAGATACGGGGGGCCTCACCACCGCGTTACATGCCGCGTTGTATTCTGAGGACCTGGAGTTTACCCGGCTCTTACTCGAACGTGGCGCAAAGGTGGACGTACCGGACATCGACGGACAGACCCCAAGGCAATTAGCAAAGCGCCTAGGATCATACCGCAAGGTTGCAGAGATGTTCCCTGACTTTGAAGAACACGAGAATGGTGTCTCCGTACAGGTGAGATTCGTTATTCAAGTGACATTCGATTCCTACCGCGTCACTGACCCCTTGCGTCATTCCTGTTCCAACTCTACCACTCGGCGCCGTACAAACGATGATCTTTCAACCGTCTCCGCCAATTTCCCCTCAGGGTCCTCCAACTCATCACTCAGCGCGCACGTCAACCCTAACGGATGCGCCTGTGCCTGCACCACCTGCACCTGTGCCAGCAATACGATTTGCTGCTGATCCAACTATTCCCGCCCCTACCTTTGTTTTATCGCATGGAGAAACGGTTTGGAAGCCTCGTGGCGATATTAGTAGAGACCCTGTGCGTTCCCTGAGCGCTGCTTATGTTTTCTCATGGCCGGCTGACTCTCCTGCTGGTGCCTCTCTCGATCAGTACCGTGAAAAGTCAGTCGGTGATCGATTGCAATCGATAATTACTGCCGCCACTACCGAGCGGAATAAAGCCGCGCAGACAGGTGAGAGATGAGATGAGTTTTAGTACCCACCGTGGATCTTTTTTGCTGACTTATTTTGTGCACGCGCATCGTACAGCACAATGGACGGTTTGGGCCTTCAAAGCTGCCATTGCCAGCCAAGTTCTTATCGGCGTGATGGCCTTTGGGGCTGCATTTAGAGGAAAAAATGTGTGGATTCACACCCCCTTTTCTTCAGCGTAACCCATTTCTGACACCATCGTTTAGAAATTGATCGCGATCTCCATCCTCGGTGGTGCGTCGACATTCGTGGCGTCCTACTCGACACACGCACGTGGTTCGGACGAGCGCAGGGCATCACTTCTTCGCGTGGAGGCTCTTACTCGTTTCCTACATGAGGTCGAAGCGTTCCAGATGGTCCACGGACATGAAGTCTCGCACGAGTGGGACAAGAAGCTCGACGGCTTCCGCCTTGACCTGGAGAACATGTTGGGGGACAACCAGCCAGGAAGCGTCATGATCAACTTAGAGGCTGCAAGTATCAACCCGAGCGTTGAGAAGGAGGTTGGTACTACAGATCCCTTATCAGCTTGACGGTCCCGATGGGACTAGGTAAGCGTACAGTGATCCGTTCCACAGAAAGTTCAGCTGAAAGGCGGAACCTATGACAGGAAGTACCCAACTTACTAGCGCGACTGCGCGACTAATTCCAAACTGGGACCCATATAATGTGTGGACGATTTATTATTTGTGTTCGTTTTTGTTCCATCTCATGCCATTTTGCCGTCGTCACTCCCTACCCCGTGTCTGTCGTTCATTGACATCCTAGTAGCTACTAGTACTCGCGTTGACATACTAGGCTACGTACGCTCCCATTGTCATTTGCTACTTGTCATTTTGTTTTCTTGTTGCTCCGATCGAAACCTCTATTCACGGCTTTCGCCCATGGAACGACTTTCACCTCAATAAAATGACGGACGAACGGGTGAAAGTAGTTTGGCCAATTTCATAGGAACTACAACGCTTAAGGCCTCTATTGGAGAAAAGGCGGCACTACTCTAGCTCCCACTGGAGGCAAAGCAACGCGTCTACCCAACACTGAAGCTTTCCTCGTCCCTTTGATCTCTAAGCGAATCGTGATCACGTCACTTGGTGTAAAGGTCGGGCGATAGGGGCGATCCGGCTAAGTGTGCCGGTCGGGTGATAGGATCCGAAGGGCCGGTTCAATTGGTGACGAGAAAAGCGCAAAGTCGAAAGATGACAGAGGATGAGCGAAGATGTACAAAGGCGAAGCAACTTCGCTTTGGAGAGGGTCTTAGGGCACACGAGAGGGATAGAGAGAACACAACTGGATAATAATTTGAGTACATATGAGCGCGTTTAAATACATTTTAGATACGTTTTTAAAGATAATAATAACAAAGTACAGTAAAGAAATATAAAGACGCACGGGCCATACAAAGCCATGAAACAGGAGTTGAAGCAGTGTCGAGAAATGGAGCAGAAAGGGGAGTTAGACCCCTATGAGACTTGCAACGTTTGAATGGGAATGGAAATGGAAATGGTGGATCTTGAGCCACCGCGCATTATCGTGGCGGTGTTGTTTTTGTGGGGGTTCGAGTCGGCCGGGTCGAGCGTGCTGAAATGCAACACTCCCCCTCACGCTCGACGGAGTCCGAGGTTCTGCGAGTGAAACGCGACCTTGAACTTCGCCAGCGGCTTGGTGAGGATGTCCGCGGTCATATCCTCGGAAGGGCAGTACTTGATATTGATGAGCCCATCGGTAATCGTTTGTCGGATAAAATGGAAGCGAATGTCGATGTGCTTGGTGCGAGCATGGTAGTTATCTTCAGTGGCGAGGTGGAGCGCGGCTTGGTTGTCGCAATAAAGGAGGGTAGGGGAGTGCGATAAGCCGAAAAATGGCTCAGTGAATCTCCTGAGCCAGATACATTCCTTGGCCGCGTGAGTTGCGGCGACGTATTCGGCCTCGGCGGTGGATAAGGTGATGATCTCTTGTTTCTGCGAGGCCCATGAGACTGCTCCACCATCGATGAGAAAAGCGAAGCCGGATATCACATGGCAGTGCTCCTGGGATGCGCCATCTGCGTCAGTAAATCCCAGAAGGTCATGTCGCTCATTGCCGAAGGTGAGCGAGTGGTGTTTGGTGCTGGCGAGATAGCGGAAGACGTGCTTGACGCCTTCCCAATGAATTTCGCCTGGGTTGCTGAGGAATTGAGATAGGGTAGAAATGGCGAAGGTGATGTCGGGGCGAGTGGCGACGGCGGCGTACATGAGGCTGCTGACGGCCTCGCGATAGGGGACTTTCTTCATATGCGCCGCTTCGGTGGCGTTAGAGGGTGCGTCGGATTTGCTGTAAGACGCCCTGGGAATGATGGGAGTGGTGACGGGTTTAGCGTCGCTGAGGGAAAAGCGGGAGAGAATGGTGTCGATGTATGAAGTTTGTGAGAGTGAGATGGTGTGCGACTTGCGGTCGCGGGTAATCTTGATACCGAGCAACCAGTGAATGGGGCCGAGGTCGGTGAGGGAGTAACGCGAATTGAGCGCTCTCTTGTAGTACCGAATGAGCTCGTCTGAGCTACCTGTGATCATGCAATCATCAACATGAACTGCAAGGATGGTGATGTGATTTTTGTTGTGGATAAAGAAGACACCGGGGTCAGCGTTGTTGACGCCGAAGCCCAAGTCCATGAGAGCGCGGCGCAGGGTATCATACCATTTGCGGCCGGCTTGCTTGAGTCCATAGAGGGATTTGCGAAGGTGTTTGACCGACTCCCCCTGAGTGTCGTATCCGGGGGGTGCTTGCATGTAGATATCTTCATCGTCATCTAGTTCTCCGTTGAGGTAGGCGCCGTTGAAGTCAAATGTGTCGATGTCCCAGTCGTGGCGAGCAGCGATGGCAAGAATGGTGCGGAAACTAGCGAGCCACGTGACTGGGGAGAAAGTGTTGAAATAATCAATGCCGAATTTTTGCGTGAATCCGTGCGCTACGAGGCACACCTTGTATTTTTCGATAGACCCGTCGGCCTTCCGTTTGATGCGGAAGACCCACTTGCTGCCGACGATGTTCTTGCCAGCAGGTCTGGGGACTGTTGACCAAGTCCCGGCTTCTTCGAGTGTAGCGATTTCACGATCCATCGCTTCCTGCCACTTGGGCCAGTCTGAGCGAGATCGCGCTTGAGCGATTGTCTTGGGATCATCTTGAGAGTCGTTGAGGGCGGCTTCCATGAGTTCCTTGCTTTCCGCGAGGAAGGCGTACTCTGGGGTGAAATTGTCAGCCGCATACGCGCTTGCACCATCGTCTCTGGGCCAGTCCGGATGGAACCACTTCCAGGCTGCTGCGCTTGGCTGTTCTTCTTCGGCTTCGGGTTGAGCTCCTTCAGTGAAGAGCCCAGTAACTTTGAATGTTGGTTTGGGGATGCGCGATGACTTGCACGTCGGTTCTTGAGGTTCCTTGGTTTTTGCCTTGCCCTTGGCAGGCGGCGGCACTTGTTGCCGCTGCTTGGTTGATGTTTCTTCTTCTTGAGGTGGAACCGATGAGGTGGTGGATGGTGTGAGAGGGGTGAGAGCCGAAGGTGACCGATACGAGGGCATTCCGCCCGGGACTTGAGGCGTGATTTCCCGGCTTGCTTCTTCAGGAAGTTGCTGTTGCTGTTGAGGTGTAAATGGTACCAATTGGATAGGTACCGGTGCTGTGGTAGGAGGGAAAGGATGAGGCGCTTGAGGCGCTGGTGGTGCTTGAGGTCCAGCGGGTGGTGCTTGCGCCGCAGCTGGTTGCGGCGCGGGAATGATACGTGGCTGGCCGATGTCGATAACAGCAAGAGGGGATGTGAATTTAATATTGCGCTCGACCGAGATTGAGTTTTTGTTGGGCCAGTAGATGCGGTGTGCATGCGTGCTGTCCGCGTCGTAACCGACCCAGTGCGCTTCGATTCCGCGCACGTCAAGTTTTGAGCTGGTGCCAGAGTGAACCCAGACAGTTTGTCCCCATTCAGGGACACCGGAGATGTTCGGTTTGTTGCCGTAGAGCATTTTGTAAGGCGTAGTATTGTTGCCTAGAGCCCGAGTAGAGGTGCGGTTCTTGAGCCAGACCGCGAACTGGAGAGCTTCAGCCCAGAGAGTCTTGGGCAAGCCAGAATGGTGAAGAATAGCCTGCACGCGTTCGAGGAGCCTGCGGTTAAGAGATTCCGCGACTCCGTTGTGCTGTGGGGTGTCGTGGGTGGTAAGGCGACGTTCGGTTCCTTCGTCCTGAAGGAGGCGAGTGAACTCGCGGCTGGTATACTCACCGCCGCAGTCCGATCTGAGTGCCTTGATCTTGGCGCCATGCTGAGTGCGAGCCCAAGCTGAGAAGGCGTGATAAGCATCCAAGGTTTGATCTTTAGTACACAAGATGTCGACGCGAGTGAAGCGAGTATGATCGTCTGTGAAAGTGACGTAGTAGCGACGGCCCCCTAAGCTAGCAGTAGGCGAGGGTCCCCAGAGGTCAGAGTGAATCTCCACTCCAAAGTGACGAGCTGGAGGAGCCTCGCGCTCAGCTCGAATAGCCTTCCAAGTGAGCTTAGCGTATTGACAAGAGTCGCAGATAATAGGTGAACCATCGTCGATAAGTTGGACGCCTTCGATGGCGTTGTTGCGAATGAGGGAGCGAATGGCGTCGGCCGAGATGTGACCGAGACGGCGATGGAGTGTATGAATGTCGACTTGTTCGAAGGGAGAGCCAACGCTAGCAGCAAGGTAGGAGTGCTCGACCTTGTACAGGCCATTAGAACTAGCAGGGATGTCGCCTATGGTGTCGCCAGATCTGTTCTTGATCTTGCAGGATTGTCACTCGAAAGATACAGAGTACCCAGCTCCAGTGATGTGGCCGACAGAGACAATAGTAAGCGCCATTTCAGGCGCGTGGAGGGTGTCGCGAAGAAGAACGGGAGTAGTGATGTTCCCGTTGGGGACGTCGATCTGTAAGTCCCTGGTACCTATCGTGTAGAAGATGTGTTTGTTAGCGGCAGTAATCGCGCGAGGAGGAATGGAGCGATAATTGATGAAGCGATGATGGAATGGAGACATGTGCCGAGACGCCCCGGAGTCGTAGAGTTCAATCTCGATGGGGGGATGCTGAATAGGTGGCCCCACGCTGTACGCGGAGGCCTGTGGAGTGGGGGAAGTGGAGTTGTCGTCGATCTCCTCGATCGTGGCCCAAGCTTCGATGTCGGTGTTGGCCGCGTTTGCGTTGTCAGAACAGTTATTGTTCCCGTTCCTGTTGCTTCGGTTATTGTTGCTGTTGTTGTGGTTACTGCGATTGCTGCGATTGTCACAATTGTCGCCTGAGTTGTTGTGATTGCTGTAGCTTGAGTTGTTGTCTCTTCGAGGCAGGCGTTGGCCTTCTTTGTCGCCTCCCTTGGCCCAACAATCCGATTTGAAGTGGCCGAGCCTGTGGCAGTTATGGCATTCAATGTTGCGTTTATCGCGTTTTTGTCCGTTGGCTAAGAAGGCCTCTTCTGGGCCATTAGTCTTGCCTTTCTGGATGACGCGCCGATCGTACTGATCGGTGACCAATCGAATTACCCGATCGGGTGTGACTGATTCGTCCGCTTGATCGGCTGCTGAGTTGATAGAATTAATGAGGGATTCGTAGGAGGGGGGGAGTGAGCCGAGGATGATGGACGCGAATTCATCGTCGGTCTTGGTGGCCCCCATAGAGGCGAGCTGCTCTCGCATATCTAGAAGATGAGTCAGATGAGCGCGAGCGTCTTCATCTTCGCTTAATTTGGTGCCCGAGAGTTTCCGGCCCAGGTCGACGGCGATCATTTTGGATCTTTTCTGGAATATCTCTTTGACGGCGTCCCAGATATCTTTTGTATTAGTTTTAGTCTTGATTCGGTTGAAGACATAATCGGGCACTGATGCCGCGATCAAATTCTTGGCAGCGGCTTCTTCCACGTCCCAGCGTTCCTGAGGGGGGACGCTATTGATTGGCGTCCAAGTCGTGGGGACCATGGTGCTGGTGAGGTGTTCGGACCATCTTCGGTTATCGAATGCCCAGACCATGCGGTCTCTAAAGGTGACCCAGTTGGATCCGTTGGTGGCCAGTTTGACGATGGTGAGTTTGTAATCTTCGCTCATGATGACAAATACGATAAGCAAGGTTTCAGATAATGAAAAGGTACGCGCTGATGATTTTCTCGGTAATATCGGATTAAATTGCAGCGGCAGGGCCCATAACCTTGGTGTAAAGGTCGGGCGATAGGGGCGATCCGGCTAAGTGTGCCGGTCGGGTGATAGGATCCGAAGGGCCAGTTCAATTGGCGACGAGAAAAGCGCAAAGTCGAAAGATGACAGAGGATGAGCGAAGATGTACAAAGGCGAAGCAACTTCGCTTTGGAGAGGGTCTTAGGGCACACGAGAGGGATAGAGAGAACACAACTGGATAATAATTCGAGTACATACAAGCACGTTTAAATACATTTTAGATACGTTTTTAAAGATAATAATAACAAAGTACAGTAAAGAAATATAAAGACGCACGGGCCATACAAAGCCATGAAACAGGAGTTGAAGCAGTGTCGAGAAATGGAGCAGAAAGGGGAGTTAGACCCCTATGAGACTTGCGACGTTTGAATGGGAATGGAAATGGAAATGGTGGATCTTGAGCCGCCGCGCATTATCGCGGCGGTGTTGTTTTTGTGGGGGTTCGAGTCGGCCGGGTCGAGCGTGCCGAAATGCAACATCACTAACACTCGAACTCCATAGTTTCATGGCTCTTGTCAGACACTGTTGGAGGACAGTTGCACATGCGTAAGCATCGGACCGGCTGGACCGGCAACATAGCAACGCTGTCGAGCTCAGTTGCTCGACCGTGGACTCAGATTTTACTTTACAAATTAATTTTCCCTCACACAAATACTTCGCAGCTCACGTAGTACAACCTCAGCCCTTTCTCCCAAACGGTTGAGGTTAGTGGCTTACTCTATTCCGTCTTATGCTACTTTTACTTACCGTATACTTCAAGGTGTACTTAGTGGCGCATTCTCGCGCTCCTACAGGTAGTTACACAATATCACCGGCCTTTTCTCCCAAACTGCTGAGTCGCGCATTCTCGCGCTCCTAACAAACACGACAGAATTTCCTTTACAGCGAGTTTTGGAGCCATTCACGCTATCGAAGCTTACTGTAAGGTCAAAAAAACAGGTTTGAGACGACCCACGGGTGGGACCGTGGGAAAGTGTTGCTCACAATGAAGTTGGACAAGTTATCGTCATCTTCTATCGTCAAAACTTCCCAGAATTTTTTTCGCCGCACGCCGGTGTTGTAATGTCAGCTTATCTACTCGTCATTCTCATCGGAAATTTTTCTCCAAGAGGATGGGGCGCAAAAGTGAGGTTACACTGAGTATCTGCCGTTCCCGGTTTGCTCTTTCGCCGTTCCCACTTACCCTTACCTCGCCTGCTCTGCTCTCGCTAATCGACGGGTCTCTCTTCGCCCGAGTCGGGTAGACAACCGCTTATCGTTACCTTTCATCGGGTCCATCCGCCCTTTGTCACACCTCCCTCACTCACTTGTCCGGGTCGCCTCCGTTTATGGGTGATAGCCCACGACGGCGCTTCAGCCACGAGGTCGTCCCCGCTCTCCGTGACGTCGTCTGGGTTCTCTGGATGAGGTTCGCGATCCTCTCAGCTAGAAGCTCCCACCAGTACCACAAACCTATTTCAGGGCCCCAGGCGGACAAGGCCGTAACACGTCTACGAATCAGAAAGAGTCGTCAAATGCTATCTTCGTGGTCATAGTAATAATAAAAAACACTTTCAAAGGCGAATTTGCAGTGTTTGTGTGTTGCTTGAGTCGTCCGCGAGTGTGGTTACGACGAATGGGCTATAGCTGAACAGGGCCGTGCGAGACGTATCTGAAAAGTAGCGCCACATCGTTTGCGGTCTGGAGCACGACCACCTTTGCTCCCTTTCTACCCAGGGGTATGATCGTTTAGAATAGTGTTCGCTTAGTTAACATGCCTTGCGTACCATCTATGACTGTTTGTACATTATCTTTGACAATGCCGACTCCGCTGACTTCGCTTATTTTGTCTTCAATGTCTTAACTTGGCCGTCGATGTGTTGACGTCCTGCACTTTCGCGTCGATCTAGCTCCCTTTACATTGGCTCTAGGTTCCTTAGTTCGTATTGCGCTTCACGGAAAATCCAGAAATTGTGCATTACCGTTCGGGCCTCTTATGTGGATCCCCGATATCCCTCTGTTGGACCCTGTCTCACGAGTATCTTCAGATAAACAAGTCAGGAAAACGAACTGCAAACGATTATCTCACTTGTTCCACTCTCATCCCTTTACAATCGTGTCATCCAAGCATCGGTGCAAGCGCGAAGCCGTCTGTAGAAGTCTTCTTTGCACTCAAGAGACGCCGACAACGACGGCCTGGCTTCAGTAAAATCCTTTATTCGCCTAAGAGACTCCAGTTTTACAACAGCATGCGGAGGGGACAAACGAGATCACTCACGATGAGGACACCAATGCAGGTGAAGGCGGACGAGAATGTCCGACGATTCGGTGTATCAGAGCATAAGTCCTTGACTGAATCACCAATATCTGCCGGGCCAACACCTTCATGGCGAAGGTGTTGGCTTGGTAGATGCCGGTCTTCACAGAAAACGCACAGAGAACGGTCAACGTCCTCTATGCGTTTTATGAGAACACTCATTCATTGTTGGACAGAGCCACCTTTCAGCTTCACACCTCCATTCTGGGATCTATTGAAGCGATCGACCCAGGATTTGAGGGTGGAAGCACGGTCTGATTTGCGTTGGGAGAATCGGATGTTTGCAGCGCTGGGCAGAGTGGGAATGAACGGGAAGATGTTTCATAGCCCATTTCTTGTACGCTTGTCGCAGTCTTGGAGGTGAGCTAGTAGATCCGGAGGTCTAAGACTAAGGGTACCGAAGTGGATTCCCAGTGGATTGCTGGTAAGTCCGGCGAGTCTTGCTGAGGAAACGGGGTTCAGCGTCGCGGGCGGAGATCGAAATCTTTTTTACACCATTGTCATGGCGGTCGTTTGTTTTCGCAGCCGCCCGCCACTGTAATCGTGAGTTCATATGGAGCTTCAGACCTGTCGTGGTTACCAATGTGTTCTATTCGAATCTATTTCATACATTTTCGATATAGAACTACATGTAGTACCTCATCAAATGCATACATTGGTTCCAAAATCTACCGCCCTTTCATCCTGATAATTCTCTGCTGTCCAAGTGGGGAGTAGCAGAGCGACATTTCAAGTGTTGGGAATTCTGGAGCACGTTGTGTGCTTAGGCAAGGGGACACGCAGGTCAGGGTCTTGCGCTTGCAGCGGACGAGGACCGAAGGAGATCTATCCTGTGTTCACTTATGTCATTTAGGGACCCATTCCGACACTCTGTAACTTAAGGTGTCGAAATGAACGTTCGTTCTTTGACTCGGAGATCGTAAGTAGATTTGTGAAATTTATTTACCTATTCCCCAGGCGTCTCGAATCGGCCGGCATGTTTCCCAGCGGAACTGTCGTATCACTGTCGCTCAAAAAAAGCTCCGAAGTGTCGGTCCGAGCAGTTCGTCGACTCGGGACCCGCACATCCCAGTGATCGTCACGCCAGTTGCTGCCATGTGTCGTTGAGATTGAAGCTTGAAGGAGGACAGCGCACTGTAGTGTTCGAGTCGGGAGGCGACGCACTCGAAGCAGGTCGCGCCACACTTCACAGGTGTGCGTCATGCAGCAACGGAGCGGCAGAACATGTGAGTACATGCATACACGGAAGAGTTAGAGATACTTTGGGTGATTTGGATCGCTGACCTCTTAGATCAAAATGTTCTCGCGGTATGGTGCTCGAGTGTAATGTGAGAAGATCGATTGTGGTGTTGACAAGAGGGCCATTGAAATAGATGCAGTGGTACGGCATTCCGCGTATGCTTCACACGCGTGTCGTCCATTGGTGCTGCAAAGGTCGTCGCGAAGTTTCCGAGGGCGCAGTGGTGAGGATGGAGGGCAGAGAGAGAGCCGGTGGTAGCGCACTATTACAGCCTGGGGAGGTCACTAGTCCGAGTCACCGGAGGTTGAGAGGGCAAGAGGTCAGGACCCCAGAGAGCGCTGAAGACGGGAACACCAACGGACCAGCCTGGTTAGGAAGCAGAGTTATGGCATCTCCACTTAAAAGTGCCATAAACTATGGTGACTTATTTTGTGTGATGGAGATTACTAGGAGCGTAGTATAGAGATGAGCGTCCTCTGTGAGGAGTGCGTCACTGTATATTGGTCTGAGCGTACCATCTGCACGTGACCGGACATTGCCGAACGTCGGTTGGTGCCGACTGCCCTCTAACACACCATCTCATAGGCCGCATGGTTCGATGGGACTAGGTAAGCGTACAGCGATCCTTTCTGCAAGAGGTTTGGCTGAAAGGCAGAGCCTATGACAGGAACTTGCTAGCGCGACTAACGCCAAATTAGGACTCATAACATGATACAATATTTATTGTTTGTGTTCGCTCATACTCCATCCCACCGGCACGCGCCATCACCTGGATGAGAAACTAGGCACGCTCCCATCATCGTTTTCCACTTCTTGTATTTATTCATTTCGCTGCGCCATTTGTGGCTTTCATACTTTCATGGAATGACTTTGAACTCTACAAAATGACTGACGCATGGGCGAAAATCCCGCCAAATCGCCAAGTAATTTGGCCAATGTCATAGGAACCGTAATGCTCTATCGGAGTAAAGCCAGCACTACTGTAGTTCCCACTGCAGGTGAAGCCATTCAGCAACGTGTCTACCCATTCTGAACAACACCAACTTTCCTTGTAATGTCAAATCATCTGCTCGTCTTAGGCATAGACATAATAGAGACTCACTTCTAGGGTGTCCTTTATGACGGTCCAGGGGAGAAGCTGCGGGTTGGTAAGCAACTTTCCCCTTGGAAGGAGAAGCGGGGAGCGATGTGCGTCTGAGTCGGAATGGGCATGCGCTACGGAGGACGGTGGTGTGACCGATTGATCATCGGATGATGTCGAATGGTGCGCACCAAGCTCATGTTCTGTTTCTGATCCAGATAGAGCAGCGGGTTCCACCGATCGAGAACAAATGCTGGTGGAAGGTGATGTTGATGAGGCCAACGCAGATGGAGGATTGGGTGAGCGGGATGAGTGAGAAGATTGGAGCAGAGAGGATGTATTAAGACGCATAGAAGAGAGTTTATTGAGGGCCTGTATGCGGATGATCCAAGTTGCAATGAGTCAGTGAGAGAGAACGAGAGGAAGCACCCACCATACGATTCCTTTGTGTTAGGCTCATCACACGCTGTAGCGTCATAACCTGGTCATTGGACTGGGACGCCCCGACCGACCTCCCCTTTCTCCGACTTCCTCTGCCCTAGCAATGCGCAACGAGAAACCACTCAACTCCAGTCGAGGACTTCACGACTATCACAAGCACTACTGCCTCCTGTGGAATTGGTGGCAGGTGGGGAAGGGAGGCCGGAATGTGTTGATGATGCTCCGGGGCTTGGGTGCTCTGGGAGGTGTGGAAAATTTGAGGGAGAGGGTGCTGGGCCAGCATCGAGGAAGATCGCAGATAAAGGACGGCGCTTTGACGCTAAGGAAGAGCGAGGTGCTATAGAGTGGAAGGGTTTGACGGGCGGTGGCAGCTAGACATCAAACGAGAACGGGTTAAAGAGAGAAGGTGGTGGTGATGGTGATAAAGAAAGGGAAAGAACGAAAAGCGCCGGACTGCCTTGGGTGAGAGAAAGCGAAAAGGGAACTGAGGACGGAAAGGAGCGTTCTGTTCGGACAAAGCCATCTTGACTTGTATGCCGGGTAGAAAGCAGTTGAGATAGACAAAACGTCGAAAGCGACGAAGGCAACAAGGACGAGGACGGTGACATGGACTGAGTATTGGGATCTGAGACAGGGAGACGGACATCGACAAAGACCACGCAATTGCACGTTGTGGGAATCTATCCTTCTATGGAAATCGGATCATGTAACTGACGTTCATTCTTCAACCAACTGACAATCGACAGGCTTATAATGCATGGCCCAGTTAAGACACGTTGTCACCCTGCGTTCTGCGTTCAGCGCACCCACCTGGGGTGTATAGCATCAAGCGTCTTTTCTCGGCTCTCGGGCTGGCTGAGAAAACTGCTGAAAAAATGTCTTTTTTTCTGTTACCCACTGGATTAGTCCGGTCCTGTACAAGGTTCGGTACTTCCAGCGTGTGACAACAAACATCGACGCTCACAGACTACAATCGACCATCCATCTCCGTGTCACTAAACAAGCGAGGTTTCTGTCGACAGGATCGACCCTGTTGTTGTGGTGTCGTCAGACAGCACGTTGAGACAGCCTGTAGTAAGACGCGTGACTAACTCGGTGACTACATCATTACAACGATGTTTGACGCCCAGGCCAGGCTCCTACTTTTAATCAATGTACTGTATGGTGGGCAGTGGGTATGAGGTCAACTGCACCATGACGGCCTGCGCCCTTGCTTATATATGGCTACTATGCGTTCAGAGTGTTTTCCCCACCAACCCACGACCACCATCACCAAACGAGCCAATATACCTCAGACTCTACTAAACCAATGTCTTCTATGCCTTTTTCTCAACCCACTGGCACTGAGATCCTCGGTGCAGTCTTCGCCGACTATGCCAAGCAAATCGGGGTAGACCCATCCAAGCACCCTTTTTTCGACCAGGTTCAATCCTGTCGTTCTCCCAATGACGTCCTTAAGCTACTAGAACACAAAGCGAACGAATTTAAAGACTATCGAGAGGGAAACCGCAAGCTAATCAACTGCCTTAAGCCGGTAGTGGCGGTCGTCCATGTGTTTTCTGGTGCTCTCGGCGAGGTCATTAGCTTTGTGAGACGAATAGGGTCATCCACCTCGTTCACGATTTCACCACTACCACTAGGTGCCATTCCAACCAGCAGGGGCCGTCTTCGTTGGCGTGGATGTCCTCCTTACAGTACGGATCTTGTGACTCTTCGAATACATGTCCTCATGATATCTGGGCGCCACAGGAAGCCAGCAGTGTCAGTTCGAGCTACGACGCACTCGTCGAACTGTTTGAATGCCTGGGAAGTTTCTTGAAGCGCCTTCTGGTCTACAACGACATTTCATTGAATGCCTCGATGACGGAAATCATTGCAAAGATAATGGCCGAGTTGCTTTCGGTTCTTGCCCTGGCTACAAAGCAGATTCGGCAAGGTAGATTCAGTAAGTGGGTCGTTGTCTTCAATATGCGATAACTCAACGTAGCACAGAGAAAATCGCAAAGAAACTACTAGGAGGAAGCGAGATCGAGGCTGTCCTGCAGAGGTTGGATCGTCTCACCCAGGAGGTAGGTCGCATGACCGTGGCGCAGACCCTGGAAGTTGTCCACTGCCTTATAAATAATGTGAGCATAGTCATGAACGGTGCGTAACATTTTCTTAGCCATTTATGGACATTCAACTAAGGAGGTGTCGTGGTAGATGGAAAAGCGTCGATCGAGGGTATCTGGAAGGTTTTAGGTATGCAGTTATCATTCGACCACGGTGCCGATGTGAATGTAGATACGGGGGCTTCACCACAGCGTTGCGCCAGGCACCATATTACGGGGACCCGGAGTTTGCCCAGGCCTTACTAGAACGTGGCGTAGAGCTGCAGTTACCGGTGGACATGATCGGACAGACCCCAAGGCAATTAGCAACGGACCCAGAGCCATACCACAAAATTGCAGAGATGTTCCCTGACTTTGAAGAACACGGAAATGGTGTCGCCGTACAGGTGAGATTCGTTATTCAGAAGACATCCGATTCCTACCGCATCACTGACCCCCTTGCGTCATTCCTATTCCAACTCTGCCACTCGGCGCCGTAAAAACGATGATCTCTCAGCCGTCTCCGCCAATTTCCCCTCATGGTTATCCAACTCATCACTCAGCGCGCACATCAACCCTAACAGATGCACCTGTGTCTGCACCACCTCCACCTGCGCCCACAACACGAAATACTAGTGGTCCAACTGTTCCCTCCCCTACCTCTGTTTCGTCACGCAGCGAAACGGCTTGGCAGCCTCGTGATGACACTAGTAGAGACCCTGTGCGTTCCCCGATCACCACTTTTGTTTCCTCCTAGTTGGCTGATTCTTCTGCTGGCACCTCCTCCCTCGACCAGTACCGCGAAAAGTCGATTGGTAATCAATTTCAACTGATGATCGCCATTGCCACCGCAGAGCGAAATAAAGCCGCGCAGACAGGTGAGAGACGAGACCAGTTTTCTGACACACCCTGATCCTTTTTGCTGACTTTTTTGTGCGTGTGCATCCTACAGCACAATGGACGCGCTGGGCCCTCAATGCCACCATTGCCGGCCAGGTTCTTATTGGCGCGGTAGCCCTGGGGAGTGCATTGAGAGGTAGACATGTGCGGACTACACCCCCCGGGCCTTTCTTCAACGTGACCCATTTCTGACATCATCGTTTAGAAATCGATCGCGATCTCCATCCTCAGTGGTGCGTCGACATTCGTGGCGTCCTACTCGACACACGCCCGTGGTTCGGACGAGCTCCGGGCATTACTTCTTCGGGTGAAGGCTCTTAATCATTTCCTGCGTGAGATCGAGGCGTTCCAGTTGACCCATGGACATGAAGTCTCGCGCGAGTGGGACAAGAAGATCGACGGCTTCCGCCTTGACCTGGAGAAGATGTTGGGGGCAACCAGCCAGGAATCGTCATGATCAACTCAAAGGCAGCAGGCATTAACTCGAGCATCGAGAAGGGGGCCGGTGCCACGGATCGTGTAGCAGCCTGTGGGTCCGATGGGACTAAGTAAGCGTACAGTGACCCGTTCCGCAGAAAGATTGGCTGAAAGGCGGAACTTATGACAGGAAGTACTTGACTTACTAGCGTGACTGCGACCACTGTAACGCCGAAATGGGACTCATACCAGGATATGATTACCTATTGTTTGTGTTTGCTATGTTTCATCTCATGCGCCGCGACCACCGTCGCTCTATACCCAGCGTCTGTTGTTCATTGACTTCCTCTACTCGCGATGACGAACTAGGCTATGCTCCCATTGTCTTTTGCAGTTTTTTTTTTGTTGCGCTATTCACAGCTTTCGCCCTTCCACGGAATGACTTTGATTTTTGCAAAATGACGAACACATGGGCGAAAACTTACGCGAAATCGCCAGGTAGTTGAGCCAGTTTCATAGGAACCGCAACGCTCTATTGGAACAAAGGTGTTTTTTTAAAAATCCATTTTTGTGCCCCTGAGGGGAGAGTACCCTATGTAGCACTACATTTTCAATGTACTAGGAGCAAATACGTTGTTCCTACTGCAGGCGTAGCCACGACGGTGCTTCGAGCTTTAAGCTTTAGGAGCCATTCTTGCTGTCGGAACTTACTCCTTGAGGCGACTATGGTGTGAGGCTGTGAGAAAGGTTCTGCTTATTATAAAGTTGGTCAAGCTTATCGCCAACTTCTATCTTCAAAACTTCCCAGAATGTTTCATTCGCAGCGCGCCCGCGTTATAATGTCAGGTTATCTGCTCGTCATTCTCCTCGGAACGTTTCTCCCAAAAGATGCGGCGCAAAAGTAAGGTTACTTACTGAGTATCTGCAGTTCCCGGTTTGCTCTTTTGCCATTCCCACCTGTCCTTGTTCACCTCTCGCTAATCGATGGCCCCTCTTCACCTGTGTCACACCTCGCCCACTCGTCCGGATCGCCTCCACTTATAAGCGATAACCCATGACGGCTCTTCAGCCACGAGGTCGTCCCCGTTCCCTGTGACGTCGTCTGGGTTCTCTGTATGAGGTTCGCGGTCCTCTCAGCTAGCAGGTCCCACCAGTACACAAGCCTAATTCAGGACCGCAGCCAATGTGGCCATAACACGTCTGTGAAATCCCAAAGAGCCGTCAAATGCTATTCTCATGGTCATAGTAGTGAAACATATATTAAAAAAACACTTGCAAAGGCGAATTTGGAGTGTCAGTGTGTTGCCTGAGTCGTCCGCGAGTGACGACGAACCGGTTCTGGCTGGACAGGGCCGTGAGAGATGTGTCCAAAGAGTTGCACCATATCCTTTGCAGTCGGTGTACGGCTTTTTACCCCCTTTCTATCTAGGGGTATAATCGTTCAAGATGGCGTTCGTGTACATAACATGCCTTGCGTACCATCTGTGACAATGCCGAATTCGCTGACTTCGTTTATTTTGTCGTCAAAGTCTTGACTTGGACGTCGACATGTTGACGTCCTGCACTTTCGTGTCGATCTACTCACGCTGCCGCGAGCTCCCTTCACATTGGCTCTAGGTTCCTTAGTTGTAGTGCACTTCATGGGAAACCCAGAACCTGTGCATTACCGCAAGGGCCTTTGATCTGCACCCCCCGATATCCCTCCGTTGGACCCTGTCCCACGAGCTTCTTCAGATAGTTCTCAGGATCAACAAATCAAGAAAACGAACCACAAACGATAATCTCACTTGTTCGACTCTGATTCCTTTGTAATCGTGTCTATCGGAGCGTCGGTGAAAGCGTATGTAGAAGTCTTCTATGCGCTCAAAACAAGGACAATTTGGTTCCAATACAACCTAAGAGGCTCTCCAATTTTACGACACCGTGTCGGAGGGGACAAATGAGATCGCTCACAATGAAGACACTGACGCCGGTAAAGATGACCTTAGCGGGCGAGAATGTCCGACGAATCGGTATACCAGAGTATAAGTCCTTGACAGACTCACCAATATCTGCCCAGCCAACACTTTCATGGCGAAGGTGTTGGCTTGGTAGATGCCGGTCTTCACAGAAAACGCACAGAGAAAGAACGGTCAACGTCCTCTACGCGTTTTTTGCGAACACTCGGAGCCGCTTTTCAACTTCACACCTCCGTTCCGAGATCTACTGAATCAATCGACCCAGGGTTTGGCGCTTGAAGGGCAGTCTGAGTTGCATCGGGAGAAATCGGATGCTTGCAGCGCTGGAAAGTGAAGGAATGAACGGCAAGATGTTTATTGTACGCTTGTGGTACTCTCAAAAGTGGTGTAGTAGATGTATCGAGGTGACTATGAGGTGGACTGCTGGCACGGCAAGTCCTGCTGAGGAATGTCATAGACGGAGATTGTCGGAACTCAAGGTGAACGACCACAGTGCAGGGTCGTGGGAAAGTGTTGCTTATTATAAAGTTGGTGTCATCGCCGTCATCTATCATCAAAATGTGTCTTTCAAAGCGCACCTATGTTATAATGTCAGCCTAACTACTCGTCTTAGGCATAGACATGATAGACTCGCCTCTTGGGTGTCCTTTGTGACGGTCCGGGGGAGAAGCTGCGGGTTGATAAGGCAACTTTTCCCTTGGAAGGAGAAACGGGGAGCGATGCGCGTCTGAGTCGGAATGGGCATGCGCTACGGAGGACAGTGGTGTGACCGATTGGCCATAGGATGAATTCGAATGGTGGGCGCCAGGCTCGCGTTCTGTTTCTGATCCAGATAGACAGCAGGTTCCACTGATCGAAAACAAGTGCTGGTGGAAGCTGACGTTGATGACGCCAACGCAGATGGAGGATTGGGAAAGCAGGATAAATGAGATGATTGGAACAGGGAGGATGTACTAAGGCGCATAGAAGAGAGTCTATAGAGGGCCTGTATGCGGGTGATTCCAATGAGTCAGTAGGAGAGAATGAGAGATAGAACGATTCCTGAAGGCGGTAGAAACTCCGGACCAAGGAAGCACTGACCATACGATTCCTTTGTGCCAGGCTCATAACACGCTGTAGCGTCATAACCCGGTCATCGGACTGGGATGCCGCACCGCAGCGGCTGACGTTGAGTCTCGCGGTGTCGACCTTTCCTAAATTCGCTGCCGCCAGTGAGGGACGAAGCTCGACTGAATCTGGAGTTGAGTGGCTTCTCGTTGCGCATTGCTAGGGCAGAGGAGGCCGGAGGATGGGAAGGTCAGTCGAGGACTTGACGACTATCACCAGCACTACTGCTTCCTGTAGAATTGGTGGCAGGTGGGGAAGGGAGGCCGGAATGTGTTGATGATTCTCCGGGGCTGGGGGGTTCAGGGAGGTCTGGAAGATCTGAGGGAGAGGGTGCTGGGCCAGCACCAAGGAAGATCGCAGATAAAGGACGGCGCTTTGACGCTAAGGAAGAGCGAGGTGTCATAGAGTGGAAGAGTTTGACGGGCGGTGGCAGCTAGACATCAAACGAGAACGGGTTAAAGAGAGAAGGTGGTGGTGGTGGTGGTGGAAAAGAAAGGAAAAGAACGAAAAGCGCCGGCCTGCCCTGAGTGAGAGAGAAAGCGAAAAAGGAACTGAAGACGGAAAGGAGCGCTCTGTCCGGATCACGATGAGAAACAGCAATCTTGACCTGTATACCGAGTGAAAAGCAGTTGAGATGAACAAAACGTTGCGAACGCCGAAAGCGACGAAGGCGAGAACGATGAGGACGGTGACAAGGACCGAGAGACAGACATCGACAAAGCCACGCAACTGCACATCGTGGGATTTGTTATCTTTTTATGGAAATCGTGTCATGTCCTTCGATTCTTCAATCACAACAGACAATTGACAGGCTTATGTACCATGGCTCGATCAATGTACTGTAAACCCACCTAGAGTGTATAAGCGGTGTATAGCATCAAGTTTCTTCCTCGGCGCTCGGGCTGGCTGGCTTGGAAACGGCTGGGATAAACGTCTTCTTTGTTGTTACCCAGACGAACGGCCACCATAACCCCACGTCGTTATCATGATGTCACAACCTATTTTCTCCAATTTCCTACACCCGCCTCGACTGCGTGAAGATCGGACACCGTCGTCTATACTCAACGACGGTCAAACTTTCTCCAACTTCCTTAAGTCCTCCTCTCCTCCTTTTCGCTCCTTTCTTACATGTCACTCAGGGGTTGTTGCCTCCTATATTGATCTTTATCACCGCATTGAATCCTCAGGAGCATATTCGCGTTGCAACGCTACATCCTCATTGGACACTATAATAGAAGTAGTATTACTTTAGGGGAACTTTTATATTCTGTCTTGATCGACACAGTGAGTCTCACATTGCGTTCTAGTTACTGCTTCTCTGTCAAACCTTTAGCTCGCTTTGAATACGCCCTGCGATTAAATGCTTCCGCAGTCGGCACCACGGCCCAAGTTGATCTTGCTTGTCATACTGGGCGCTCGGACCAGCCGTTGTCTTGCTTTGACACGGCAGGAGCAGCTGGGTTGTGCATCTTACATTTTACATTTTTTCTCAAGCATCTACTACACGTTTGGCTGTTTTCATTCCTTAACAATCTTCGCAGTCGATGTACCCTCTTCTGCCTAAATTTTTGCGACGCTCTTGGCTTCCGTCTCAATTATTGCCCAGAGGTCTGGGACCATTAAGCGGCGACACTTAGGGTCTCCTTTCCTCGTATTTTCAGCGACAACTCTGTCACCACATTATTACAACGTCCTTTTCATTTGGCCAAATTGACACCACCGAGTTATACCGGCAACATGACGGTTGGTGAGAACTTCCTCCAGTACTCGTCCGTATTGGACCAGCACAGGCTCCCCCTTTCTAAAAGGGTACTATCAACAGACCCTGATCGGTGCATTTGGACCCAGAAGACCGAGCGATCAAGGCGATGAACAGTGCCAGTTTATACTGTGGTATTGGCATCGGGTCATCTCTGCCTTACGTTGCCGATCATCGCTCTGCACCTTTCTTCCACCACGACGATCGAGCTTACGGCAGGTACGTGTACTCTATCCTGAATGGGGCACCTGCTCCTTACTGACCAGCATTCCCAGAGTGCATCGAGCCTGTCGCCACGGCAATTACGTACAGGTGAGATTCGTTCTTCACGGGACATTCAGTTCCTACCGCATCACTGACTCCTTGCGTCAATCCTTGTTCCAACTCTACCACTCGGCGCTGTACAAGCGACGATCTCTCAGCTGTTTCCGCCAACCTCCTCTCATGGTTCTCCAACCCTTCGCTCAGTGCACACTTCAACCCTAGCAGATGCACTTGTGTTTGCACCACGTGCACGTGCACGTGTGCCAGCAACACGATTCGGTACTGATCCAACTATTCCCGCCCCTACCTTTGTTTCGTCGTACGGAGAAACGGCTTGGAAGCCTTGTGGCGATACTAGTAGAGACCCTGTGCGTTCCCTGAGTGCCGCTTATGTTTCCTCATGCCTGGCTGACTCTCCTGCTGGCGCCTCCCTCGATCAGTACCGCGAAAAGTCAGTCGGTGATCGATTGCAATCGATAATTACTGCCGCCACCACAGAGCGGAATAAAGCCGCGCAGACAGGTGAGAGATGAGACGAGTTTTAGTATGCACTGTGGATCTTTTTGCTGACTTTTTTGTGCACGCACGTTGTACAGCACAATGGACGGTTTGGGCCCTCAATGCCGCGCCATTGCCAGCCATGTTCTTATCAGCATGATGGCATTAGGAGTTGCATTTAGAAGTAAAACTGTGCGGATTCAAACCCCCTTTCTTTAGCGTAACCCATTTCTGACATCATCGTTTAGAAATCGATCGCGATCTCCATCCTCAGTGGTGCGTCGACATTCGTGGCGTCCTACTCGACACGCACACGTGGTTCGGACGAGCGCCGGGCATCACTTCTTCGGGTGGAGGCTCTTACTCGTTTCCTACATGAGGTCGAGGCGTCCCAGTTGATCCACGGACATGAAGTCTCGCGCGAGTGGGACAAGAAGATCGATGGCTTCCGCCTTGACCTGGAGGACATGTTGGGGGGCAACCAGCCAGGAATCGTCATGATCAACTCAGAGGCAGCAGGTATTAACTCGAGCGTCGAGAAGGGGGTAGGTGCTTCGGATCCCGTATCACCCCTGAGGGTCCGATGGGACCAGGTAAGCGTAAAGTGATCCTTCCGCAAAAAGTTCGGCTGATAAGCGAAACCTATGACAGGAAGTACCCTAACTTACTAGCACAACTAACGCCAAAGTGAGACTCATCACTTGATATCATATTTATTGTTTGTGTTCGCTTATTCTAGAATCCGGAAGGCCCTTAAGGCCCTCCTCACTTGTATTGTCGCACTTTGCATCTTCACGTGTAATTCATGAGAACATCGCCTTATTGCCTTACACAAACGTCAGCGTAGTAATCTGCTCGAAGTTATTTTTTTTGCTCAGACAGCAGTAACTCACTGTGATGAGTCGAGACTACCTCAACAAGCTCGTACGTCTTCGGGCCGTGATATAGCATATCCAAGAAAATCAGGGGTAGGGGTGAAGTAGTTATCTTTGATACTTAACATGTCCATCGCGACACCAAAACTATTATCGATAACGTTTTCTACCGCCCACCGCAAGACCCCAGGTAGGGGCACATTCAGGTACCTATTGGCGGGACTGGGACCTTTGGATAATAGATACTTCAATAATGTGAGGAATGCGAGTGCTGGCATTGTCGCTGATGTGCTGGTGGAGACGGAGATAATGAAAAAGAACGATAACAGAAGGCCTGCAAGCACTGGCGAGCGTTCAAAAAAATTGGCACTGCCAAATAAAGACGCAAGAGCACACCAGGTATCGTTCATTCTCCGCTCGCTCTGAAGATAATCGATAAACATCTCACTTTAGTACATTGTAGGTGATACCATCCCACGCGTCATGACCATCGTCCGCTACTGCTCAGGATGACAAACTAGACTACGCTCCCATTATCATTTTCCACTTGGATATGTTTTTTTTTTGGTGCGCTATCCACGTTTTCCATGGAATGACTTTGACCTCTGCAAAATGACGGACGCATGGGCGAAAACTTCCGCCAAATCCCCAAGTAATTTGGCCAATGTCATAGGAATCGTAATGCTCTATCGGAGCAAAGCCAGCACTACTGTAGTTCCCACTGCAGGTGAAGCCATTCAGTAGCGTGTCTACCCATTCTGAACAACACCATCTTTCTATGTCCCTTGATTTCCAAACCAGTCGTGATCGCGTCAAAGACTCTCGAGCTCACCCTCGACCTCCAGAGCTTCATGACTTGTCGGATACGACAAGCATTTCCCCATCCAACTACGACAGACCTCAGTATCTCGTTCACCTTCATAGGAGTGGTCTCGATGGTGCTTTGAGCTTTAAGCTTTAGGAGCCATTCATATTGTCGGAACTTAAGCTTAAGGTGAACGACCACAGTGTGAGGCCGTGAGAAAGTGTTGCTTATTATAAAGTTGGTGAAGCCAAGCTCATTGCCGTAATCTATCATCAAAATGTGTCTTTCGCGGCCCGCCTATGTTGTAATGTCAGCTTATCTACTCGTCTCAGGTATAGACATAATAGAGACTTGCCGCTCGAGTGCCCTTTGTGACGGTCCGGGGGAGAAGCCGCGGGTTGATAAGGCAACTTTTCTCGAGGAAGGAGAAGCGGGGAGCCATGTGCATCTGAGTCGGAATGGGCATGCGCTACGGAGGGCAATGGCGTGACTGATTGATCATCGGATGAGGTCGAATGGTGCGCACCAAGCTCAGGTTCTGTTTCTGATCCGGATAAAGCGCGGGTTCCACCGATCGAGAACGAGTGCTGGTAAAAGCTGATGTTAATGACGCCAACGCAGATGGAGCACTGGGAGAGCGGGATGAGTGAGAAGATTGGGGCGGAGAGGGTGTATTAAGGCGCATAGAAGAGAGTATATTGAGGGCCTGTATGCGGGTGATTGCAATGAGTCAGCGGGAGAGAATAATAAACAAAACAATGCCTGGAGGTGGTAGAAACCCCGGACTAAGGAAGCACTCACCATATGATTCCTTTGTACCAGGTTCATAACACGCTGTGGCGTCATAACCTGGTCATCGGACTGGGATGCCCCGCGGCGGTGGCTGACGTTGAGTCTCGCGATGTCGACCTTTCCTAGATTCGCTGCCGCCAGTGAGAGACGAAGCTCGACTGGATCTGGAGTTGAGTGGCTTCTCATTGCGCATTGCTAGGGCAGAGGCCGGAGGATGGGAAGGTCGGTCGAGGACTTGACGACTATCACCAACACCACTGCTTCTTGTAGAATTGGTGGCAGGTGGGGAAGGGAGGCCGGAATGTGTTGATGATGCTCCTAGGCTGGGGGGTTCAGGGAGGTGTGGAATATCTGAGGGAAAGGGTGCTGGGCCAGCACCGAAGAAGATCGCAGATAAAGGATGGCGTTTAGACGCTAAGGAAGAGCGAGGTGTCATAGAGTGGAAGGGTTTGACGGGCGGTAGCAGTTAGACATCAAACGAGAACGAGTTAAAGAGAGAAGGTGGTGGTGGTAAAGAACGAAAAGCGCCGGCTTGCCCTAAGTGAGAGAGAAAGCGAAAAGGGACTGAAGACGGAAAGGAGCGCTGTATTCAGTTGACCTGTATGTCGGGTGAAAAGCAGTTGAGATAGACAAAACGTCGAAAGTGACAAAGGCAACAAGGACGAGGACAGTGACATGGACTGAGTACCGAGATCTGAGAGAGGGAGACGGACTAAGAGACGGACATCGACAAAGCCACGCAATTGCATGTTGTGGGAATTAGTATCTTTTTATGGAAATCGTATCATGTACGTTCATTCTTCAATCAATCGACAATCGACAGGCTTAGAATGCATGGCCCAGTCAAGACACGTTGTCACCCTGCGTTCTGCGTTCTGTGCACCCACCTGGGGTGTATAGCATCAGGTTTCTTTCTCGGCGCTCAGGCTAGCTTGGAAACTGCTGGGACATGTCTTTTTTGTTGTTACCCGGACGAAGGCTATCATAACCCCGCGTTGTTAAGTTATGTCACAAATTGTTTCTCCAATTCGCCTCTACTGTACGAACACCGGATAGCGAACACCGGATATCATTGGATACCATCGGATACCCATCGTCATACTCAACCAACGTGGTCAAACCAAACCTTCTCAGCTTCCTTACAGTAAGTCTTCTCTCCTATTCTCCTTTCCGCTCCTTTATTACGTGTCATTCAGGGAGTTGTTGCCCCCTATATTGATCTTTATCACCGCATTGAATCCTCCGGAGCCTATTCGCGCGAAACGCGATATCCTCGTTGAACATCTATCTTGAAAGTAATCTTACTTTAGGGGAACTCCCATATTCCGTATTGACCAACAGGGTCTCACCTTACGTTCTATCATAGTTACTGCTTCTCCGTCAAACCTTAGTTCGGATCTTTGAGTACGCCCTTTATGCACGGATCCACGTTGCGGACCTCCGCGAAAACACCCCCTCTATGGACGTGTAACGGGATAGCCTTGGATTCTTACTCGATTCGGCCGAGGTCGGCCCGAGACTCAGGGGACGGTCACTTCTCAGCTTCCTCGTTGATATTTTCGTTTTTCCGAGTCACTGTAACTTAAAATTACAGTTTTATTGTTACGTTCCACGCGGACTCGAATTACGGTCCGGTCCTGTACAAGGTTCGGTATTTCCGGGCGTGTGACAACAAACATCGACGCGCACAGACTACAATCGACCATCCATCTGCGTGTCACCAAACAAGCGAGGTTTCCGTCGACAGGATCGACCCTATTGTTGTGGTGTGGTCGGAAAGCACGTTGAGACAGCCTGTAAGACGCGTGACTAGGTGACTACATTACAGCGATGTTTGAAGCCCAGGCCAGGCTCCTTACTTTTAATTAATGTACTGTATGCGGCCCTACTGTAATGTACTGTATGATGGGCAGTGGGTATGAGGTCAACTGCACCATGACGGCCTGCGCCCTTGCTTATATATGGCTACTATGCGCTCAGAGTGTTTTCAACACCAACCCACAACTTTCGTCACCAAACGAGCCAATATACTTCCGACTCTACTTGACCAATGTCTTCTATGTCTTTCTCTCAGCCCACTGGCGCTGGCATCCTCGGTGCAGTCTTCGCAGACTATGCCAAGCAAATCGGGGTAGACCCAACCAAGCACCCCTTTTTCGACCAGGTTCAATCCTGTCATTCTCCAAATGACATCCTTAGGCTACTAGAAGACAAAGCGAACGAATTCAAAGACTATCGAGAGGGAAACCGAAAGCTAATTAACTTCCTTAAGCCAGTAGTGGAGGTCGTCCATGCGTTTTCCGGCGTTCTCGGCGAGGTCATTAGCTTTGTGAGCCGAATAGGTCATCTATCTCGTTCACGATTTCACCACTGCCACTAGGTGCCGTTCCAACCAGCAGGGGCCGTCTTTGTTGGGGTGGATGTCCTCCTTACAGTACGTATCCCGTGACACCCGTGACACTTCGACTACACGTCCTCATGATATCCGGGCGCCACAGGCAGCCAGCAACGTCAGTTCGAGCTACGACGCACTCGTCGAACTGTTTGAGTGCCTAGGAAATTTCTTGAAGCGCCTTCAGATCTACAATGACATTTCGTTGAATCCCTCGATGACGGAAATCATCGCAAAGATAATGGCCGAATTGCTTTCGGTTCTTGCCCTGGCTACAAAGCAGATTCGGCAAGGTAGATTCAGTAAGTGGGTCGTTGTTTTCAATATGCGATAACTCAACTTAGCACAGAGAAATTCGCAAAGAAGCTACTAGGAGAAAGCGAGATCGAGGCTGTCCTGCAGAGGTTGGATCGTCTCACCCAGGAGGAAGGTCGGATGACCATGGCGCAGACCCTGGAAGTTGTTCACTGCCTTATGAATAATGTGAGCATAGTCATGAACGGTGCGTAACAATTTTCTTGGCTATTTGTTGACATTCAGCTAAGGAGTTGTCATGGTAGATGGAAAGGCGTCGATCGAGGGTATCTGGAAGGTTTTGGGTACGCTTTTACCCCATTTGGGCTCGGTCTTGCAGAAGCTGACCGGTACGCCAGATGCGATGCAACAAATTGCAACTGATATAAACAAGATCCGGCGTTCGTTATTGATTCGTTCTGCTATGTGCTGGTGGCGCTGATGCGAGCTACAGGTGATCAGTTGCAAGAGAAGTCCCAAAGTTGGCTCTCTCCCCCAGATCCGTCGCCAAACTTCAACCTTGCGTGCGAAATCCATCAAGGCGGAACGACCACGTGGTTTTTCAGGGGAAGCGTCTTTGGTGAATGGAGCACGAAGGGTTCCTTGTTATGGATTCATGGAAAACGTACGTTACTGGTTTAAGATTTGAAACGATATTGATTCTTTTCCCTTTCCCTCTCTGTAGCGGGTTCAGGAAAAACTATTCTGATGTACGTGTCTCGCATTTTTAAATTAAAGATATTTACAGACTCTACTAGGTCGTCAATCATTCGAGAAATCGACCGGATGCATAACGCGGGATTAGCGTTGATGGCGTATTTTTATTTCGACTCTAGGGACTCTCAAAAACAACACAGACGTGGTCTTCTTTCTTCTCTCCTCTCCCAGCTCGGCGCCGAGTCGAATCCCTGCTATCATATTTTGTCTCGTTTACATTCCGCCCATGCTGGTGGCACTCGACAACCTTCCGACGATGCACTCTGGCAATGTCTTGCTGAAATGCTGAAATTACAAGGGCACCCTGCGATATACGTCATCATAGATGCCCTCGACGAATGCCCCAACATCTCCGGGATGCCGACCGCACGTGAAAAAGTGCTCACGTTTTTGAAGGATCTTGTCGGTTTACAGCTCCCGAACGTGCATGTATGTGTTTCGAGTCGTCCGGAAATCGACATTCGCACCGCTCTTGAACCCTTGGCGCCGTTCCATGTATCACTCGATGACGAAGGCGGACAAAAGGAGGACGTCTTGCAATACATTAATTCGGTCGTACACTCTGATCAGAGGTTGCGAAGATGGTCAGTAGAGCATAAGCAGTTGGTCATTGATACACTCTCGAATAAAGCAAACGGGATGTAAGTAATATCCCTCATGGTTTCTCGGAATAATCGCTGAATGAACGCGGCAGGTTCAGATGGGTTTATTGTCAGTTGGAGGACCTGCGTCGGTACTTTCCTGAAGAGCTCCAGAGCGCTTTGGATCACATGCCGGAGTCGCTGGATGAAACGTATGAGCGCACGCTACTCAGGATTGACAAAGCGAAGCGGCAATCTGCAAACCGACTCTTTCAGTGCTTGGCTGTGTCTGTCAGGCCGCTTCGGGTTGACGAACTTGCGGAGATTCTGGCAATTCGGTCCGATGCGGCGGTTCCCAATACCAACGCGATATGGCAGCCAATTAACGCGGAAGAGGACGTGCTTTCTGCATGCTCCAGTCTAATCGTCATTATCAATGTGAACGGATCTCAAGTGGTTCAGTTTTCTCACGGTTCCGTCAAGGAATTCTTGACCTCGGACCGCCTTGCCACTGCGAGCGAGAATCTCTCTCACTATCACATCGTTCCCCATTTGGCACATGCCACGCTCGCGCTTGCTTCCCTCAATGTCCTACTCCAGCTCGATGATCGTATCGACAAAGACAGCATTAGGAACTTTCCGCTCGCCGATTATGCCGCACGACACTGGTTCAAACATGGCCAGTTCGAGAATATGTCTTCGACCATCCGAGAAGCCACGGAGCGCCTGTTCGATCGAGAGAAGCCACACTTCTCTGCATGGATCTGGATATACGACATAGACGACCCTTGGCGGAAATCCATGCCTACGAAGCACCCAGAGCAGCCAGAGGAGGTCCCATTAAATTACGCCATACTTTGTGGTTTCCGCTGGCTTATAGAACGCCTAATTGTCACCTACCCTGGGGATGTCAACGCAAGAGGGGGACGTTATGAGACTCCGTTGCTCACAGCAGTCCGGAAGGTATGTGTTAACGTTAGTACTTTGTCACCCTTTCAGCGCTTATCTGTATGTCCAGGAGAGCAATCCACTGCACCGAACGTCGCCAAGTAGATGCCTCGAAATCATGGAGTTGTTACTCAAGCATAACGCGGATGTCAACCTTCCAGGCCAAGCACACGGCGTGACCCCTCTGCAGGCTGCATCATATCGGGGGAGACTCGAGGTTTCGCGGCTACTTGTCAAGCACGGTGCGAATGTGAACTGCCGGGAGGAGAGAGGCGTGACCCCACTTTCGTCGGTGTCTTACAAAGGTCATCTGGATGTCGCCCGGCTCTTAATCGACAGCGGTGCAGACGTGAACGCTTATAGCTACGAAGGCTGGACACCCTTGCATGCGGCATCACGGCAGGGGCGCGTCAATATTGTAGAGCTACTCATTCGACACGGCGCAGACATTAACACGCAAAGTGATCACCAACTCACCCCATTGTACTCGGCGTCAGTGAGCGGGAAACTCGAGGTTTCGCGGCTACTTGTCCAGCATGGCGCAGATGTGCACTCCCGGGACAACGCCGGCTGGACCCCACTCCAGGCGGCGTCTTACTATGGACATCTGGGTGTGGTTCGGTTCTTAATCGACAGCGGTGCCGATGTGAACTCTCGTGACAACCAAGGCTTTACCCCTTTGCATTCGGCGTCAGGGGGGGGGCATGTTGACATCGTAGAATTGCTCATTCAACACGGCGCAGACATTAACACGCAAAGTGACCATCAACTCACCCCATTGTGTACGGCGTCAGTGAGCGGGAAACTCGAGGTTTCGCGGCTACTTATCCAGCATGGCGCAGATGTGCACTCCCGGGACAACGGAGGCCGGACCCCATTCCAGGCGGCGTCTTACTACGGACATCTGGGTGTGGTTCGGTTCTTAATCGACAGTGGTGCCGATATGAACTCTCGTGACAACCAAGGCTGGACCCCTTTGCATTCTGCGTCAGAGGGGGGTCATGTCGACATCATAGAATTGCTCATTCAACACGGCGCAGACGTCAACACGCAAAGTGATCACCATTTCACCCCATTGTCCACGGCTTCAGTCAGTGGGAAACTCGAGACTTCGCGGCTACTTGTCCAGCATGGCGCAGATGTGCACTCCCGGGACAACGGAGGCCGGACCCCATTCCAGGCGGCGTCTTACTACGGACATCTGGGTGTGGTTCGGTTCTTAATCGACAGCGGTGCCGATATGAACTCTCGTGACAACCAAGGCTTGACCCCTTTGCATTCGGCGTCAGAGGGGGGTCATGTCGACATCATAGAATTGCTCATTCAACACGGCGCAGACGTCAACACGCAAAGTGATCACCATTTCACCCCATTGTCCACGGCTTCAGTCAGTGGGAAACTCGAGACTTCGCGGCTACTTGTCCAGCATGGCGCAGATGTGCACTCCCGGGACAACGGAGGCCGGACCCCACTCCATGCAGCGTCTTACTACGGACATCTGGGAGTGGTTCGGTTCTTAATCGACAGTGGTGCCAATGTGAACTCTTGTGACAACCAAGGCTGGACTCCTTTGCACTCGGCATCACAGGGGGGGCATGTCGACATCATAGAATTGCTCATTCAACACGGCGCAGACGTCAACATGCAAAGTGATCACCAAGTCACCCCATTGTTCACGGCTTCAGCCAGTGGGAAACTCGAGACTTTGCAGCTACTTGTCCAGCATGGCGCAGATGTGCACTCCCGGGACAACGACGGCTGGACACCACTGTTTGCGGCGTCTTACAACGGACATCTGGGAGTGGTTCGGTTCTTAATCGACAGCGGTGCCGATATGAACTCTCGTAACAACCGAGGCTTGACCCCTTTGCATTCGGCGTCAGAGGGGGGTCATGTCGACATCATAGAATTGCTCATTCAACACGGCGCAGACGTCAACATGCAGAGTGATCACCATTTCGCCCCATTGTTCACGGCGTCAGCCAGTGGGAAACTCGATATTTCGCGGCTACTTGTCCAGCATGGCGCAGATGTGCACTCCCGGGACAACGGCGGCTGGACCCCACTGAAGGCGGCGTCTCGCTTCGGACATCTGGGAGTGGTTCGGTTCTTAATCGACAGTGGTGCCAATGTGAACTCTTGTGACAACCAAGGCTGGACTTCTTTACATTCGGCATCACAGGGGGGGCATGTCGACATCATAGAATTGCTCATTCAATACGGCGCAGACGTCAACATGCAAAGTGATCACCATTTCACCCCATTGTCCACGGCTTCAGTCAGTGGGAAACTCGAGACTTCGCGGCTACTTGTCCAGCATGGTGCAGATGTGCACTCCCGGGACAACGGAGGCCGGACCCCACTCCATGCGGCGTCTTACTACGGACATCTGGGAGTGGTTCGGTTCTTAATCGACAGCGGTGCCGATATGAACTCTCGTGACAACCAAGGCTTGACCCCTTTGCATTCGGCGTCAGAGGGGGGTCATGTCGACATCATAGAATTGCTCATTCAACACGGCGCAGACGTCAACATGCAAAGTGATCACCATGTCAACCCATTGTTCACGGCGTCAGCCAGTGGGAAACTCGAGACTTCGCGGCTACTTGTCCAGCATGGCGCAGATGTGCACTCCCGGGACAACGGCGGCTGGACCCCACTGAAGGCGGCGTCTCGCTTCGGACATCTGGGAATGGTTCGGTTCTTAATCGACAGTGGTGCCAATGTGAACTCTTGTGACAACCAAGGCTGGACTTCTTTACATTCGGCATCACAGGGGGGGCATGTCGACATCATAGAATTGCTCATTCAATACGGCGCAGACGTCAACATGCAAAGTGATCACCATTTCACCCCATTGTCCACGGCTTCAGTCAGTGGGAAACTCGAGACTTCGCGGCTACTTGTCCAGCATGGTGCAGATGTGCACTCCCGGGACAACGGAGGCCGGACCCCACTCCATGCGGCGTCTTACTACGGACATCTGGGAGTGGTTCGGTTCTTAATCGACAGCGGTGCCGATATGAACTCTCGTGACAACCAAGGCTTGACCCCTTTGCATTCGGCGTCAGAGGGGGGTCATGTCGACATCATAGAATTGCTCATTCAACACGGCGCAGACGTCAACATGCAAAGTGATCACCATGTCAACCCATTGTTCACGGCGTCAGCCAGTGGGAAACTCGAGACTTCGCGGCTACTTGTCCAGCATGGCGCAGATGTGCACTCCCGGGACAACGGCGGCTGGACCCCACTGAAGGCGGCGTCTCGCTTCGGACATCTGGGAATGGTTCGGTTCTTAATCGACAGTGGTGCCAATGTGAACTCTTGTGACAACCAAGGCTGGACTTCTTTACATTCGGCATCACAGGGGGGGCATGTCGACATCATAGAATTGCTCATTCAATACGGCGCAGACGTCAACATGCAAAGTGATCACCATTTCACCCCATTGTCCACGGCTTCAGTCAGTGGGAAACTCGAGACTTCGCGGCTACTTGTCCAGCATGGTGCAGATGTGCACTCCCGGGACAACGGAGGCCGGACCCCACTCCATGCGGCGTCTTACTACGGACATCTGGGAGTGGTTCGGTTCTTAATCGACAGCGGTGCCGATATGAACTCTCGTGACAACCAAGGCTTGACCCCTTTGCATTCGGCGTCAGAGGGGGGTCATGTCGACATCATAGAATTGCTCATTCAACACGGCGCAGACGTCAACATGCAAAGTGATCACCATGTCAACCCATTGTTCACGGCGTCAGCCAGTGGGAAACTCGAGACTTCGCGGCTACTTGTCCAGCATGGCGCAGATGTGCACTCCCGGGACAACGGCGGCTGGACCCCACTGAAGGCGGCGTCTCGCTTCGGACATCTGGGAATGGTTCGGTTCTTAATCGACAGTGGTGCCAATGTGAACTCTTGTGACAACCAAGGCTGGACTTCTTTACATTCGGCATCACAGGGGGGGCATGTCGACATCATAGAATTGCTCATTCAATACGGCGCAGACGTCAACATGCAAAGTGATCACCATTTCACCCCATTGTCCACGGCTTCAGTCAGTGGGAAACTCGAGACTTCGCGGCTACTTGTCCAGCATGGTGCAGATGTGCACTCCCGGGACAACGGAGGCCGGACCCCACTCCATGCGGCGTCTTACTACGGACATCTGGGAGTGGTTCGGTTCTTAATCGACAGCGGTGCCGATATGAACTCTCGTGACAACCAAGGCTTGACCCCTTTGCATTCGGCGTCAGAGGGGGGTCATGTCGACATCATAGAATTGCTCATTCAACACGGCGCAGACGTCAACATGCAAAGTGATCACCATGTCAACCCATTGTTCACGGCGTCAGCCAGTGGGAAACTCGAGACTTCGCGGCTACTTGTCCAGCATGGCGCAGATGTGCACTCCCGGGACAACGGCGGCTGGACCCCACTGAAGGCGGCGTCTCGCTTCGGACATCTGGGAATGGTTCGGTTCTTAATCGACAGTGGTGCCAATGTGAACTCTTGTGACAACCAAGGCTGGACTCCTTTGCACTCGGCATCACAGGGGGGTCATGTCGACATCATAGAATTGCTCATTCAACACGGCGCAGACGTCAACACGCAAAGTGATCACCAAGTCACCCCATTGTTCACGGCGTCAGCCAGTGGGAAACTCGAGACTTTGCAGCTACTTGTCCAGCATGGCGCAGATGTGCACTCCCGGGACAACCACGGCCAGACCCCACTGAAGGCGGCGTCTTACTACGGACATCTGGGTGTGGTTCAATTCTTAATCGACAGTGGTGCCGATATGAACTCTCGTGACAACCAAGGCTGGACCCCTTTGCATTCGGCGTCAGGGGGGGGGCATGTCGACATCATAGAATTGCTCATTCAACACGGCGCAGACGTCAACATGCAAAGTGATCACCAAGTCACCCCATTGTTCGCGGCGTCAACCAGTGAGAAACTCGATATTTCGCGGTTACTTGTCCAGCATGGCGCAGATGTGCACTCCCGGGACGACCACGGCCAGACCCCACTGCATGCAGCGTCTTACTACGGACATCTGGGTGTGGTTCGGTTCTTAATCGACAGCGGTGCCGATGTGAACTCTCGTGACAACCGAGGCTTGACTCCTTTGCATTCGGCGTCAGAGGGGGGTCATGTCGACATCATAGGATTCCTCATCCAACATGGCGTAGACGTCAACGTGCAAAGTGACCACCAAGCGGCCCTTTTATTGCCTGCGTCTGTTGGCGGAAAGCTCGAGTTTTCATGGAAAATTGTCAAGCGGGGTGCAAGTTCTCACCCCAACGAGGGCGGCTGTACCCCTCTTCAGATGGCGCTGTATAACGGACGTCTGGATGTTGCTCGGTTCTTGATTGATGCAGGCGCAGATATAAACCCTCGTAGCGACAAAAGCTGGATCCCGTTGCATCCAGTAACAAGTAAAGGTTATATTGACATCGTGAATTTCCTACTCAGGCGTACTGCGGACTTCAACATTCGAGATAGGATGTCATTGGACTCGGCACCCAACAATGGGAAACCTAAGGTTGGAGGCCTCCTATCCGGACACGTGGCGGATCCGATCTCCATTGATGGCGCTGTCAATACAACTCCGTCAACTATCAGACCGCAAAATAGGCACCTCAATGCTGTGCACCCGCCAGGGAAACCCGAAGACGCAACACCCTTAGGCAATGAGCAGTGCTCGCTGTACACTGCCTCACAAAATGGACGGCTTGACATTGTGCGGTCGTTACTTGACCGAGGTATTGACGCCAACGAAAGGAGTACCTTTCGCGCTACCGCACTGGATGCAGCATCAAGGTACGGGAAAATCGAGGTGGCAAAGTTGCTGATGGAGCGCGGTGCGGATGTCGACTCCCGGGACCGGTTCGGCCGGACTCCGCTGATTACGGCATTGGAATACAGCCAGTTTGAGGTCGCGCAGTTATTACTCGACCACGGTGCCGATGTGAACGCAGATACGGGGGGCTTCACCACCCCGTTGCATGTCGCGTTGTCTTCTGAAAACCTGAATTTTACCCGGCTCTTACTCGAACGTGGCGCAAATGTGGACGTACCGGACATCGACGGACAGACCCCAAGGCAATTAGCAAAGGACCTAGGATCATACCGCAAGATTGCAGAGATATTTCCTGGCTTCGAAGAACACGGAAATGGTGTCGCCGGACAGGTGAGAGTCGTTATTCAAGTGACATTCGGTTCCTACCACATCACTGACCCCCTTGCGTCATTCCTGTTCGAACTCTACCACTCGGCGCCGTAAAAACGATGATTTCTCAGCCGTCTCCACCAATTCCCCCTCGTGGTTCTCCAACTCATCACTCAGCGCGCACATCAACCCTAACGGATGCACCTGTGTCTGCACCGCCTTCACCTGCGCCCGCAACACGATATACTACTGGTCCAACTGTTCCCGCCCCCACCTTTGTTTCGTCACGCAGCGAAACGGCTTGGAAACCTCGTGATGATACTAGTAGAGACCCTGTGCGTTCCCCGATCACCACTTTTGTTTCCTCCTAGTTGGCTGACTCTTCTGCTGGCACCTCCTCCCTCGACCAGTACCGCGAAAAGTCGGTAGGTGATCGATTGCAACCGATGATCACCGTTGCCACCGCAGAGCGGAATAAAGCCGCGCAGACAGGTGAGAGACGAGTCGAGTTTTCAGTTTTCTCACCCACCGTGATCCTTTTTGCTGACTTTTTGCGCGTGCGCATCGTACAGCACAATGGACAGGCTGGGCCCTCAATGCCACCATTGCCGGCCAGGTTCTTGTCGGCGCGGTGGCCCTGGGGGGTGCATTGAGTGGTAGACATGTGCGGACAACACCCCCTTTCTTCAGCGTAACCCATTTCTGACATCATCACTTAGAAATTGGTCGCAATTTCCATCCTTGGTGGCGCTTCGACGTTCGTTGCGTCCTATTCGACACGCATACGTGGTTCGGACGAGCGCCGGGCATCACTTCTTCGGGTGAAAGCTCTTAATCATTTCCTGCGTGAGATCGAGGCGTTCCAGTTGATCCACGGGCACGAAGTCTCTCGCGAGTGGGACGAGAAGATCCATGGCTTCCGCCTTGGCCTGGAGAACATATTGGGCAATCAGCCAGGAAGCGTCACGATCGACTCAGAGGCAGCAGGTATCAAATCGAGCGTCAAGGAGACTGCTGCTACGGATCATGTATCAGCCTGAGGGTCCGACGGGACTAGGTAAGCGTACGGTAACCCGTTCCGCAGAAAGATTGGCTGAAAGGCGGAACCTATGACAGAAAGTACTTAACTTACTAGCGTGACTGCGACTAACGCCGAAATGGGACTCATAGCGGGATATGATACCTATTGTTTGTTTCCACTTATGTTCCATCCCACGCGCCGTGACCACCGTCGCTCTATACCCAGTGTCTGTTGTTCATTTACATCCTCTACTCACGATGACGAACTAGGTTACACTCCCATCATTGTCATTTGCCACTTTTTACTTGTATTTTTTTTTTGTTGTGCTATTCACAGCTTTCGCCCCTCCATGGAATGACTTTGACTTTTGCAAAACGATGGACGCAAGGGCGAAAACCTACGCGAAATCGCCAAGTAGGTTTGCCTAATTTCATAGGAAACGTGATGCTCTATCGGAGCAAAGGCATAGTTCCCACTGCAAGCGAAGTCATTCAGCAACGTGTCTACCCATTCTGAACAACAGGAGCTGCGTCGAACTCGCAGAGGCCGTCGCCAAACATTAGCCCGGATACGTCTTCCCAATGTGGGATCGCAGAATTCATCAGTACGGCGGCGCGGCCCACGGCCGATGGTCCTGGGACAGCGTCGTTTCTGTGGCACATACGTTAGTCGTTGGCGCTAAGTAGGCATTGGCGCTAAGTAGGCATTGTCGGACAGGATGGTTACCTATTAGGCCACCCTGCAATGACGGGGTTCATCCCGGAAAACGCAAGAGCCATTGAAAATGAGGCTGCGAGGGCAAGAATGAAGGGGGAAGAACGCATGGTTAGGGTGAAGCAGAAAGGCTCGAGAGTCGTCGCTGCCAGTGCGAGTCTGCGAGTCACTATACCGGGCTGTAGAATACTACATCCGCTTTTAGTCCACTACCACTGGCAGTGGGCTCCGAGTCATATTATCATTACTAGAGGTCACGTCGTTCTCGATACATGTACATGCACGGCATTAATTACAGCGAGCCAAACGATTCATGCAACTGGGAGGTAATCAAGTACGGGGGACGGGTTCCAGTCGGGGTACAGGTGGTTATCTGTCTTCGTCCACTTCCCATCCCCTGTTGCCCAGAGCTTGTGCAGGTACGCGTATATGTCTTGAGGATTAGAAGCCAGTCGCGCATCGAGTTCCGAAATTGGGATGTAAGTTACTTCCAATTTCTTCCCGGTCTTCGCCTCGTATCCTTTGAATATCTCGTTGAATGACTGATTCGAAAATGTTACCGCCCAAAGTCGAGACACCCAATCAGTATTGCACGTACCTTGGTATCACCAGTTATGGTGAAGGAACGATTCTTCAGTTCATCAGCGGGGAGGTGCGTCAACACATAAGAAAGATATCGTGCGATGTCGGCTCTGCAAGTAAATGGTATCGGATTTGAACCATCGCCACCAACAGACACTCTGCCGCTCGCAGCATCGAGGCCTAGGTACCTGCACTGCAGTTGAACAACGGTAAGAAAAAACGGTAAGGAAAGTGCTTACGACACCCAAACGTAATCTGCGAATGCCCCAGTGTAGAAGAGCGTATACGGAATACCAATGGCCTTTAACTGCTCTTGAATTTTGGCCTTTGCACCCAAGTAGCCTTCTGTTTCGCCTTCCGATGGTCTTGCAAACTCTGAAGGAACGAACAGCTTGACGCCAACCTCCTTCGCAGCTTCGGCAATTCCAGGTTGCACGTCAATCGCCGCTCCTGAGATCGTAGAGATGACGACGTCCACTCCAGCCAAAGCGGTCTTGATCGATTCTTTATTCGAATAGTCGACAGGGATCAACTTGGCGGCGGGGTCGACAGTAGTTTTAGATCCCTGCAATAGTTGATCAGTGCGTGAGGTTGATCGGTAGACGCGAGGCTTGCCTGGCGAGTAAGGACAACAACATCGTTGACAGTTCCTGCGGCCTTGTCCGTTAGGAGCTGGCGGATGATAAAGCTGCCAATCTCGCCAGCGCCAACAACTGCAAAGTTCTTGTACCCAGACATGTTTTTAAGTGGTGTGTGTTGTATGATAGAAGTGTTGGGACGGCTGCATCCAGTAGTCTCTTCTATTTAACTTCTTCCTGGACACACGATTTTACGCCCACCTGGTGGGCCCCACCATGATGAGAGAAAGCCGTATCATATGGGCAATATGTGGCGCAATTGTCGTGAAATGTATTGGTCATTCGATATGATTAGTAAGTTACTAATTTAATTCGAGTTGTTGGGCACTGCTACTGTCTGCTCTGCGAGTTTGTAATGTAAGTTTGTTAGGGTTGGCAGGTCTGTTCCGATGGGCATTCGATCCTCAATTATTCACTCAGTCAGGACTCAGGTAAATCCGTATCGATATAGAAAAGGTACATGTGCACTGTATTACCTAGTGGTGTCATAGGCTTTGGGTAAAAAAGGTCAAGTAACCACAGAACGCTACCATGACTGGAAGGACTCGGGCAAGACCTACACGGCCTACACGGGCCGCACAAGTGCGTAGATGAGATATTGCAATTTGTAATGGATCTTCGGCTGTGGACCCAGATAGAGAACGCGAACAAGACTGCGAATAACGAGAACTCCAACTGTTTTGAGCACCCAAGGGGCATAAACCCAGAGAGGTGCTGGTGAGCTGGTCTGTTAGAACGGGTTTTCCATGTATATATGAGCGAAAACCCGATATTTAATAAGTCACAGAGGCCAACACCACTGGCAACCCATCGCTCTCAGGAGACATTAATTCTCAGATCGAATAGAAAGCGACAAAACCAGCACCAAAAGAACATAAATCACAAGTTCTGTATCCAACTCTCGTAACTCAGTTATTTTTATCGAGGGAGTCTAGCGACCAAAAAAAAAAAAAAGTAAGCGCAGGTCGCGACTCGACGATTGCACGACCCAAACACGACCTACCGTTTTACGTGGGACTGGGTGATTCACTTATTTCATAAATCTCAGGGGCAACGAAGGCACCCGATTGAGCTCCATCTGCGGCGGTGGTATGGCCCAACTGGGAATCATTCTCTGCGCTCGCGCGCTCAGGAGATACAGGTCTTGGTGAGTGTGGTATCAGGGGTGTATTCCGCGACCCGGGGTAGATGTCGACTGCTGGTAGCACGACGTGGTGCTGGACAGTGTGTCGTGGGTGCGGAAAAAATGAGTTGAGAGGTGAAACGATTGAGGATGGGAATATGTGGTAGGGTTCTGAAGCACGATAATAGGTCCCCGTTCTCCGTGACGTCGTCTGAGTTCTCTGTATGAAGTTCGCGGTCCTCTCAGCTAGCAGGTCCCACCAGCACACAAACCTATTTCAGGAACGCAGACCGACCAGGTAGTAACGAGTCGTCAAATGCTATTCTCGTGGTGATGGAATTTGAAAAAAAAAAACACTTGAAAAGGCGAATTTGCAGTGTCGGTATGTTGCCCGAGTCGTCCGCGAGTTACGACGAACAGGCTTTGGCTGGACAGGGTCGTGTGAGATGTGTCCGAAGAGTGGCGCCATATCCTTTGCGATTGGTGTACGGCTTTATACCCCCTTATCTAGGGGTATAATCGTTCAGAATGGCATTCGTGTACATAACATGCCTTGCGTACCATCTGTGACTGTTATGTTTGACAATGCCGAATTGGCTGACTTCGTTTATTTTGTCTTCAAAGTCTTGACTTGGACGTCGACGTGTTGACGTCCTGCACTTTCGCGTTGATCTACTCACGCCGCCGCAAGCTCCCTTCACATTAGTTCTAGGTTCCTTTGTTCGTAGTGAGCTTTGTGGGTGACCCAGAACCTGTGCATTACCGCTCGGGCCTCCGTTGGACCCTGTCCCACGAGCTTCTTCAGATAGTTCTCAGGATCAACAAGCCAAGAAAACGAACCACAAACGATAATCTCACTTCGACTCTGATTCCTTTGTAATCGTGTCTATCGGAGCGTCGGTGAAAGCGTATGTTGAAAGTCTTCTATGCGTTCAAAACAGACGATTTGTTTCCAATACAACCTAAGAGGCTCTCCAATTTTACAAGACCGTGTCAGAGGGGACAAATGAGATCACTCACAACGAGGATACTGACCCCGGTAAAGATGACCTTAGCGGGTGAGAATGTCCGACGAATCGGTGTATTATCAGAGTATAAGTCCTTGACAGACTTATCAATATCTGCCAGGCCAACACCTTCATGGCGAAGGTGTTGGCTTGGTAGATGCCGGTCTTCACAGAAAACGCACAGAGGACCGTAAACGTCCTCTACGCGTTTTTTGCGAACACTCGGAGCCACCTTTCAACTTCACGTCTCTGTTCCGAAATATATTGAACCCATCGACCCAGGGCTTGGGGCTTGAAGGACAGTCTGAGTTGCGTGAGGAGAAATCGGATGCTTTCGGCGCTGGAAAGAGAGGAAAAGAGCGGTAAGATGTTTCTTGTGCGCTTGTGCTAGTCTCAACTGAAAGGCGATGTAGTAGACGCACCGAGGTGACTCTGAGGTGGATTGCTGGCACGGCGAGTCCTGCTAGGAAATGTCGCAGGCGGAGATTGAACTCTTTTGGGCACCCGTGTTTCACAAAAACAGGCTTCCGTGACTACCAATGTGTTCCATTTGAATACATTTCATACATTTTGGGCACAGAACTCTATGTGGCACCTCATTAAATGCATAACATTCATTCTGATAATTCTCTCCTCTCCAAGTGGGGAGTAGCAGAGCGACGTGTCAAGTGTTGGAATTTCAGGCACGTTGTGCGCTTGGGCGAGGGGAAGTCAGGGCCAGCAGGTCAGCACACAATATGTCTCAGGCTTGCAACAGACGAGGACCGAGTTTCTCTGCGACCTGGAGTGGTGATCTATCCTATGTCCACCTATGTCGTTTAGGTATCCCATCGTGTCTTGAAGGGTCGTATTCCTGTGCTCTGCAAGTTAAGGAGTCAAAATGAATGTTTGTAGTACTTTGACTCAGAGAGCTTGTAGGTAGATTCGTGAAATATACCCTTGGCGTCTCGATCGGCTCGTGACATGTACTCTTCCAAGCCGGGCCTTGTATTGCTGTCGTTTAAGAAGTATCGGTCCGAGCAGTTCGTCGATTTGAGATACGGGCATACTAGTAACCGTCAATCAGCTGCTGCCGTGCGTCATTGAGGTTGAAAGAGGACGGCAACGCCATAATGAATCTTGGTGCTGCGCGACAAGCTCAGCGACCCGCTCGGAGCAGGTCGCTGAGCTTGTCGCGCCACACTTCACAGGTGTGCCACGTCTGCAACGGAGCGGCAGAACATGTAAGTAAATGCATATACAGAAGAGTGTTAGAGATGCCTTGGGCCGCCGACCTCGTAGAGCGCATGATTAATTGAAGGTGTTTTCACGGTGTCGTGCTCGAGCGTAATATGAAGGTCGATTGTGGTGTTGACAGGAGGGCCACCGAGGTGTTCCCAGGTAGGTGGGACAGCATCCTAGGTTTGCTTCACACACCACGTCGTCCATACGTCGTCCGTAGGTATCGCGAGAGGCGTCGCGAGGTCTGCGAGAGCACAGTGGGTGAGGTTAGAGGGCAGCGAGAGAGCCGGTGGTAGCCCATGATTACAGCCTGAGAGGGTCACCAGTCACTGGCTTAAGAAGGCGAGAGGTCATGACCCCAGAGAGCGTTAGGAAAGAGCCTGGCTGGGAAGCAGATTGTTTGCGGCGCATCTCCGTGTAAGAGTAGAAATAGAAGTGGACCTGCGGGTGTTTCTATGGTATCAAGTTGATTCAACCCGTGAGCCACGGATCGACTGACATGAATTGACTCCAGCTGAGAATCTGAAGTCGGGTCAATACCACATGGCGTACATGGAGTATTCGAGGCCTCATGGACCATAGCCCACGAGCAAGTCTTAAGCTCTATTGTTTTAGTCACGACCTCTAGGATCGAGCTGCTTGTATAGCCTTCAAGGTTGTGATCGGGTTTGTGGTTAAATACCCCTACGGAGAATACTTTGAAACCTTAGGTCTTACAGTCACCGGCTCTTGCGCCGGCTGTTCTCGTCGTCACGACGTGGCAATTGCTAGTCGGAACTTCCATAGTTCGCATGCTTCCCATCTTGCGACTCACGGACTTCTCCAGACACGTGCGAAATGCGTACACTTACGACTTGCTATACTGTAGTCATTCGCTCTCGTTTGACTTTATCCATGGCGTGGGATAGCCACGGATTCAGTCTCCGCCCAAACATACTCGGATATTCATTCGTCTTGCTGAGTGTAATCTGTACTTGCCACAGAAATGCGCCTTCTTTTACGGAGAAGTACCTCTTCGTAGAAGAAGGCATTTTTTTGTTGCAACTCCCGGGTCACTGGTTTCTCTGGACATTGGCTGGCGCAGGGCGAGTCCGCGAGCAGCTTCCCGATAAATCCCCCATGAACGACACCTCATACTATACTTTATATATTTACCTTCTCAACGAGAACGATGGAGGTTTTTTTTTTTCTGAGGAAGCCGCGCTCGGAATGTACAGTCGCGGTCACGAAACCTTAGAGCAGAAGAGAGATATTAAGTTATAAGTGTAGGCTCATTTTCATCAACTCGACATATTTGAGCTGATCGTGGAGGGTCTGCGCAGTGTTCTCATCCGACGCACTCGTGTATTACAGTGACCGATTGCACGATCAGCATGGTCTCGCGCCTCTTGTCCGCTTGTACTTCCTTAAGAACGTGAACGTGAATGGAGGAAACTCGAGAGTTCCATCAAATCGCTCTTACAGTAAAGACCGTCGGTTCGGCAACTTGCCTCGCATGAGGTCAAATGGAGAACGATCGAGCATGTATGACGACCGCCGTATCCCTTTCACTTTTCTTGTGAAACCTGAACACCTTGAACGAATTCACCTGTGCGGGTGCCCAAACTCATCACGCATCAGACCCGAGTCCGAGCACCGGAACCATTTGAGCAAGCTCGGTCTGTACCGCACCAGAACTTCGTGGAGCAACCAGCGAAACGGGCCTCTTTTTGGCAAAGCAATATGACTGCCTTCGCCGACTCTTCGCGGGTACTTCGGCCACAGAGATGACGCAATTCTATCCACCTCGCAAACAGGAATACTTTCCGCTAGCACGGACGCTTGGGATACCCCAGATCTACGTAAGTCGAATGATATCCGACGTTTGAACTCCTCTCTCCTTCTCTTTCGTTGGCCAACGACACCTCATCATCTGCTTGCTTGCCTGTACACATTTTCTTTCACCTTTTGTACTCCCGACCTTCTGGACCTTGGCCTCCCTCCGGAATAATCCCGTCGCTGTTTCTTGCGGTGGCGTGTACCATTTGAAATCACGCAGGTTCTGACTTGAATATATTCATATTGGACTTTTACCGGGAGACCTTCGGTCTACTTTCCAGTGCGATCCGAACAGCTGTGTTCGCGCGATAATGACCCGTTGAGTGACTGGCGGTGCAGCCGTAGCGCTGGCAGCAACGGCGTGCGTGAGGCAGCTGAGGCTTTCCAAAGGTAAATAGACCCAGCAGACCACGGTGCCACCCACGCACCCGAGTAAATCTCCTTTTTTCTAACAGTTGTTTCAAGGGAAAGAAGAAGCGTTGCAATTCATTAGAATGATCGTGATGGACTATATACATGCAGAATAGAGCATCGGGGAGCGTGAAGGTCGGTGGTAAGGGGACGTGTAGCGGCGTGAGGGGAACGTGGAAAACATAGAGAAGATCCAGCTCGTGAGTGACATCCTAGCTACGTGCGCGACAGATCGATAGCAATATATAACAAAGGGGAGAACATATATCCATCCATATCCACAAAGAAACGGCGCAGCGCAGGAAGCGATGGGGGGGGGGGAGAAAGGAAAATAGTAAATAATGTGATGCAAGCCGTGTCATGATGGTATAAACAACTGATGAGAAAGTGGGATACAAAGCGTGGAAGATCGAGAGAGATGAAGATGGGGAAAAAAAAAGATAGAAATGGATGATAAGTGGGAACTAAGGTGGACGGGGATTTGTTAATAACGCGCGCGTGATGGTTTTTTCACCACCGTCTTCCCGGTGACGAGTGCCTTGAGCGCGCGACCAACCACATTTGAGGCACCAGTGCGGTCATCCCGGTTGGAGGTATCAGTGCCCGTACTGCCAGGCTGCATCATCCCGAGCTCATCAACGTCAGTACCAGCGAATTTGTCTTCGCTGGACACAGGCGGGGGCATCGGTCGACGTGTTGAATGGAAAAACTTCCCCGGGCTCCTCGACGAGGACGAGGACGCCACGCTCGACGAAACTGGCTTGACGTGGGATGATTGATAACCTTTGCCGACGCGCTTCACACCGCTGGTAGCCATGAGGAACCGGTCGTAAACACCTTCGACGTGGCGTTGGGTTGGAGAGTCCATGGCTGGAGACGGTACGAGTTGCTTGCGAGTAGGATATGGTTGCACAACGAATGGCGAGTCCATAAGGCTGTCACGGTCAGGGCTCGGGGGAGAGACATGATCGCTTGAACTCTCGGAAGTATCTGGATCTGCCGGGGTAATAGGATCTGGGGTAAAGAGGTTCCGATCAAGCACTGTGGAGAGACTTCTTGACTTGGCCGCAACTGCGCGATTAAATGAGCACCAAAGGAAATAATGTGTCGTAATTGTCACTCACGTTTATCCAATTCCAATTGCACCTTGGAGATAGGACGTATGAGGCGCTTCAAGTCGTTGGCCGATTTGGACTTCTCCCTGCGCTTCGACGGCGTCATGTCGACGTCGATGTCTAAGCTGCGCGATTTCTCCGGCGAGCGGCCGAGCACTGTCGCACGGCGGGTAGGTCGCGGACTGTCAAACGAAAAAGCGGAACGAGAAGGGCCTTCTAGCTGGGGAGCACTATCGTTCTGCGCAGATGCTGCCAACGAAAGGCCGCTCTGGTCTGCACTTGAGTCCTCCTCAAGGCGGAAGATCTGACTGGCAGTAAGGGCCTTGCGCGAAGGTCTCGCGGAGTTGCACGAGTTCTCATAAGAGCGGTCACGAGACGACCGGCGAGTCTGGGGTCCAGGAGCAACGGGAAGTGGAGGAAGCAAGCTGACATTCGACGATGCGAAATTTTTCCGAGCATCGGTGACAACCTCTGCAGCAGTTGGCATAAGTTGATTTTCCCAGCATGACAGGTAGCAGACGTACTCTCGACATTCTGAAGCCAGATAGTCATGCGATCAGCCCGACTGTCTGCGCCCACTCGCCGATTTCGAACAGCCTGTTGCACCGCGGGCAATGACGAGTTTGCTATTATGAGACGCTTCGTGAGCAAATAACGATCACAACACGATACAACTTAAACCTTACCTTCATGAAGAATCTCCCTCTCCCAAGATGGCCGCTCGCTCAGCTCTTGCGGGGAGCTCGAATTGGCTGCACTTTGGCGACGTCCAATGAGGCCAATAGAGGACTTGTATAACTCAACCGTCTTGCCTGAAATAAAAAATCAGGGATACCGCCAGATTGGTTGTGAATAAAGGGAATAACCTAGCGGGAACTTCAGGCTCTGCTTGAGGAGGCTTAAATTCGACTCGTTCGCTGACGCATTTCGAGTAAACGATTCGCGCATCGGCAACTCCGCTTCGTCTGCTACCATAGTCAAGGTTAAGGGTACGGTGCGATCGTAGTCAACAAAGCGTACCTGGCGAGGGTGGCAATGGTGTGGGTGACACGGTTGCTTCCTTGATCGGCTTGAAGAGTTTCGCAGACATGGTCTGCGTGAAAAGATCATCCGATCTTGCGGGCGAAGGCGGCGTGTCTGTAGAAATGAAGGTCACAACACAACGCGCCCCTGCGTCAGAGGGAGGGACGAACTAGATGACTCCGGTACAGGTGAAGCGTTGTCCCGGAGCCTTGACGGTTTGCGAACAGGTACCGGGCGTTCTTCCTCCTGTTGATTGTCAGACTCGCCAACGCGCTCCATCTCCCGCAGCCTCGCTCGCTCGAGTTCCCACTCGCGCATACGATTGCGAACACTTCCGGTGTTTCTATCCGTCTCGTTGACGCTTTTGTCGAGGGGGCCCGTTCGTGAGTTTTCGGCGTTCCGCGTCTGCAGCGTACGATCTCCCAAAGCAGAAGGCTTGCGAGTTATGCTTCGCGAGGTGGGCTGTTTCCGTAGGGTAGGACCCTGTTGGACAACAGTGTTCTCCTTTTCTAGGCCTTTCAGGGATCTCTGCTCGAGTGTAGACACGTTTTCTTTCTGACGTAGGGGTGTGAGCATGTGGGCATTGACATCGGAGCGTTTCTTCGCCAAGCTGAGGACTGGATAAATATTGTTAACTCTCTCCAACTCGGCAGAAAAACGGAAACTTACCACCCGTCCCGGAGAGTACCCGCTGCCGAACGGGATTCTTCTTCAAGTTCGGCGTAGTTACAGAGCATTGCGGTTCCTATGAAACTGGCACAACTACTTGGCGATTTCGCGTAGGTTTTCGCCCCATGTGTTCGTCATTTTTCCAAAGTCAAAGTTATTCCGTGGAAGGGCGAAAGCTGTGAATAGCGCAATAAAAAGAAACTGCAAGGAACAATGGGAGCGTAGCCTAGTCCATCATCGTGAGTAGAGGATGTCAATGAACAACAGACGCTGGGTATAGAACAACGGTGGTCGCGGCGTCGCGGCGCGTAGGATGAAACATAAGCAAATACAAAGAATAGGTAATCATATCCTGCTATGAGACCCATTTCGGCGTTGGTCGCAGTCACGCTAGTAAGTTAAGTACTTGCTGTCATAGGTTCCGCCTTTCAGCCAATCTTTCTGTGGAACGGGTCACTGTAAGGTTACCTAGTCCCGTCGGACCCTCAGGCTGATACATGATCCGTAGCACCAATCCCCTTCTCGACGCTCGAGTTAATACCTGCTACCTCTGAGTTGATCGTGACGCTTCCTGGATGGTTCCCCAATATGTTCTCCAGGCCAAGGCGGAAGCCATAAATCTTCTCGTCCCACTCGCGCGAGACTTCGTGCCCGTGGATCAACTGGAACGCCTCGATCTCACGCAGGAAATGATTAAGAGCCTTCACCCGAAGAAGTGATGCCTTGCGCTCGTCCGAACCACGTGTGCGTATTGAGTAGGACGCCACGAACGTCGAAGCACCACCGAGGATGGAAATTGCGACCAATTTCTAAGCGACGACGTCAGAAATGGGTTACGCTGAAGAAAGGGGGGTAGTTCGCACATGTCTACCACTCAATGCACCCCCCAGGGCCACCGCGCCGACAAGAACCTGGCCGGCAATTGTGGCATTGAGGGTCCAGCCCGTCCATTGTGCTGTACGATGCGCACGCACAAAAAGTCAGCAAAAAGGATCAGGGTGCGTAAGAAAACTGGTCTCGTCTCTCACCTGTCTGCGCGGCTTTATTCCGCTCTGCGGTAGCAACGGCGATCATCGGTTGAAATAGATCACCAACCGACTTTTTGCGGTACTAGTCGAGGGTACCAGCAGAAGAGTCAGCCAGCTAGGAGGAAACAAAAGTGGTGATCGGGGAACGCACAGGGTCTCTACTAATATCGTCAGGAGGCTGCCAAGCCGTTTCGCTGTGTGACGAAACAAAGGTAGGGGTGGAAATAGTTGGATCAGCAGTAAATCGTGTTGCTGGCGCAGGTGCAGGTGAAGGTGGTGCAGACACAGGTACATTTGTTAGGTCTGAAGCCCGCGCTGAGCGATGAGGTGGGGAACCCTGAGAGGAAATTGGCAAAGACAGCTGAGAGACCATCGTTTTACACCGCCGAGTGGCAAAGTTCGAACAGGAATGACGCAATGGAGTCAGTGATGCGGTAGGAGCCGAACGTCCCTTGAATAACGAATCTTACCTGTACGGCGACACCATTTTCGTGTTCTCCAAAACCAGGAAACATCTCTGCAATCTTGCGGTATGATCCTAGGCGCTTTGCTAATTGCCTTGGGGTCTGTCCGTCGATATCCGATACGTCCACCTTTGCGCCACGTCCTAGTAAAAGCCGGGTGAGCTTCAGGTTCCCAGAATACAATGTCTGGTGCAGCGGGGTGGTGAAGCCCTCCATATCTACGTTCACATCGGCACCGTGGTCGAGTAATAACTGCGCGACCTCAAACTGGTCATATTCCAATGCCGTAATTAACGGAGTCTGGCCTAACCGGTCCCGGGAGTCGACATCCGCACCGCGCTCGATCAACAACTTTGCCACCTCGACTTTCCCGTACTTTGATGCTGCATCCAATGCGGTGGCGTGAAAGGTACTCCTTTCGTTGACGTCAGTACCATGGTCAAGTAACGACCGCACGATTTCAATTTGTCCATTTTGCGAGGCAGTGTATAGCGAGCACTGCCCATTGCCTGAGGGTGTTACGTCTTCTCCGTGTTTCCCTGGCGCGTGCACAGCATTGGGGCGCTTATTTTGGGGTCTGATAGTTGACGGTGTTGTATTTGCAGCACCATCAATGGATATCGGACCCACCACGTGCCCGGATAGGAGGCCTCCAACCTTAGGTTTTCCACTCTCGGGCGCCGAGTCCAATGACATCCTATCTCGAATGTTAGAGTCCACACCACGGCTGAGTAGGAGCTTCATAATGTCAAGATAACCTTTACCTATTGCTGGATGCAACGGGGTCCAGCTTCTGTCGTCGCGAAAGTTTAGATCTGCGCCTGCATCAATCAAGAGCCGAGCAACATCCAGATGACCATTATACAGCGCAATCTGAAGAGGGGTACAGCCATCCTCGTTGGAGTTCAAATCGGCACCCTGGTTGACAAGTTGCCATGAAAACTCGAGTTTTCCGCCAACTGACGCAGGGAATAAAAGGGTCGCTTGGTGGTCACTTTGCATGTTGATGTCTACGCCGTGTTGGATGAGTAATTCTACGATGTAGACATGCCCCCCCCGCGATGCCGCATGCAAAGCAGTCCAGCCTTGGTTGCTACGAGAGTTTACATCTGCACCGTTGTCGATTAAGAACTGAACGACGTCCAGATGTCCGTAGCATGACGCCGCCTGCAGTGCGGTCCGGTCGCGGTTGTCGCGGAGGTGCACATCTGCGCCATGCTGGACAAGTAGTCGCGAAATCTCGAGTTTCCCGCTTGCTGACGTCACATGCAATGGGGTGACTTCGTAGTCATTTTGCAGGTTGACGTCTACGTCGTGTTGTATGAGTAATTCTACGATGTCGGCATGCCCCCCCCGCGACGCCGCATGCAAAGCAGTCCAGCCTTCGTTGTCACGAGAGTTCAAGTCGGCACTGCTGTCGATTAAGAACCGAACCACATCCAGATATCCGTAGTAAGACGCTGCCTGTAGTGGGGTCCGGCTGTGGTTGTCCCGGGAGTGCACATCTGCGCCATGCTGGACAAGTTGTCGCGAGATCTCGAGTTTCCCGCTTGCTGACGTCACATGCAATGGGGTGACTTGGTGGTTATTTTGCGTGTTGACGTCTACGCCGTGTTGGATGAGTAATTTTACGATGTCGACATGCCCCTCCTGCGAAGCCGAATGCAAAGGAGTCCAGCCTTGGTTGTCGCGAGATTTGACGTCGGCACCGCTTTCGATTAAGAACCGAACCACATCCAGATATCCGCAGTAAGACGCTGCCTGCAATGGGGTCCGGCCGTCGTCGTCCCAGGAATGCACATCTGCGCCATGCTGGACAAGTAGTCGCGAAATCTCGAGTTTCCCACTTGCTGATGTCATATGCAATGGGGTGACTCGGTGGTCATTTTGCATGTTGACGTCTATACCATGTTGGATGAGTAATTCTACGATGTCGACATGCCCTTCCTGCGATGCCAAATGCAAAGGAGTCCAGCCTTGGTTGTCGCGAGATTTGACGTCGGCACCGCTGTCGATTAAGAACCGAACCACATCCAGATGTCCGTAGACAGACGCCGCCTGCAGTGGGGTCCGGCCGTCGTCGTCCCGGGAGTGTACATCTGCACCATGCTGGACAAGTAGTCGCGAAATCTCGAGTTTCCCATTCGTTGAAACCACGTGCAATGGGGTTGCTTGGTGATCACTTTGCGTATTGACGTCTACGCCATGTCGGATGAGTAATTCTACGATGTCGACATGCCCCCCCTGTGACGCCTCATGCAAAGGGGTCCAGCCTTGGTTATCACGAGATTTTGCATCGGCACCGCTGTCGATTAAGAGCTGAGCGACATCCAGATGGCCGTTGTAAGACACAGACGAAAGTGGGGTATCACCTCCCTCGGTCCGGCAGTTCACATTCGCACCCCGCTCGATAAGTAGCCGTGAAACCTCAAGTTTCCCCCGAACCGATGCGGCCTGTAGAGGAGTCACCCTGTGTGCTTGGCCTGGAAGGTTGACATCCGCGTTATGCTCAAGTAACAACTCCACGATGTCAAACCATCTGCTTGGCGACGTTCGGTGCAGTGGACTGTCCTCCTGAACATACAGATCAGCGCTGAAGGGGTGACACAGTACTAACGTTAACACACACCTTCCGGACTGCTGTGAGCAACGGAGTCTCATAACGTCCTCCCCTTGCGTTGACATCCCCTGGGTAGGTGAAGATTAGGCGTTCTATAAGCCAGTGGAAACCACAAAGTATGGCGTAATATAATGGGACCGCCTCTGGCTGCTCTGGGTGCTTCGTAGGCATGGATTTCCGCCAAGGGTCGTCCATGTCGTATATCCAGATCCATGCAGAGAAGTGTGGCTTCTCTCGATCGAACAGGCGCTCCGTGGCTTCTCGGATGGTCGAAGACATATTCTCGAACCGGCCGTGTTTGAACCAGTATTGTGCAGCATAATTGGCGAGCGGGAAGTTCCTAATGGTGTCTTTGTCGATACGATCATCGAGCTGGAGTAGGACGCTAAGGGAAGCAAGCGCGAGCGTGGCATGTGCCGAATGGGGAACGATGTGATAGTGAGAGAGATTCTCGCTTGCGATGGCAAGGCGGTCCGAGGTCAAGAATTCTTTGATGGAACCGTGGGAAAACTGAACCACCTGAGATCCATTCACATTGACAACGACGATTAGACTGGAGCATGCAGAAAGCACGTCCTCTTCCGCGTTAATTGGCTGCCATATCGCGTTGGTATTGGGAACCACCGCATCGAACCGAATTGCCAGAATCTCCGCAAGTTCGTCAACATGAAGCGGCCTGACAGACACAGTCAAGCACTGAAAGAGTCGATGTGCGGATTGCCGCTTCGCTTTGTCAATCCTGAGTAGCGTGCGCTCGTATGTTTCATCTAGCGACTCCGGCATGTGATCCAAAGCGCTTTGGATGTCTTCAGGAAAGTACTGACGCAGGTCCTCCAACTGACAATAAACCCATCTGAACCTCCCGCGTTCATTCAGTGATTATTCCGAGAAACTGAGGGAGATTACGTACATTCCGTTTGCTTTATTCGAGAGTGTTTCAATGACCAACTGCTTATGCTCTACTGACCATCTTCGCAACTTCTGATCAGAGTGTACGACCGAATTAATGTATTGCAAGACGTCCTCCTTTTGTCCGCCTTCGTCATCGAGTGATACACGGAACGGCGCCAAGGGTTCAAGAGTGGTGCGAATGTCGATCTCCAGACGACTAGAGACACATACATGCACATTCGGGAGCTGTAAACCGACAAGATCCTTCAAAAACGTAAGCAATTTTTCACGTGCGGTCGGCATCCCGGAGATGTTGGGGCATTCATCGAGGGCATCTATGATGACGTATATCGCAGGCTGCCCTTGTAATTTCAGCATTTTAGCAAGACATTGCCAGAGTGCATCGTCGGAAGGTTGTCGAGTGCCACCAGCATGGGCGGAATGTAAACGAGACAAAATATGATAGCAGGGGTTCGACTCGGCGCTGAGCTGGGAGAGGAGAGAAGAAAGAAGACCACGTCTGTGTTGTTTTTGAGAGTCCCTAGAGTCGAAATAAAAATATGCCATCGACGCTAATCCCGCGTTATGCATCCGGTCGATTTCTCGAATGATTGACGACCTAGTAGAGTCCGTAAGTGTCTAAAATTTAAAAGAGCGAGACACGTACATCAGAATAGTTTTTCCTGAACCCGCTACAGAGAGGCAAATGAAAAGGAATCAGGATCGTTTCAAGTCTCATATCAGTAACGCACGTTTTCCATAAATCCATAACAAGGAACCCTTCGTGCTCCATTCACCAAAGACGCTTCCCTTGAAAAACCACGTGGTCGTTCCGCCTTGATGGATTTCGCAAGCAAGGTTGAAATTTGGCGACGGATCTGGGGGAGAGAGCCAACTTTGGGACTTCTCTTGCAACTGATCACCTGCAGCTCGCATGAGCACCTCCAGCACATAGCGGCAGAACGAATCAATAACGAACGCCAGATCTTGTTTATATTAATTGCAATTTGTTGCATCGCATCTGGCGTACCGGTCAGCTTCCGCAGGGCCGAGCCCAAGTGGGGTAAAAGCATACCCAAAGCCTTCCAGATACCATCGATCGACGCCTTTCCATCTACCATGGAAACTCCTCAGGGGAACAACCGTAAAAAGCCGAGAAAATATTGCGCACCGTCCATGACTACCTTCACATTATTCATGAGGCAGTGGACAACTTCCAGGGTCTGCGCCATGGTCATCCGACCTTCCTCCTGGGTGAGACGATCCAACCTCTGCAGGACAGCCTCGATCTCGCTTTCTCCTAGTAACTTCTTTGCGAATTTCTCTGTGCTACGTTGAGTTATCGCATATTTGAAAACAATGACCCACTCACTGAATCTACCTTGCTTAATCTGCTTTGTAGCAAGGGCGAGAACCGAAAGTAATTCGGCCATTATCTTTGCGATGATTTCCGTCATCGAGGCATTCAATGAAATGTCGTTGTAGATCTGAAGGCGCTTCAAGAAATTTCCTAGGCATTCAAACAGTTCGACGAGTGCATCGTAGCTCGAACTGACGTCGCTGGCTGCCTGTAGCACCCAGATATCATGACGACATGTAGTCGAAGTGTCACGGGATACGTACTGTTAAGAGGACATTCACGCCAACGAAGATCGCCCCTGCTGGTTTGAACGGCACCTAGTAACAGAGTGGTGAAATTGTGAACGGGAAGGATGACCATATTCGGCTCACAAAGCTAATGACCTCGCCGAGAACACCGGAAAACGCATGGACGACCTCCACTACTGGTTTAAGGCAGTCGATTAATTTGCGGTTTCCCTCTCGATAGTCTTTGAATTCGTTCGCTTTGTCTTCTAGTAACTTAAGGACGTCATTGGGAGAGTGACAGGATTGAAGTTGGTCGAATAAGGGGTGCTTGGATGGGTCTACCCCGATTTGCTTGGCATAATCGGTGAGGGCTGCGTCGAGGATGCCAGTGCCAGTGGGTTGAAATAATGTAGAAGACATTGATCGAGACTAAGATATATTGGCTGTTTGGTGACGGAGGTTATGGGCGGGTGGGGAAAATACTCAAGAGCGCACTAAGTCACTAGCAACCTGAGGAAGGCTGCAGTGATCTTGTTCCCACCATAGCACCGCATTGACACCGCATACAATAACACACTGACCTATCATCAGAGAACCGTGTCGTTGCACGTACACAGAACATCGAGTCACCACTTCTTGTACAGCTGCGCCTCATGCCAACACGGAACATGTTCGCTCAATTCACCCCAAGTTACGGCACTCACGGCCAACCCAAAGCTGTAGTCCCACCGGTCTGTATCTCCGATATGTACTCTGGAATAAAAATGTATCCAAAAGAAAAAGTTGTAGTCCAAAATATCAATACTATATATAGTAACTCAGCTTATGACGGCGTCGGCGTGGTGAAACCAGGAAAGCCTTGATAGCTCGAGCATCCCCCGGGAACCGAGGGACCTGGCTTCGACTCTTCGCGGTACTTCGACCACGGAGATGACGCCATTCCATCGTCCGCGCACACAGGAATACTTTCCGCTAGCACGGACGCTTGGGATACCCCAGATCTACGTAAGTCGAACGATATCCGACGTGGGTATCTTTGTATGATGTACCGGTATTGGAAACCCGGGGTGTGGCTTGATTTGACTCGTTCATCCCTGACGCCGCGGATGTTTTACACGTTCTCGAAGTCAGGTCACCCAACCAGACCTGGGACAGCTGCTGCTTCCTTCTGAAGGTGATGACATACACTATGCTCGGCGGTGCTATTGTAAACCTCGCCTAACGATCGATAGATTGCAGCTCTCTTCGGCATTCCTCATGTTCCATGAACGCTGCGACCATTTCACCTTGGGGAGAAAATGATTCGGTCACACTCCTTTTCTTTCCTTGGCCTACGACACGCCTCGTCACCTGCTTACTTACCTGTACACATTTTTTTTCACCTTTTGTACTTTCGACCTTCTGGACCTTGGCCTCTCTCTGGAATAATCCCGTCGCTGTTTCTTGCGGTGGCATATACCATTTGAAATCACGCGGGTTCTGACTTGAATATATTCATGTTGGACTTTTACCGGGAGACCGTCGGTCTACTTTCCAGTGCGATTTGAACAGCTGTGTTCGCGCGATAATGATCCGTTGAGTGACTGGCAGTGCAGACCTAGCGCTGGCAGCAACGGCGTGCTTGAGGCGGCTGAGGCTTTCCAAAGGTAAATAGACCCAGCAGACCACGGTGCCACCCACGCACCCGAGTAAATCTCCTTTTTTCTCACAGTTGTTTCAAGGGAAAGAAGAAGCGTTGCAATTCATTAGAATGATCGTGATGGACTATATACATGCAGAATAGAGCATCGGGGAGCGTGAAGGTCGGTGGTAAGGGGACGTGTAGCGGCGTGAGGGGAACGTGGAAAACATAGAGAACATCCAGCTCGTGAGTGACATCCTAGCTACGTGCGCGACAGATCGATAGCAATATATAACAAAGGGGGGAACATATCCATCCATATCCACAGAGAAACGGCGCAGCGCAGGAAGCGATGGAGGGGGAGAAAGGGAAAATAGTAAATAATGTGATGCAAGCCGTGTCATGATGGTATAAACAACTGATGAGAAAGTGGGATACAAGACCGAGAGAGATGAAGATGGGGAAGAAAAGATAGAAATGGATGATAAGTGAGAACTAAGTTGGACGGAAATTTGTTAATAACGTGCGCGTGATGGTTTTTTCACCACCGTCTTCCCGGTGACGAGTGCCTTGAGCGCGCGACCGACCACATTTGAAGCGCCAGCGCGGTCATCCCGGTTGGAAGTATCAGTGCCTGTACTGCCAGGCTGCATCATCCCGAGCTCATCAACGTCAGTACCAGCGAATTTGTCTTCGCTGGACACAGGCGGGGGCATCGGTCGACGTGTTGAGTGGAAGAACTTCCCCGGGCTCCTCGACGAGGACGAGGACGCCACGCTCGACGAAACTGGCTTGACGTGGGATGATTGATAACCTTTGCCGACGCGCTTCACACCGCTGGTGGCCATGAGGAAGCGGTCGTAAACACCTTCGACGTGGCGTTGGGTTGGAGAGTCCATGGCTGGAGATGGTACGAGTTGCTTGCGAGTAGGATATGGTTGCACAACGAATGGCGAGTCCATCAGGCTGTCACGGTCAGGGCTCTGGGGAGAGACATGATCGCTTGAACTCTCAGAAGTATCTGGATCTGCCGGGGTGATAGGATCTGGGGTAAAGAGGTTCCGATCAAGCACTGTGGAGAGACTTCTTGACTTGGCCGCAACTGCGCGATTAAATGAGCACCAAAGGAAATAATGTGTCGTAATTGTCACTCACGTTTATCCAATTCCAATTGCACCTTGGAGATAGGACGTATGAGGCGCTTCAAGTCGTTGGCCGATTTGGACTTCTCCCTGCGCTTCGACGGCGTCATGTCGACGTCGATGTCTAAGCTGCGCGATTTCTCCGGCGAGCGGCCGAGTACTGTCGCACGACGGGTCGGCCGCGGACTGTCAAACGAAAAAGCGGAACGAGAAGGGCCTTCTAGCTGGGAAGCACTATCGTTCTGCGCAGAGGCTGCCAACGAAAGGCCGCTCTGGTCTGCACTTGAGTCCTCCTCAAGGCGGAAGATCTGACTGGCAGTAGGGGCCTTGCGCGAAGGTCTCGCGGAGTTGCACGAGTTCTCATAAGAGCGGTCACGAGACGGCCGGCGAGTTTGGGGTCCAGGAGCAACGGGAAGTGGAGGAAGCAAGCTGACATTCGACGATGCGAAATTTTGCCGAGCATCGGTGACAACCTCTGCAGCAGTTGGCCTAAGTTGATTTTCCCAGCGTGACAGGTAGCAGACGTACTCTCGACATTCTGAAGCCAGATAGTCATGCGATCAGCCCGACTGTCTGCGCCCACTCGCCGGTTTCGGACAGCCTGTTGCACCGCGGGCAATGACGAGTTTGCTATTACGAGATGCTTCGTGAGCAAATGATCACAACACGATACAATTTAGACCTTACCTTCATGAAGAATCTCCCTCTCCCAAGATGGCCGCTCGCTCAGCTCTTGCGGGGAGCTCGAATTGGCTGCACTTTGGCGACGTCCAATGAGGCCAATAGAGGACTTGTATAACTCAACCGTCTTGCCTGAAATGAAAATTCAGGGATACCGCCATATTGGTTGCGAATAATGGGAGTAACCTAGCGGGAACTTCAGGCTCTGCTTGAGGAGGCTTAAATTCGACTCGTTCGCTGATGCATTTCGGGTAAACGATTCGTGCATCGGCAACTCCGCTTCGTCTGCTACCATAGCCAAGGTTAAGGGTAAGGTGCGACCGCAGTCAACAAAGCGTACCTGGCGAGGGTGGCAATGGTGTGGGTGACACGGTTGCTTCCTTGATCGGCTTGAAGAGTTTCGCAGACATGGTCTGCGCGAAAAGATCATCCGATCTTGCGGGCGAAGGCGGCGTGTCTGTAGAAATGAAGGTCACAACACGCCGCGCACCTACGTCAGAAGGAGGGACGAACTAGATGACACCGGTACAGGTGAAGCGTTGTCCCGGAGCCTTGACGGTTTGCGAACAGGTGTCGGGCGTTCTTCCTCTTGTTGATTGTCAGACTCGCCAACGCGCTCCATCTCCCGCAGCCTCGCTCGCTCGAGTTCCCACTCGCGCATACGATTGCGAACACTTCCGGTGTTTCTATCCGTCTCGTTGACGCTTTTGTCGAGGGGACCCGTTCGTGAGTTTTCAGCGTTCCGCGTCTGCAGCGTACGATCTCCCAAAGCAGAAGGCTTGCGAGTTATGCTCCGCGAGGTGGGCTGTTTCCGTAGGGTAGGACCCTGTTGGACAACAGTGTTCTCCTTTTCTAGGCCTTTCGGGGATCTCTGCTTGAGCGCGGACACGTTTTCTTTCTGACGTAGGGGGGTGAGCATGTGGGCATTGACATCGGGGCGTTTCTTCGCTAAGCCAAGGACTGGATAAATATTGTTAACTTTCTCCAACTCGGCAGAAAAACGGAAACTTACCACCCGTCCCGGAGAGTACCCGCTGCCGAACGGGATTCTTCTTCGAGTTCGGCGTAGTTACAGGGGCATTCTCTTTGTCCTCGTTCCGCTTCGCTACCCGCTCGCGTTTAGGTGGCTGACCCTTAGATACCTGGGGTGTTGACAAAACTGGGGTGTCATTACGCGGCCTTGTCTTATCTGGCGTCCTGCTACTTGTCACTTTTTTGGGAGTTGGTAGCGGGGCGTTCCAGTATGGATCACCTAGGGCCTCGGGCGCTGTGCATCGGACATCAGCGTTGGGTTGGATCATCCGATGCAGCATCTTCTCGATGCCTTTGGACATCTTCCAACTGCCCAGCCACTTTCCGCGCATCTACCCCAGCATCCTTAGTAAAGCAACAGAGCACAGCGAAGAGGCCTCACCGTTCGTGCCCAATAGTCCTCTAATGCGGCTTTTGTTGCAAACTGTTCACCTTCCGTATGCTCGAATGGTGTGCGCCCGACGAGAATTTCGAAGAATGTCACACCAAGAGACCAAATGTCTGCCTTGCGTGTATCGTGTGCAAGGCCTCTTGCTCGTTCGGGAGATAAGTACTGGAAACGGCCTCGAGTTGGTGGATACGCAAGAATAAAACAAGGGCACATACCTCGGGAGTGCCGTACGTAAGGTTCGAACTGAAAGCCTTTGTTCCCTGCACTTCATACTTTTCCGCAAATCCAAAATCAACCAAGACAGGTACTTGTCTCTCTGATAAGAGGATGTTCGCAGGTCTATGTTGGAACACCATTAGCTCTTGTTCGAGATTGGTACGTGAGCCCGCGACTCACTTGATGTCGTTATGTACTACTCCCCGAGAGTGGAGGAATTGGACGCCGGAGAGGAGTGAACCAAACCACTCCTTGGCTCTATGCTCTGGAACCTCAACAGGTACAAGTTCCGGAAGGTACTCCCTTTAACGAGAAATCGCATCAGAACGAATATTACCGGAGGTGATACGAATAGCAGCATATACTCACATGGTAATGAGTGCGTAAGAAGGTGTGATGATGAAAGAGTGGAAGGGCACGATCGAAGGGTGTGGGTCATTCTTGAACGTCCTGACCACCTTCATCTCGTTCCACCTGCGTGGAGGATCGGTTAGTGACGCACAATGATGTGGAACGGAAAGTTACAAACAATGATCGAACGCGGGCCGCGGTCGTCGTCGTCTTCGATCGATGCACAAGTTTCACCGCGAGCTTCGTGTCGTCGGCACCGTCTGGTACTCTCGGTTGGCATAACCAAACGCTTCCCCAATTCCCAAAACCAATCTAAGAGGTTATATGCGTCATAGTCGTCAGTGGCGGATCGGGTCCGAGGTGGGCGGGATGTACCTCTTTGACAAACTTGAGCTTTTCGGCGAGAACCCGATCGGAAAGAGAAAAGATATCAGTGGCGTTGGAAGGAGGCTGTTCTGAAGACATCGTAAATGGAAGACGAGACTAATTGTACACGGAGACCAGAAGATACACCCAAGCGTTGCCGGCGGAGACGACACCGACAACAGCAGTGAAAGGAGGTTGAGAGCAACTTCGGGTACAAGAAACGCCCTGACACGCACCGGGGAAATGAACACTCCCAAAACAAGAACAAATAACGCGCCAAGCCTGTCGCGACCTCATATCTGATCACGTGTCCGTAGTCACAAGTTCATCTACTGTCCGTGTCCCGACTGCTGTGCCGGAGACCCGTCAACATTCATACCATTTGACCTCGAAGGTGGCCTGCCCTGTGGTTCCATCATGTTCTCCATTATCATGTCTATTTCACTACCCGACTGCCCTGTTTCTGAGACAGCCTTTGTCCTCCGCTGCAGCGCAGTCTCGATCGTATCTTGGTCCTCAAGTTGTTCGACGTGCCACCGTAGAGAGCGCATAACTTGATCAAACATTGCTTTATACATAGCCAAATCAGTTACAGCTGCCATGACTTAAGGCACATGGCTGCGATGGATTATTCACACCTTTCTCGTCTCCGTTGCAGGCCGTGCCGCGACGAGGCCGTGGCATAATCAGCGGCCGCGTTTCGGCGCGTTCTTCCTCCTCCCGTTTCTCATGAATGCGTAATTCACCGAGCACCTTGGTCGAAAATGAATCTTCGGAGAGCTCTACGTCTGATAAGTTCGTCTCATCTGCCCCATATGCCGTTGTCAGTGAATCGTTTGGCGAGGCGGATCGGACGAATGGTGCTTCATAAGGAACATCGCCACGATGCAGCTCGTGAGTAGGGTGGGCTGTACCCGACATGATGTTACACGGATTCTAATGGACGATTTAATTGTTTGGAACAGCTAAATTGTCCGTTGAAGACGGGCGGTATGATTCGGATGCGCCAGGGGCTTGATCCTTGACTAGCTTGACTGCTCGAAAGTGGTCATGGTCATGGCTGGTTCAAGGTCCCAAGCTTGGAGCATGGTCACGTGTTTCAATTGCTTCTCTGACATAAGTTACTCCACTCGACTCCACTCTGTCCGTTGTTGTTTCCCGACAAGGAATAAACACCACTTACACCATAGTGTGTTATTCTGAGTCGCTCTGTGGTGTACATCGTGCAGTGCGGATCCAACCACGTCAGGGTCCAGGTATGCAAACCATACGATCCCCATCGCGACGACTTTTCGCACAGAGCATTAGACATCAATTGGGTGAAATAGATCTGGACGATCGCTACTCCCCCCTCTTGCGATCTCATGAAATAGTCACCACAGAAGGAAGGAAGGTATAAGTTTAGACGTATATATGATTGGGAGACCATGTGCTATGGCTTGAGCAAAGAACGTATCAAGTCGAGAACGAGAAAGTTGTGAAGATCGTGACCAAAAAAAGACTAATCCCGCACAACGATGACAGCAGCGGCGCTCACACTGATTATACACACGTTCAGACCATTCCTATCTTCAGCGCCCCAAAGCTGAATCCCAGCGTGCCGCCTCCGGCTTAAAGGGGAGGGGTAGGGCAATGCAACCCACGACCGTCTTCCCAGGGGTTGGAGAACCACTTAAATGACCATGAGGACCATACTACTAATCAGAGAGGCTACACGAACTCATGCACAGCTGGGCAAGCGATTGTAACCACTGATCACTAGATCACTTATCACACTCCAGTTCTTCGGTCGCATTTCACATTGATCAACACTAACGACTGCGGTGTGGATTCAGAGTTCATTCATTTGGTCAAGTGGTCGAACTGGAAGTACGAACTCGAAGCTCAGGCCGATATCTCGGTGTAGCAGTGACATAAGAAAGTTTCCATAGAACTGTCACGGTATGCCATGCTACGGTACGGCAACCGCTGCAGCGAACGTGCCTTATGATGTAAAGGTTACATTATATACTTGAGCTTAATCGCTCGAGACTCGGTTGACTCGGTTCGAGACTCGGTCTCAGTATACCGTCTGTTTGGGACCGCTCTCGTATTTATTGTCACCCACTGGCAATCGTCTTCATGAAATCACTTCAATGTCTGCGAGTATCGGTGACTACACCACTCACCTTGCTGTGGCCACCCTCCTTGGCTTCATACTCTGGCTCATAGCCAGACGAGCTCAGAGAGCCTTCCGTAATCTTCCACCAGGTCCCAAAGGGCTTCCTATCGTCGGCGACATTCTTCACATTGGAGACCGGGATTGGTTGATGTCATCACAGCGCAGGGATGAATACGGTGACACTCTACACTTTCCAATGCCTCCAGAAACCTGCTCATATTCCTTTCAGGTGAGATGATGTATCTAAGCGCACTTGGGCGGGGGGTCCTCGTCATCAACAGCCCACGCATCGCCGTCGATTTACTAGAAAAACGATCCAGCATATATTCCAATCGACGGCACTACATCTCCGCAGGCGATTTCTCAACAAGGAACTTGATGTTTACCTTGATGCCCTATGGAGACCTGTATACCGTCAACACTCCTTTTTACCCTTTTCCTTTGCACTGATATTTTATAGATTGCGCCGCTTCCGTCGTGTCGCTGCGGAAGGATTCTCCAAATCGGCCGTTCGACACTTCCACCCTATTCAAGGTCGCGAAGCCCTCATGTTGGCACTTTCGCTGATGAAGAACCCTTCTACTCTGAGGAAGCATTTCCAACGGCACACGTGGTCCGTTATGCTGTCCGTCAATTACCATTTTCCGCCAGTGGATTCGGAAGATGACCCCGTTGTCGTCCGAGTCGCAAAACATACGGAGCGCTTGTTGCACGAGACAGAGCCCGGAGCGCGTCTGGTTGAGTTTTTCACCTGGATGCGATATATTCCAAGTAGGTAAGTATATCGTTGCATGAGTCGCGGAGGGGTTTTTTTTTCTCCCTCTTACATGCCACTTAGGTTCGCCAAGTGGAAACGGGATGCAGAGTACTGGTTCGTCCAAGATTCGCTCATGTTTGGAGGTCTTCTCGGCAAAGTTGCAAATGACTTGGTAAGCTTTTGCAATAGTGGTGAGCCGAAAGCAAATGGGTCATAGTAATTTTTTTTACACACCAGGCGAATGGAATCGATCGACCAAGCTTTGGTGCTTCAGTGATCCAAAATCAGAGCAAACATGACTTGTCGGAACGCGAGCAGGCCTGGCTTGTTGGTGTCATGCTGTAGGTCCCTCCATACCCGTTTACCTAAGACACCACGGGAGTCTGAAGGCACGACCTGCCATAGCACCGCGGGCGGAGAGACGACCTCTACTACGCTCCAGTGGTGGGTTCTCGCCATGCTCGCGTACCCCGAGGTCCAAAGTCGGGCGCACGCCGAGCTTGACGAGGTGGTCGGCAGCGCTCGTCCACCGACCTTTGCCGACCTCCCCGCTCTCCCATATATCCGCGCGATGGTCAAAGAGACACTGCGCTGGTCGCCTACGGTCCCCTTTGGCTTATCGCATGTTTCGACTGAGGACGACTGGTACGAGGGCACGTTCATCCCCAAGGGCACGATCTGCCTCCAGAACATGCGCACGCTCAACTTCAGCCCGGAGGTGTATGGGAGCAACGCGGCGGAGTATGACCCGGCTAGGTATCTGGACGAGAATGGCCAGGTCAAGGCGCTGGTGGCGGGCCGGGAGGAAGGGCACATGTCGTTTGGGTTTGGGCGGCGGATATGCCCCGGTAGGTTCGTTGCGGAATGGACGCTCGCAATCGACTTTGCGACGCTGCTTTGGGCTATGCGATTCGAGCGTGCTGAAGGTGCACGGGGTGAGTTGGACTTGCGGACTCTGGTCTACGCTGGCGCAACTTGGTACGTGAACTTTTTACTTGCTCCCCTGATGGGGTCGATGTTAAACAACTAGTTGGCACAGCCAACCTCGACCTTTCGAATACAAGATAATCCCTCGGTTTACGGACGCTGAAGCTTTGCTAAAAGATACACTGAATCTGTATGGGTGAAGGGGCCGTAGGCCTGTGATGTCGTGGTCGCTACCACGCCCGGGTGTCCTTGACACACCATACATGGGCGTCAAACCGCATTCGTGCCCCTCATAGCCATCTCGCTCTGTCCTTGGCCGTACCTACTGAATCTGTCAATGAAGTGGCTGCCTGAAGCCCGATGCATAAACCCTTTCCGCAGTCTTTCCACTCGCCCCTGAGGTGCGAGGACCCCATGTTGCTTTTTACTATCCAGCAAACATATAGTCCCGACTCCATCGAATGAATTTTCCATGTATTACTTGAGGCGCCTAGGAAATAGATTTGGACGCTACGCCTTCTACTTGCGACCTCATGAAATGGCTACCACAGAAGGAAGGGAGATATAAGTCTAGATGTGTATCTGATCGGGAGACCATGTGCTATGGCTTGAGCAAAGAACGTATCAAGCATGAAGATCGTGACCAAGAACAGGCGCACGATGACGACACAGACTGCGCTCACTCCAATTATACTATTTTTATCTTTAACCCCAAACTAACTTGGAACCCAATGTGCCGCCTCAGGCTCGAGTGGGAGAGGGGTACGGGAATGGAGCCCTACGAGCGTCTTCACGGGGTTTGATGGGGCCAGTTAAATGACTAGTGTAGTATGGGGGCCATACCACTAATCGAAGGTGGCTATGTGAGCGCGTGCACAACTGGGCAAGTGAGTGTGACCACGGATCACTCAACTCTCCAATTCTCTGGTCGCGTTTCACATTGATCAATGCTAACGATCACGGTACTATGGATTCAGAGTTCATTCATTTGGGGACAGAACCCCGAGGCCCAGGCTAGTGATGAAAATCAAACATATCTGACTCCAGCTGGTTTCTGGGTGAACTCACCATGTAGGGTATGCGGCACCGAGTTGCTCGGCGAAACGAAGGAGAAATCTCATATGACTTATCCGATTTCATCACGGACTCGGCGGGCCGAGTTTAAAAACTGCGGGTACACGCGCAAGTTCGGTAGAGCAGGGAGGTTGGATAACGGTCCACGAAAACGTGGAACTCCTGCGCGCCTATCTCGCCGCTGCCGTATGGGCTACGTGCTCAGTTACTACGAAAACGTACAGCACTGTACCCTTGCCGAGCCCGCGCCAACCGTGGACCGCAATTCGTCCTTCCTAACGAACGTTTCTGACTTTGGCCATCCCCAGATTCTTGCGCCCCGGAGAAATCTCAAGCGATCGCGCCCATCGCTCTGCCGAGAGTCCCGAGGCGCCATTTCGCGAGTACTACAGTAATAATAACTCGGAGTTCGGAGAAGGGTCACGGGGTACACTCTAGCCGTGGTTAGCACCAACATCGTACAGAGTATAAAGGACTCCGCTATCGACATCTTCCCTCCTGTCCAGCTGCCTGTACCTCCTCCCGCGTCCACCATACCCCCCCCTCCCGCCCATTTTGACCCAATGAAGCTCGCGTCATTCCTTAGTCTCGCCTCGCTCGCCGCCTGTGCGTTCGCGCAGACCATCGAGATTGGGTATCCACACCACAACACGCACATCAAGCCTGGTAAAGAATTCACGGTGCAAGTCAACCGCCCCGTACGAATCCAAACCAAAAATTCTACCTATGCTTCTATAGGCGCTAAAAAATGAACATAGGACACCCTGACGGGCTCCCAGGAAGTTGCGATTGTGATCTCGTTGCTACAGTGTCCCAAAAATAGTCACTGCCCAAAGCCGTTCGACGAACTCGGCACCACCCTCTACGCGGGCTCCTACAACCCCCAGTTCCCGGACCCGTCGACCAACTCGCCCGAGGACGTCCCGCAGCAGAACTTCACCGTGACAGTGCCGAGCTTTTTCAAGACCAACCACACAGCACAGCTCGCCGTGACCCACCTGTCGCTCGTTGGCGTAAGTGCCAGTCCTTTTTTAAAGTTTTGAGTGGCGCGGTACGGCTGACGACGACAAACGTTCGTTCTTCAGGCCGGGCCGTTCCCACTGTATCAGATCAAGAACGTGACCGTCAAGGTGCAGTGACGCGTGGGAGTACCAACCGTGGCCCCTCGCGTGTCGTGGGTTGTGCGGGCTTTTAATGCCGCGGGCAACTTTTTTTTTTTTTTTCGGTGGCAGCTTCCTTTTTCCCATGTGGACCAAGTTTTCGCGGACCCTGAACAATAACTTAAAGCAATACCGCTCATTTTGATGTTGTTTGACGCTTTGACATTGACGCTTGTGAGGTACAGTACTGTAGCCAAATCATGAGTACCGACTCCGCTTTGTCTGTAAAATTGGGGTGAAGGACCGGGTTCACTGCATGGTGTTTCACGTCTTGCGCTAGGATCTCAAGGGCATATCGATCGCTATTGACCTACATATATCGATTCTCGCCGCGGCGCTCCGAACGCAAAAAAAAGGGATGCCCTCCGCCAGAAACTTAAGACTTCCAACATACAAAGGCCAAAAAAGCAACGACCTCGTGACTGCTATACTCTCATGTGGGTTGAGACAATCTTGTCCTGGCTTGAGGGAGCGCGTGGAACGTCGCTCCCCACCAGCGGGAGTCCAGAAGGTAATTACGCCGCGGACATATATTTTCTGGCCGATCCGGTGACGACCATCGGTGCAAGAAGAGCACAACCCGCTCTATCTGCCTTACGATAAGACTTTCGTACTACTACGGTTCAATGCCAATCTGGGACTGCAGTGTGAGAGCACAATTTTCAATTGGCTCATGGTGAGACCTTCCTCGTGGTCTCTTAAGTTAATGTGGTTCATCGCATGACGTTCTAGTGCCCGTGCTATCTACGTCCCGGAACGTCGGCAACCAATAAAGCAACGATGAAACCGACTCATCGGAGGGGCCATACTAAAAGAGCAATCGTTGCGCCATTCTCGTAAACTACAGTACCTGCTTGACCAGGTGGCCGCATCTCAACTTGGATATGCCGGTCGTTTGTGCGAAGAAGTCTAAGCGAGGCGTGGGTCCCTCCGCCTCTCTGTGGATGCTAGCTGAGATAGACGACACCTGACGTGCCCATAGGGCTATCTCTGCGCAACAAACCAAGGAGACAACGCTAGGGCAGATGGGCTAGGGCAACGCAAGTCCCGACGGTTGTCGTTGCATTACTGGGGTGAGGATATGTCGCGTCAAGTAGCAACTAGGAGCTTCACCAGTATTTCTCTGGCAGACGGAAACTGTCTCTGGCCCGAGTGTCCACACGTTCGTTGAAGTGACCTGGTATTCGAGTAGACGTAGTCTCAAACCAGAGATCGATAACTCGAATCAGACCGCCGTGACGCATATATGGAGTATCGCACTGCATCACGGTCTGCTTACCGCTTGAGTCCAACTCGTCTGATGACTGTCGTCCAAAGTGCAAGAACGTGGCAATTAGTACTTGTCCGCTAATGAATGTACCGTAGATATTATGGTTGTAGGCTGCTCACACTGATAGACGCTGTCACTGAGGACTAGATGACCTGATTCGAGCCACTAGTGCCAAACAAAGTCGCCATTCGAAAGCAGACTATTTCCAAGGAAAAGCAGGGGATGGATCAGAGAGAATGTGATATCAAATGCTGGAATGTGGAAATAGGAGACAGTGGGAGTAATTGCGGCAAACTCGACCAAGCTGCAGCGAACAAAATTGTGCCATGGTGGCACAGGACACAAATATAAGCCATCGGGAAACCCGCATACGCATTTGCGTAGAGCCCGTCCCAGTGTTTTTGCCTCGTGAGATCTGCGGGAATTGGCATCGAAGAGTAGGCCCATTTCAAGTAGATGTTGTCCGGAAGGGTACACGGAACTGTACAGAGGTGTTGTTCGATCTCACAGTTATCCTCTGTGGAATACCATAAAAAAGCATATGACATCAGCAACAACCTCCCCGGGCCGACATGGTTCCTCCACCCCAGAATTCTCGAACAAAAGTCCCCATTCTTGCGCGTACTATTATTGATATTGGCCAGTACTTTGCTTGATGTGCTGGCATCCTATCGCTTCCGAGTCCATCGGTGTGTGCATGCAATGGACGGGCTGTCGCAGTTGTTCCATCAAATGCTGTTGCAGTCGCATTCACTGGGTTGTTTCCACTTACTGTAAGTCGGCAGTCGGCAGGCAGCGTCGACGTTATATCTAGCGAGACTTAGAATCTCACGGGATTTCTTCTTTCTGGCTTGCTCAGATGCGAAGCGAAGCGAATGCGTACCATAAAGTCTAATACGCGAGCTCCTCCATCGGAAAGAGCTCATGTCGATATTTTAGGACAACTATGATAAGATAGCGAAATTTCACCAATAGCTTCTATCAGTGTCTTTGCTTCTGCTCGAAGCACCCAAGAAAACTTCTTGGGTGCTTCGAGCAGAAGGGGGAGACGCCACGTTCAGCTTGGGATGAATATGTATCATTGTAATGCAATAACCGGTAGGTAATGTGACTAGGTCACCGAGGCTAAAGAGCACAAATAGACACCGTGCGTTGAACTCTCAGCTCCATAACAACCCGCTACGGCGACAGCCTCTGCAGGCCCGAATCAGCGTTGAACGGGAACTCTAGCAGTGCAGGGCCCGCGATGGTCTTGCTGTCGTCCACTCCGTCCGCGTCCGTCGTGACGAGGAGATAGACCGTGCCACGCAGAGCATCAGGAACGCTGACGCTCTTCCAATCATCGGACAGAGGCACTATCAGCGCCTCCTGGCCACTCAGGAACGCGCCGTATAGCTTCGTAGAGCGATCAATGTTGCCGGGGGTACTGAACGAGATCGGCGTCGTCGAGCCCGGCCATGCGCTGGCGGGGTCGGGGAGCGTGAGCGCCGCAAACCGGGTGGCGGGGAGCTTGGGATTTGTGGGAGGGCAGGAGGTGATGAAGCCAGATGCGATCGTGAAGGCTTGGCTCGGGCCAAGGGGGGTCTGCGTGAATCAAATGACGTCAGCAGCAGGCCGGGATCTGGGGGGTTCTGATCGGCCTTTACGTCGAATGGACCGCCCCATGCGCTTCCTTTCCTGATCGCAGAATCGACCCACGCAGAGTGGCGCGCTTCGGTCGAGAGCACCGTCGCCGCGGCAAGGAGGTAGTCCTGGAATCCGCGATCAACCGGCTGAGACCCAGGTCATCGGCTAAGCGCAAACGCTACCTTATTCTCAAAGAACTTGGATGCGCCGATGTATGCGGAGTCACCTAGTCAAAGGAATAGTATGAGACAGTGTGAGTGAGCCCACGGACGAGATACTTGCCGATCGTCTCGAGAACATGGCTGAGCTCGACAAACGACTTTGGATTATCGTATGGGCTAAAAGGACCGGCGTCAGCCGCAAACAGCCAAACATGGAGTAGTTACGTACAACTTATACGTGCAGGGTTTAGTAGCCTTGTCCCCAAGCGTCGCCTCCAAAAAGTGGACGTGAGCAGCCTCGTGGGCAGCGATCTGCTTGAAACGGCCATACGACCAGTCCGGGAAGCCGGCGTCTACGAAATCCTTCGGCGTGAATCGGGAGAGTCCCTCTGTGTAGAACGCATTCTCGAGATGCTCCAGAGTGAGCGCAAAGTTCAGAATATCGACATCTGAGTTGGAAAGAGTCACGGTCAATTGTTCCGGCGGGATGCTCTCTCAGAATATGATCACGCACCGCTCGGCGCACCATCGCGTGGCAGAGGGCGGGAAAAAGCGACCCCCGCAAGGACGATACTAAAGGAAAAAATGCCAAAGGAAGACTTCATTGTAGGGACTGGGAGGGAGTGAGATGGCCAAAAAAGAGCGGAATGGTTCAGGGCCGAGGAGGACGGCTAGTAGTGTCGGTGTCTTGGGGAGGGGGAAACCAAGGAAGGAGAACGAAAGTTGGCATTGGTCGCCATTTATGTTGATCCCAGAGTGTTTCGGTTGGAATTCGAGAGTACCGTAATGGCAGAGACTCGGACGTCACTCTCGCACCGACCAATTGCTCGCTCGGCCTGAGCACGCCCGCCTTGAGATTCCGTAGCGATAGTGGCAGGAGCCCACGAAAAATGGATAAGGGACGCCACAAGGCCCTTCGAGAACGCGAAGCCCGCCAGTGAGCAAGCCGTGAGCGTGTGAGCGTTTGAGCCCCGTACCTATTACGGCCCGGCTGTTCCGGAGAACATGTTGACGCCTGCTTGTCACTCACTGGCATCCAAGGTCGTAGCACTCTCGGTCAGTTGCTTGACCGCACTTACCTATCTTATTCCAAAGAGATTCATTTTATCTTTCTTATATACTTCGCAGTCCTTGCAGATACCCTTTGCTTTCGAAAGACGCAGGCTGATGGACTTTCTTTGCTATGACGTTCTTTTGCGTTGCCAGCTACTAGAGCGCAGTAACGGGCGGTACGACTTTGCCTCCAATCTCAGCCTTTATGGCGTAGCATCACATTAATGCATTCACGTAGAATGGATCTATGTACCGCTAATGGCTAATGTTATACCAAAGTTCAAGACACGAGGAACCCAAAGATGGAAGCAGCCTACTACAGATGCTAATAGAACAATAAAAAAAAATTTACATTTTTTTTTTCGCAACCCTGTCCAGATACTGCAGATCTGAAGTAGCGGCCGCCTCTACCAAATTTATCCCCTTTAGTTGGTTGTGGCCGTGGTGAACGAGGTGGTGGCGAAGCCAACGCGGTTGTTGGTAGTATCAAAGACGGAATAGAACCGCTCGAGGAAAGTATAGCCGTTGATGAAGTCGAGGCCCGAACCCGTGTTGGAGCCGATGTCGTTGACGACCAGGTAGATGCTGCCTGAAGTGCCGCCGATGAACGTGTTGAGTGCGCGTGGCCAGATCTGCGCGTTCGCGGTGAGCTCGAATGCCCTGCCGCCGGTCGTGAAGAAGAGCGACTGCAGGTTGGCGAACTGGGTCGAGGTGATCCTGAGCAAGCCCGTGTTGGCGTCATTGACCCCACCGGTCGCGGATTTGTAGCGATTGAATGCGTCTGCGTGAGTGTCGTTGGTTCGTGACACGGGATCTGGTTAAGAGAAACAGGAGGGGGGGCTACTTACCGGTGGCGATCAGGATGAGGGTGGTTCCGGTGTCGACAATACCGGCAGTGTTCGAGAGGATGGTGGTAGAAGCACCGTACCGGATGGACTCGTTGATACCCCAGAATTCGCTGGCGGGGAAGGTTCCCGTGCCGGGGCTGTCCAATTCCGCGTAAGTATTCAGACCCTAGAGTTAGAGCTCAGTGATCACACGTGCTCACCTGAATGTGAGAGTTCCAGTGAACTTGGTAGAGTCGGTACCACCGAACGTCAACTCGCCATTCTTTACAGATGTCGTGGTCGTGGGTTCAAAAGACACGGAAACGATATCAGATGTGATTGTTCCCTGACTGAACAGGTTGTCCGTGACCGTGGGGATGGGGGTATTTGTGTCTGGGGACAAGGTACCAAGCGTCAAGTCGACGGGTCCAATGCTATGGAATGAATTGTCAGCGCGGGGGTTGAAACGACAGGCTTTGCACCCACCCGAGGATTCCATCGAAGCCATCGAAGCCAGTGGAGGTTGAGGCAACGCCTATCGACTGGTTGGGAATGACAAGCCCAGGGCCAATCGTGACAGTATCCCGGAACTCGGTTCCTAAGAAAGGAGGGGTGGGTGAGCATATAGAAAAGATTCACTCTCATAGAGAGAGAAACCCACCAGAGAACGACCCAGATCCATATGTCACAGACTGGAAGATGAGAATTAGTTGACGGGGGGGGGGGGGGGGGGGGACTACAGGTTCGGAAGACGCGCGATACTTACCACTCTGTCACTTGTCTGCACACTGGTGCTCGTCCGGACATAGGCCTTTCCGGCTCCTACCCAGGTATTCGAGCTTCCCGTGTCAATGAGGAGATTGTCTAAAAAGCGAATCTCAGAACCTAGGCCGCAAAATGAAGCGGGCGTACACTCACAAGTGGTGGCGGGGCTGCCGACGCCGACGCTAGCCTCGTAAACGACGCCGACGTTCGTCACACCGACGCTGACGACTGCGCTGGAGCTCGCTGTGCCGCTTTGCTTTGCTTTGCTGACAGCAACGAAATTCTTTGCGCGGGCCTGATCCTTTTGGACGAGGTCGTGGGTGCCGGTGACGTTGAGGTGCCGAGCGAAGGACAACGAGACGGATGGCTTGCGAACGACGATGGGGTTTGCCGCGACGCTGACGGCCAACAAGAGGAAAGCGGTGAGAGATGCAGTCGGGAACATGGCTTCGAGTTGAGAGTTGAGAGAAGAGGGGGGGTGGGTTTGAAGAGGGCAGGAGTGAGTGAATCGCAGCTGGATCACAGCGAAATTGTTGAGGATGCTTGATGGGCTTTTATAGGTCGGAACACTCAAGCTCGGAGGGCGCAGGTCAGGACCAATGTTTTCACATGGGGCGACGCACGACGCTGCTCGAGGGAAATTGCGAAGCGCGTGTTTACAGATGGCACATGGCACGACGAACGAGTTTGTGATGAGGGTGTGTAGGAAGAGAAGCATCGACTTCATGTGGTATATCCCGATCCGGTGCACGAAACATGGAATGAGAATGCGTAGCTCGTGGTCATGAGAGAAAACTAGAGAATATCGACCGAAAAAGCGGAGAATGTTGTCAGTCTCAGATACAGAATGCGGGATGCTGACGCCTGCAGCTGTGGTCTGAGCTGGTGACATTATCGGAAAGTTTCGTTAAGAGAACTGGGGTTTATCGTCCAGCCCAAAGGTAGCCCCACAGTCGATGGAAAGAATCCCTCTCAGATACGGCGTCGATGAATTAGAAGGAAGAAACACGTGCGCACGCGATCCAGGATGGAAATAAAACTTGAAAGCTCGGGGTCGAGTGAGGGTCAACAGCCCAATGCTTACGAATCAAGCCTATAATAATCAAGGCCCACACAAGACTCGACTCTTTGCTATCCGGCCACGGTAATAGGCACAAGAGGCACGCTTCCAAGTTATTTTTAGCACGACCCACTTCTGGCAAACGTCAACGAATGCAAGACGTGGGAAACGTTACCATCCTGAAGCACCCGGACTATCGGCCCCTTGTTCGACAGAAACCCGATTCATGACAAAATCAGTGAATCCCTTGTGGGGGTTATCAATGAATGCGCGCGGAAGGGACTGGCTGCGCACTATAATACAAATTCCATGAGAATCAGTACCGTCATAAGAGTTTATCCCGTTCATCAGCTCTGGTGGATGTCGCTCGCATGAGAGCCCGGGCCATTGTCGCAGCCCTATGCTCCTCGCGCAACCAAATCGGGAGTGTAGGATGGAAAGCCTATCGTCTCCGGTGTGTACCATAGGGCCGTAACGCAAGGACGGGCTTTAGGATGGCGTGGCACAATCGATTACGGCAAGGGTGGCATCTGGAAGAAAGGTAGATTTTTTGTGAGTGATAAACAACTGGAGCCTCATAGGACGGCCAGGTCTTCGTGCGGAGAAGGTTCTGAGCAATGTGGAGGACTCGGGGCCCTGTCGGGAGAAGGTCATGATGCAAGGAGGGCCATGTGGATGGTGATTAACCAGATAAATGTTGGGGCGTGTTGTGAATATCAATACTCGAATTTGGTCATAGTACTAGCCCCTGGTGCTCATGTGAGGCGTCCTGACGAAGTAGCACAAGGGCCTATTAGGTACTGTACAACAAACAAAGATCCCGTTCTGAAGCCAGCGGCAGACCGAAAACCCTTCTCCGAAGAGAAAGGCCAGCTGAGGGTTCTAAAAATAGAATGCTAAATTCAAGTTGAAGTTTATGTAATCATTCAGCACGTGCTGTCCAGTTTTACGTTGATCGGCATCGGGAGCTCATCAAATGGATTTTGAATGGACGACGCTTTGGTACTGAATCTTGCACTGGAAGAAGGACCTTCGAGGAGGTCGTCAGCGAGGAAAAGTGGTCGATGGACCGATAGGTGCGTTGGGTGTAATTTGGGAACCAATGAGTCGTGCTTACTACATTTAGGCTAAAGTCAAAGAGGGTCGAAAAGCGCAAGGCGCGTACACAAAATGCCGCGCGTGCAGATTCTCGTTCGAACGTAGAGGAAGACAAGAGACCGCCGAAGCGGCCTCGGAAAGACTCGAGCGATCCACCAGTTACGTCCGTGGCTGCAGTACAAGGGCACCCTAAGCCTCGCCAGCCCACGCAGATCATATCTTCCCTATTCTCCTACAATCCAAAAGTCGAAAAGAGGCCAACTACGTCTGCACTGAAGGGCCCTAGCAAGCCAAGCAATGCCCCTCTTACCGACTCCTCAACATTTACCGGGCTCGGCCTGAATCCCCTCATCACGACGCACCTAACAGCCAAAATGGATATTTCAAAACCTACTTCGATACAGCGTGCATCGCTCTTAGCACTATTACCACGAGACGACTCCACCACTCCACGAGATGCGTTCATCCAGTCCCAGACGGGGTCGGGAAAAACGCTCTCGTACCTCCTCCCGATTCTCCATGACCTCCTACCCTTGAGCACGAACTCATATATCGACCGCTCAATCGGCACTCTCGCGCTCGTCGTCGCTCCCACGCGTGAGCTCGCCAAGCAGATATCGGACGTCCTCGATGTGCTATTGAAACTGCGACTGCGTCCGCCAGACGCAGCGCCCGATGACGAGACGAATGATACGCGGCTCACTCGCTGGCTAGTCTCGGGGCTCCTGACGGGAGGGGCGACGCGCGGACACGAGAAGGCCCGCCTTCGCAAGGGCGTACCCATCTTGGTCGCGACGCCAGGCCGACTGCTCGACCACCTCCAAAATTCGTCCTCGTTTGACGTCAGCAAGTGTCGCTGGCTCGTGCTTGACGAAGCCGATCGGCTCATGGAGCTCGGCTTCGCAGACACGATCAAGGGTATCCTCGCGTGTCTGGATGGAAGCAGAAAGCTCGCGCTACAGGCTGTGAAAGAGGGCCGGAGCATGGAATTTCGCGGGTGGGACTGGGACGTCAAGCGGCGCACGATCCTTTGCTCGGCTACGCTACGAGAGGACGTCCAAGTCTTGGCTGGAACAGCCCTACAGAACCCAATCATCGTCAAGGCGACTGAAGTAGATCTACCCAATCAAAATACCGAAACCGTCGAGGACGCCGCAGCACACGTCGCTGAACCAAAGTTCACGCCGCCATCGCAGCTGTCGCAGAAATACATCGTCGTCCCGCTTAAATTGCGTCTAGTCACGCTTGTCGCCCTGCTTCGGTCCATTCTTTCTCAGACAGGTGGTCGACGGGGTTTCAAGATCATTGTCTTCTTCAGCTGCACCGACTCGGTAGACTTCCACTGGCGTTTACTCGGGGGTTGCGATTTGGAAAGCGACGGAGGCAGTATTGACTCGGACGATGAGACGGTAGCACGGGCCGGGGGTGAGGACGGTCGTGTAGGAGCCCATTCCCCATTACTCCCAGAGACATCGATCTTCCGACTACATGGTTCTCTTCCTCTAGCTACCCGTCTCTCGTCTCTGCGAACATTCTCCGCTACGCAGAAACCGCCCGAATACAGCCCTCTAGCGTCGATTTTGCTCTGCACTAGCGTCGCCGCGCGTGGGCTTGACTTGCCGCGCGTGCGCGCCGTCGTGCAGTACGACCTCCCAACTGAGGGCGGTGCTACGGAATATGTCCATCGGGTGGGCCGTACTGCGCGCGCGGGTCGTGGGGGCCAGGCGTGGGCGATCGTCGCACCGAGCGAGGCGCAATGGGCCGAATGGGTACAAACCCGCATGGACAGCGGGACAGCGGGCCACATCGAAGCCGTGGCCGTGGAAGAGATCCTGCAGACGGGATTCGGGGGGCAGGGAAAGGAGTACGAAGACCGCGCGACTGAGGTCCAACTCGCGTTCGAGCGGTGGTGCCTGCAGCGGAAAGAGGTGCGTTGACGTGACACCCACCACCCCCTTCTTTTTTTTCAGCGTACTGACCCCACCGGGCGCCACTATAATAAGAACGCGGAAATGGCACGCAAGGCCTTCGCATCGCATCTCAGGGCATATGCGACGCACCCTTCGGACGAGAAACACATTTTCCACATCCGGCATCTGCATCTCGGACACCTCGCCAAGTCGTTCGCGCTGCGCGAGGCCCCGAGCACGGTGAGTGCGCACGGAAAGGGGCGCGGTGCAGTAGGCACGAAGAGACGCGCCTCTGGTCGGCGGCAGAGAGAGCGTGCGGATGGGAGAGGCGACGATGACGAGGACCCAGAAGCGGAGCGCCGGATGCGTGCTGCTGTGCGCAGTCAGGGTCGTCTTGTCAAGAAGGGCGGGGCGATGGCGAGCTCGGGTTTGTCCGAGTTCCAAGTCGCGACGGGAGAGGCGCTTGAGAGATTGGTCAACAAGGCGCAGATTCGCAGGGTATGAACGTGTGTGTGTGTGTGCACAAGTGAATGATGACTCTATTCGCTCATCTTTCTCTTGACACTCACTTCTTGGTCAACACGGATTTCAATTAATACTCGTCGAAAATCCCCACCTTTCTGAATCTTTCAAAGTAAGGGGGACCCGCCATGCCCGAGCTGCCATGTGGTTTCGTCCCGGAGATCTCCGCCGCAAGCGCCCTAACATTGCAGCGCGGCTCCACCAACTGTCAAGCATGTCAAGACTCAAATTACGCTGATCATACAGTACCGCGAAGCCAGTCAATCGACTACTGTATCTCAAGCTCCATCTACTACTATGAGCGTCCGCCTTTTCTTGGGGATCCCTTTAAGTTAGTGCTCTGGATCGCGCGCTCACGCGCCTGGATGCTCTTTCAAACGATTTCCTCAGGCTCTCTCAGAGGAAAGACCTTGCCTGTCAATCGAAATGGCAACATCCACACTGCTCACGTGGAAAAAGTGTAGCTATTTTTAGAAAAAAAGGCACGGGGTCGTGTTTAATTGACAACTGCAAGTCAGCTGGGGGACGCGTAGTGCGCCTGTTGCGCATATCGGTCTCAGGCTAGGTGGCGTTTCCACAAGGTCAAGAATAGACAAAGCCCAAGTATAATTTTGCTTTTCATGCCACTTACAGGGAACGACTGCTATATAAAGGATTCTCCAGAGAATTTGCTACTTGAGTAATCCTACTAGAGAGCTCGGATCGATGGACTTTTTCTAGGTCCGCTGCCTTGTTTTTTCGCGGCGCTCCTTTTGTAGTTTCTATCAAGTTTTTCTGCGAAGTTTCTGCTCTTTATGAAGTCTTACACGCTGCCCTGCAGGCGCTTCCGGAGATACAAAAGCTACGCTCTTTGTCATGTGCCGGTTTCGACGATAGCTTTGACATTTATTGTGATCTACACCGGAACGATAAGTTTGAAAGTTGGGGATCAATACCTGGTCAGGGAACGCCGCTACTTGAAGGTGTTTTTGGGCCTTGGACCGCAACAACGTTTACACCAACGGGACATCTTCCAGCTTTTCAGGACGTGTAGTGCACGGGGTCCCATTAGTTATGTTATGTACCCAGTTTCTCACAGCCAGGAGTAACGGTGCGGATCTCACCGGCCAGAAAAGTAGTCACTGGAATATTTGGCAAGCTAATGCAGTACAACGACCGACAAAACTGTAAATATTCTTCAAATCTCCGACCTCTTACACAAATTTATCATCTCGACCCCACTGAGACAGAACGGACTCGATCGTACAAAACTACGGGAGGGAGAAGCCGCTTCACCTTCGCTTCGCTGCGCCGGTGGCAATTTCATGTACCAAGGACCTTCACACAATCTACGCCAACAAAGCCGGTGAAAACCTCTGTCGGAAAAAGTCGATCAGAAAACACGACGCGCGCGTTAATCACCTGCAGTCTCCTCACCTATCAGTTCCTCCTCGCCACAGCAGAGGCAATAAGGGGCATAGCTAATATATGCGTGTAAAAACGGCGTCAGGCAGATTCATTTCGGCCAGAGAGAGAGAGAGAGAGCACTCTGCGGGGGGACGTCTTACCATTCAAGCCTGTTATTCGGGATAGCAATCAGCTGCGGTCGTCGCTGCATGATCTGGGAGAAAATGCTTACCCTGGAGGAAAAGGCGCAGTGCACGAAAACCCTGGAGCGAGCGGCTCGCAGAAGAACCCTACGAGGAGGCTCGGGTCGTTGGGCGGCGGGAGGCCATTCGATTCGAGCGTTGGGGTCGCAGTGGTACCTGGTTCGACGGTATAACACGCCAGGATCTTGCCTTGGTCCGCTGGCTGTGCACTCGCGTAGAGCGCACCGAGAAGAACGATAGCAGTGGGGAGTAGACGCATGGTGTGTTCTGCCTCTTTGCAGGACCTGCGCAAACGGACTGTTATATACGCTTCCTGGGAGAAGCAGCTCTAGATCAGCGATAGGAAGTCATACAGCCATCCAACGTCGCGTATGTCAAATGGAAGTCGTTCCTCCCGTAAAGTCCCGCATCAGAAGAGTATCAGAAACAAGTCAAAGCGTGTGCGATGAGCGACCGCGGCGGCCGGCACAGGCGTCAACTAACTTTCGTTTGATCCTGGGTTGGTGCTTTGGTACCTGTCACGAAAGGGAAATACCAGGCGAGTTTGAGCATGCATAAAGTACTTGTGTTGTGATTCAGGAGCACAGTAATCAGTTGTGCGCCAGCTTGAGGTCGACTTGTTCCTTTTCGATTGGTTTGCTGATATAAGTCACTGTGGGGGATTATGTAAACAGGTTGGAACGGAGCCGATTTGGCTTCAGCGGAGGAGACGCTTCCGAATGACTTGAATATTTTGATAATACACGCACGAGGATTAGACGCACTGCCATCCGGAAGCGAACAAAGAATTACTGCTTGGTTTTAGGCATCATGCATAGGGGTGTTGGGATTGCCCCGAGACCTGCCTTTGACCTTTACCACCTTGAGGGGGCTCTCACCCCGGACCTTAAACGAAAGATCAATACATCGCTCCAGATGGAGAACGCAGCGTTTAAACTGATCATATGACCAGCTAAATCAAAATCGATTGAATAAGAGTGATCCCGGGTCAACTCCGCCGCGAGCAGATGATCAAAGACAACACGTCGGGAAACATTTGCTGTGACGGAGAGCGTGCGTATCTTGTGCATCTGCGCGTGATCAGGCGACCCTCCACGAGGCCCCTCTGCCTCACAGCTTATCACTTTCAATATTGGGGAATTGAGGTATTTCTTTTTCATGCTCGGTTGGAACTCTCGTCAAGAGAAAACTCGTTTACAGCCTACTCCTACAGGCCCAGGGATATGCCCTGCAACGATGTCGATTCGGTCAACGCGTGAGGTGCGTGGGGAAGTGCAGCTCACCCGTAATAACTTCCTCGCAGCACACGCAATATTTCCTCTTACTAGAAGTGAGTTAACAGAGTGAGTCCATGCGTTAAAAGTTGCGGGTCGTGCGACGTACCACCTAAATAGAAATGGAGAGGGGAAGGGAGGGCATATCGACTGAGCAGGCAGCTCTCAGAATGCACCGACGACTCACTTTGCATTCGCTGGGATAGCGTCGCACCGCATATTCGGTATTTGGGTGCAATCTACCGCGATGAATGTTCCCGGGGTGTAGTTCGGGGTAAGCCCGACGAGTTTGTTGAACGTCTCGGACCAGGGAGACGTGAAGGCTTTTGTCGTGCACTGCAGCACATCGTGGTCGATCACCCTGGACGACGCGAGCGTGGCAAAGGAGGCAAGGAGGATCACGACGAAGTGCAGCATGTTGAGGGCGGGCGGGCAGAAGAGAAGGAAGGGGCAAGCCGGGCCCGTGATCCTTCTCAGATATAAGTGGGGAGAGACCGTAAGCACCGAAGCGAACAACACCGAAAAATTTGCACTCCATTCCTCGCTCGCGAGAAGGCACGGGACCCAAAACATTTCTCACTAGCACTGAGAGATCGAGACTCGGAAATCGGGCCGAGACAAAGGCGCGCGCCGCGCGACGGAACGCCCGTGGTGGAGTGGCTCTCAGTTTTTGTCTTTGGGGTGGGGAGGAGGAATTCCGCGTCGTTAGCGCTGACGGCCGCTCGCAAGCCCATAATGTTGGGAAATGCACGCATGACAGCGAGCGATCTATCTCCGCTTGCTACATACGGAAATTTTCTCCGAATCGAACAAACTGCGCCCGCGCACGGTCGTTGGCGGAGATCGGTTCGTCTCCGACTTGGTGAGTGCGCTGCCCCCCCCCCCCCCCCCATCCCCAAATCGTGGGAGGCACGGCGAACCGTGGGGCTTACGCCACTGTGCTCACATTGTGCTCGTCCCTCCAGCGCTCGAACTTCTGCAGCACCTCAGGGGTGATCTGTCGCTTGAGGGCTTTCGCGGCTGCGACGAACGCATGGTGCGGAACCTACACGATTTAAAAGCATGGGCTAAAGATAGAGAAAGGCAGAGCTCACATATAGCGCGTTGATATCCTCTCGCATGGCGATCAAGGCAGCTTCCTGGCACATAGCTGCGATTTCTGCGCCAGAACATCCGTTCGTCTATTAAATCGACACCAATTGTGATTGGGATCGAACTGAAGAAGGGAAAAAAAGTGGGAGAGTTGGACATACAAGAGCAGCAAGTGCATCGAGGTCGAGAGCAGGATCAACGGACATGTCGCGCGTGCGAATGCGGAGAATGTCAATACGGCCTGCGAAATCCGGTGGACCAACATATAAGATGCGATCGAGTCTTCCAGGGCGCATCAACGCCGAGTCCTGACCCGAGGATTAAATGGACATCAAAATGAAGACTCCCGCGAAGCACGGTGAAGTACTGTGGTAAACCCTACTTACCAGCGCCTCTGGCCGATTTGTGGCACCAATGACGGTCACACCGACCAGCTCCTCCACGCCGTCCATCTCGTTCAACAGACTAAACAAGACGCCCTCGTGCGCACCACCCTCGGAATCAGGACCACTCGAGGAGCGCGAAGTCGCCAGAGCGTCAATCTCGTCCTACATTCCCAGACAATCACATGGGTGTCGCGAATGTGACTGCGAAGCGAGAGAGATAAACGTACGAAGAAAATGATGGAAGGAGCCACGCTACGGGCCTTGCGAAATATATCTCGCACCGCGCGCTCTGATTCGCCGACGTACTTATTCAACAACTGTGGAGCATCAGACATCCCAAGCGTCATCCTTCCAGGCGCGGACGACTGATGGACAAAAAAAAAAAAATCGCCAAGCGCAGAAGACTCACCTCCGGCCCGCGCACGGCAACAAAATTTACGCCGCTCTCCGCGGCCGTCGCACGCGCGAGCACCGTCTTACTGCACCCAGGAGGCCCACACAACAGCACGCCCTTTGGGGCGCGCACCCCAAGCCGCGCAAGCGCGTCGCGGTGGACGAGCGGCCACTCGACGCACTCGCGCAGGCGGGCAATCACGCTCGCCTGCCCGCCGATGTCGGAAAACCGGACCGGCGCCGCGGTTATGGCGTGTGCGCGCAGCGCCGAAGGGCGCACGGTTGGGAGGGCCGCGGCGAGGTCCGTGGCCTTGAGGTACGCTGATTCGAATGCAGGGTCAGGACCCGAGGCTAGGAATCGCTTGATCGCGAGGGTACCCGCTTCGCGGACGACGGCTGCTAGATCCGCGCCGACGTAGCCGTGCGCGCGTGATGCCATCGCGTAAAGTTCGTCCTGCGTGATGGAGTGCGGTGTCTTGGCCAGTAGCACGTTCAATATCGCGACACGCGCATTGAGGTCAGGAACGCCTACATGGGTGCATGCGTCTCTTTCAGCACACTGACTCTATGGACGAGGGAATAGAACGGACCTATCTCGATTTCGCGGTCGAAGCGTCCGGGACGGCGTAGGGCAGGGTCAATAGCATTTGGGCGGTTCGTAGTCGCGACTACAACGACACGCACACCGTCCGCGCCATCGACGCCATCCATCTCGGTCAGTAGCGTGGCGACAACGCGTTTCTCGACCTCCCCACCGGCGTCGTCACCGCGGCGCGGACATATCGCATCGACTTCATCGAGGATGATGATGCAAGGTTCGCGTGCACGCGCAGCGGCGAAAACTCGTCGCAGACTCGCCTCTGTTTCGCCATGATATGCGGAAGTCAGCTCGGGCCCGTTGACTGTGAGCACGGATGAGCCCGTGGAAGCTGAGATCGCGCGCGCAAGGTGTGTTTTCCCAGTCCCAGGTGGACCGTGGAGCAGCAATCCACGCGGAGGTTTGAGACCTGCTATCAGATGAGCATGTGGGATACGGAAGTCTCACATCAGAATGTATACCGAAATGGCGGAACAGCTCAGGGCGGCGGAGAGGTATTTCAATGAGGTCGCGAATTTGCGCGATCTGCTCGTCTAAACCGCCAACTGATGCATACGCATCAGCACCCGCTTGTTGTTCTGAAACGCCGATGTCGAGCTGTGATCCCCGTCAGACAGAGGAGCATAGTCTGTGGAAGTCACATTACGAGTGATGGCTTTGGTTCAGAGGCCTGGATCTTATCTTCTATCGTGATGGCTGTGTCCCAGTCTAATATGTAGAGTGAAGGGGCATCGCTCATGCTCAGCGCAGAGAGGCTGTCCGAGACATCAGATGGCATATCCTGCTTGCTTTGTGTTGCCCCGGTTACAGAGACAACAGAGAAAACCCGCTCTCTACCCTCGTATTGAACTCGTACGATTTGTGTGGATAAAACATATTTGATGGCCACTGTCCAAATCAGCTCAGTAATGATAAGCGGCGCGTAGGGGGTGATGGCCACGAACCCAAAGACTCGCGTACGAGGAGCGTAAGCCAATTACGTTGCTTCCCCTTGTCCGATAATGTTTGAGACCCGGAGATTGGCGTGATCAGCGGTGCACCATTGGCGTCAACTTCACGAAGCTGTACGGTGTTGGCACGCTGCACAGCCTGGAGGGAGGGCAGCCACGTAGGACGCATTGTAGCATTCTGCGCATTCAGGGGATATATCACGACACTGGAGCCCTCCGAAATGCGAGAAGTGAGCAACAGAGTCATTGCGGCCTCCACCACTGCCAACGCAAGTAAGAAAAGGTCAGGGTGTCCTCCTGACGCCTCACCATCACCGGCTAATTCTAATGACGGCCATATTTCCCCCACCGCATAGTGATAACTCTAGATAAGAGTCTGACATCTGCTTGTAAGATGGATGGCAAATGTGTATACAAACCTTTCGTTGACGGGTCTCCGACGAGCCCGGTGGGACTGACACGGCCACATCGGCAGGAACGAGAGCGACAACGTCACCAGAATACAGTTTTGACATCTTGATGGCATCGCTATTGACGAAAATGCGCCGAACAGCACGAGCTGTGATATTTACTTGGTTCGGGACTCGTATTACGAAACTGTGGGAGGAGATGTCAGCCATAACGGGAAGGTCTGGCACCAAACCGATGATGTTTCAATTGTGGGCCGTGTGAGAGTATGACATAAGCATCCCCAGTCTTTCGGTTGCCGCGGTGTCATGCTGGCAGGTGCTGACTTGCCACTGGCATTGGCTCGACTCAGTATTCGTCTGCGCAAGCTGCAGGCCCTCACTCTCTTTACAACCAAAGCACCATCTCCTGGAACTCCCAATGGCCTTCTCCTTCTTTCTCTACCTATTCCGCTATTTCCTCTTCGGTCTGTCTTCTCACCATCCGTATCCTCCTTGTACTCCTCCCCGTACTAATTTTCCCAAAGCTATCACCGTCATCTCCGATGCAATCATCTGCAGTGCAGCTGCTTGGAACCTACCCATCGCCAAGAATGCCAATCTTCACAGTGAGCTCGCTTATCCGCCCAAAACAACACCTTACTCACCAATCGACATTCCTAGCCCAACAACAGGTGGATATCTACATGATCTTTCTCGGCGCTCTCAGTTTGCTGCTCGTCATCCCTATGTGAGTCGTTCGACTCGTTTACCTATCGCGTGACTAACTGGTCCAGGGTTTTCATCGACATCTTCTCTCACCAAGCTATTACCGGCCGTGTCTGGGTAGAGTGTCTTTGGATTGACTTTCTATGGCTCTTACATCTAAGTGCGTGTTACCTCCGTTCCTCATCACGACACCCACTCAAGTATGTTTTACGCTTTAGTCGGTGTCATCTTTGTGACCGCCTTTCTTCCGCATGACATGTGCACACCGCAAGGTAAGGCAATCTGTGATTCTTGAAAGGATGGTCTGATGACCTAGCCTTTTACAGCTAAATTCATCGACGGCGACTCCTGTACCTCTGCGAAGCTCATACTAGCCTTCTCCTGGATATGTACCATCAACTGTGAGGACTGTTACCTGCTGACTCGCGGTTGCAACTCCTAATATACCACTTCCAGTGTTCACCTACCTTGTCGCCCTTGTGGTTTCCGCTGTGCTCCATTATAAACAGGACTATACCGTCTGGAGCTCGCAAGTACGATCCTATCCATGGTATTCCCACTCTCTCGCCCATAAGCTCGGGAATCGCCCGAGCTCTCAACCCCCTCGCCACCAACATCAAGCACCAATCTCTGCTCCCCAACCCCGACGGCCTATCCAACTCCCCGCGCGGGCGGTGCTTTCCTTCGTACACAAGGTCGAACAAATGCACGTTCCCGATCAGGACCCCGGAGACCCCGCCCCCGAACGCCGCGTGTCGCAACCGGCGATGCAACAGACCACAGCACCACCCGCGCGCCTGACGGTGCTCTACCCACTGCACATCCAAGCCGTGTGGGGTGCCTCCGCTACCAGCCCGACCTCGGGAGGGGGCGGGGACAGCGCGGCCCTCCCCCCAGTCTCCGCGAACTCCCAAATACCTCTTCGGTCTGCACCCCTTCCCTCCTCCACACTGCCGCCCGACGGTGGCCCGCCGCCACTGTGGAACTGGCCGCGCCCGGACATCATGACGCTACCACCTCCGGCACGGAAGAAGGCGATCGCGGTCCCTTCTGCACCCGAGCCTACGTCGCCCATCGACCCTCCACGTCCAGCGCCTCAGCGCCGGGGGCGTGGCTCAGCAAGGGGTCCACGTCCACCGGCCTCGACGCCAGCATCCCCGGTCTGACCCGCGAGTTCACTCCGAGTTCACCGAACGCACCGCGCCACACTGAACCGCCCACTTCAGTCAGTGGCGTGGGAAGGGTTGTCAACCATGTTGCGTTCTATTGTGGTTACTGTATGTGTGGATATTCAGAAAAAATAGCACCTGTACTCCCTACTCTTGGACGGGCGCTGTGCGCTCGCCGTCCGCTCCTTGAATTCCCTTGTTGTAGGGGGTACAGTGCTTTCTCTAGTTCATTAGGGTTCATTAGGTGGTTATCGTCGTAGTTACTGTTGTTGTACTTGTATTCTCAAACACTGGGACCACTTGGGTCATGCCACAAGATATGATGCATGGTGGGTTTGGTCACTAAGGTATAAGATGAAACAACTGCACTGGTCGTTGAACGTTGATCATCTACCCATGGTGGAGTTGATCCAGGATAGGTTCTGTGAATGAGGTGAAGGAATTTCCCAAAAAAAAAAAATTCATCTCGTGTCATGGGATTGCCTCAAACATTGAAGTGACGTTGATCCGTTGATCTTGGGAGGAAAATAATAGGATCGGCTTTTTGCGAGAATATTCCCTCAATTGTAGCATTAGCACCGCCGCAACCGTGACACAGCCTAAGCCACCGTGTAGTAGTATGGGTCTACATAGAGGACTTCTCGCTCTCGCACGCGGAGCCCCTCGTATGGAGGGCTCTCTTGTGGTGCTGCTTGGTCTTCTTCCTTCGTGCGTGCTTTGGGAGTCCTCTTCCCAGCGGTGCACAGTTGGCCACAAATGGTACCAAAGATCTAACAATGGCCAAAGTCGGTGTCAGAGTACTGTACCTCCTCGTCTTCGGATCGATGTAATCGTTCGTAGTGGCGGTAGAAAACAGATACTAGTAGTTGAGATCTCTGGTACTTCGTTCGGGGGCTGACTCGTCACGTCTAAAGTAGAAAATGGACCCTCTTGATGTGCCCCTGTCGCACACTACATTATGGTTTCGGTACTTATCGTACGGTAATTTTAGTGTACCTCGGATCCGAGCATCAGTACTATTTTGTTCTGTGACTTTGCAGTCGCGCTAATTGAACTTACTACATAAACAACCATAGCTCAGAGAGAAACGTATAGAACGGAGACCGTACAAGTTCGGGCTTGACGTGAGACTCCGCTGGAAAAAGGGTGAGAGACTCGGAGACCATTTGAGAGGAAAGCAAGGAAGAAAGTGTTCCTCAGACCTAAGATATACAGAGCATCACGCGAGGTAGAATTACCACTTTGTTTCGGGTACATAATTTCGTGCTACATAGGGTAATAGGCCCTGAGGCGCACGTAAATGGATTCAAAAAAAAAAAAAAAAAAAAAGTGTTCCTCAGAATGGCACTCCGGGTGGGAGCAAATCCAGTTTCAGGTCGGAACTGTACCGTGACGCTGCGCGGCTTCCCTGGAGAATTTTTTTTTTGAACCGACTGTAGAATCCTTAATAGAATCTACTGTACTTGAGAGCTTGAGACTCGAGTAGAGTTGTTGGTGATATTACGTAATGGTGCGCCAGAAGTGGAAAGACAGTCACGTGCCGGTGACCGAGGCAATATGAGAACACGAGATGCAATCATTCGCTCTTGAACGCTTGAGCATGCGGAGGGTTTACGAGTCAAGGTTCTACTTAGACGCATTTTCAAAAACAAGTCGGAACGCTTTGTAAGAACCTCGGGCAGTAAGTCGGGCACGATACCGAAATGGATGCAAGTCGCGCCTTGAGTCGCGTTTTCCTCTTATTCGAAGCAGCAAATCGTCCTTCAGCTTGTCCTTTAGACGAAAACGAAAACGCATAAGAAAATTCGGGAGAATGAAATCACAATAGTCATACCTGTACATCATAATTGCCGTAGCAGGAGGATCTGTAAATTGTCGAATTATGTAGAAACATGCACGAGAATTCCTGAGGGGGGGGACCCAAAAATTATCCGGGCGAGTACGAGACAAGCCCGAGACCGAGCGTGGTACGAGGACGCTACTGCCGCTCGGACCTCCGGCAGAACGAATTCGCCAGTCACGGACACCTTTACGTAGAAGATCTGGATGAGCTCGGTCAATTGAAGACGACTCGGACTCGGACCTGTGTGCACCAGGAACACAGAGGCTCTATAAGAATGCACGAGGAACCGGCATTCGGGTTGCACAAGACCCAAGAGAGGACTTGAGTCTGCTCTCGTCTTCAAGTTCGTAACCGTGACAGTACATAATAATAATATTCAGAGACGAAACGCAAAATCTCCCTGACCCGTGGTTTTTATTGACGTGTCTAGAACACACTTCCTATGTGAGAGATACAGGAAGGAGAGAAACGGGAAGAAAAATGGGGCACCTTGGGGGGCACACGCACTCATTCACACTGGGGCTTGGGAATTTGTGTCGATGCCGCCACATCACTCCCGTATGCCCTCTCCATGCTGTACAGTGCCAAGTACGGTGAACTGGGGTCACTGGATGCAAGTTCCGGGTATTTGCATTTGCACCGAGCTCAAGAATTAGCATGGCTATCTCCAAATCACCTCGACTAGCAACCCACTATGTCCATATTTGTCTCGTGCCCCAGTATTTGCACGGTAAGTAAACGCGTCATTTGCAGATACCCTCCCTGCACTGCCAAGTAGAGCGGGGATCTACCGTTTGGTATTCGGTGTATTCGGGTCGGCACCATGTTCGGGAATTAGCGCGCGGCTATTTGCAGATGCTATCCTTACTCACCGCGACATGCAATGGGGTCTGGCCATAGTTGTTGTTCCGAAATTGAACACATTGAACACCAGCCCTGTGCCCAAGTAGCAAGCGCACCAGGCCCATGTGCCCTCCCCATACCGCACAGTACATTGGGACCAGTTGCGTGATCTGTGAATTTGTGTTGGCGCCGTGTTCGAGAAAGTAGCGCGCGCGGCTTTCTCCGAATGACGTGCCGCAATGTAACGGAACCTCCCCATCCTTGTTGTATGGACAAGCTCCGGCCTACACTCGAAACTAGTACACCGGCCCACCCTATATTCTAACCATTCCACGCCCACGTCAACGTTGACACTACCCCATGGCGAACCAACGTCCACGCCTTGCACGTTCCGGAACACTTTAGATTACCTTGCAATACTTCCATATACGACGACTACTCATGTATATAAGACCTCGAGCCTCGCACGGAAAAACAACAAGCCCTCTTCTCTCTCATCTCTTTGTTTGCCTACTTGCGCTATCCGAGACATCTAAACCATCGTTTCAAGTCTCCTGCCGCTCAAGTCGCGTCGACCCTCTTAGCCTCGCCTCTATCTGTTCCGTACGTATTATGTCTGCATTTCCTAGGGACGACTCTCAATCATCTCGTAGCGACTATCTACATTGTTCCGGGCTTGAACACTTGCACCGTTCCGGAACAACAAGCGCGTCACCTCTGTGTTCCCTCCCCATGCTGCACAGTGCAGTGGGTTTGCTTGCTGCGTGTTCTGGGTATTTGCGTCGGCACTATGCTCGAGAAGCAGCACGAACTTCTTCGAATGGCCATCCCTCGCTACGACAAACAACGCGGTCTGCCCATAATTATCTCTGGCCTTAACATCTGCATGTGCTGAAACAGCAAACGGTCCCTTTCTTAATGCAGCGGAGTCGCTGTTTTGTATTCGGTACATTCGGGCTGGCGACATATCCGAGATACACTCTAGCTATCTCCGGATGATCTTGTATTGCCGCGAGATACAACAGAATGTCCCGGTCCTTGTTCCAGAGCTCCGGCGTTATGCCGAAGCAGAAAGCGCATTAGGCCCAGATACCCTCCCCGTGCTCCGCGATGCAACGGGTCGCCTGCCACGTGGTCGGTCGGAGCATTTGCTTCGATACTATGCTCTAGAAGCACCATTACTATCTCCGAATGACCTTTCCATACAGCAAGATGTAACGCGGTCCGGTCATCCTCGCTCTGGCTCAACATCTGCGCCTTGCCGAAGTAGCAAGCGCACCGGTTCTATATGTCCTCTCTATGCTACGCGGTGCAACAGGGTCACACGTTGCGTGGTATTTGTATTTGCCCTGGCGCCATGTTCGAAAAAACTTTGTCTGTAGTGCCGAGTCTCCGACAGGGCCAGACATGTCCAGAGGTGTACTTATATCAAGCTCAATATCAATTTTACCAACCACGTGCGATTTTGACTTGTCGCAAAAATCCCGCAGCGCCTCATAACTGATCCATTCACCCCATTCAGCCATTACAACCCCTTCCCTGAATTTTGAATTTGGACACCTTGCATACCACGGTGCAGTGGGACGTGATACGATGCGATAGACAATATGATTTTTTACCGACGCTTGAGCCCGGCCTGGGCCATTTGGTGTGGAGCATGGGCTTGAGTATGAGCCACCGATTATTGTTTTTCCTTTCATTATTTGTTCCTTAATTTCGTTTTGCATTCCAGTTGTCAATTGGGTTTGTACATGTTTTCCTCAGGGTTTGCAAGAAGGCTCTGAGACGGGGGAAGCATAGTCTGAGGCCTTACCACGAGGCACAGCAGGCACCGATACCAGAAGCATCTCACTCTCTTTTTTTTGAACCATACCAGAAGTATCTCGTCCGAGTCGGTAGCGAATAGCATCGGGGGAGTACGGTGCGATGATTAGGGGGACATTATATGTTCTCGGAGCAGAAATAGTACGCCACCGACCAAGGCACTGAGCACCAGAAGTATCTCATCGGAGTCGGTATTCGCGTGGAAGCAAGGAGGGAAGTGCAGCGTTGGTGTGAGCGACGGTATTCTGGAGTATGTTGCGGCGTATACCAGCGTTCTCGGAGCAGAAGTACAGTACACTCGATCGCCAACCACAGCGCGCACTCTCGCTTGCTTGCTCCCATTGAAGCGAGATCATCTCGGATCCTGTCAGGCCGGACATGACAGATACATGGCGTTAGACAGGTGCATACAGCACTGGCAGGTGCTAGAGACAAAGCTAGAGAGGCACTGCCAGTGCGCATTGTTCGGCGCAGTTCGGAAAGATTGAGCCTAGAAGTGGCTCTATATTCAACGCTCCTGCATCGTATGCTACAGCAGAATCCAAAATAGGGGGCCCCTTTTGGTCACATTAGGTGTCCAGGCTGAGTCTGAAAGGGTGCCCTGTTAACCATGCCGAAGTTTTCTCTCACGAAAAATTATTTGTAGTAATTAAAAAAGAAATAAAATAAAAATTTGTTGTAATTAAAAGTTAAACTTTACTAATCAGTGGACGAATTTCGACACCAAGTGTGCAATCGCCACGCTGAATGGCTCGCCGGGTCACCCCCGGGTATTTTTAGAGCCACCTGTACCCGACCCGGACAAAACCCGTACCCATGATGAGGGGTAGGTGTTTTCTCGGGTTCAGGAGTGGTTCGGGTGCGGGTTTCAATGGGTCACGTGGGTACAAAAACCCGAGCGGGTTTTCAGGTCATATCGACTCATATCTGTACAAGTGCACACTTGGGTGCACACATACACATTGAATTTATTGATCATATATACACTACTACAGGTACTACAGGGATGTGAACTGTCTGTCTGGGGATCACGCATGAACGATGACGGTGGCAGGTTGATAGGTGGTGTCAAAACGGCGCCGATGGGGTGAGGTTGAGGCGGAGTGAACGGGTGGGCGGCGCTGGCGTCGAGGTGGCGGTGGGGGCTGTGTCGGGACGATGCTGGTGTGGGTCGAGGTGTGCGGCGCCGGTGGTAGTGTCGTAGCGGGGTCGAGGTGGCAGTAGGGGCTGTGTCGAGACGGCGCCGGTGCGGGTCGAGTTGGCAGTGGCGGCTGTGTCGAGGTGGGGGCAGCATGGCAGGGCCGAGGTGGTGGTTGTAGCCGGGTCGGTCGGGTCGAGGGTGTCGCAGCCATGTCGAGGTGGCGGGGTCGAGGGGCAGCGGATGCGGGTGGTGTGTTGAGGGTGCAGCGAAGTCGTTACAGGAGCGGGAGCGGGAGGTCCTGCCCAGTCGAAATGGGTAAGAGAAGAACAAAAAGTGAAAACAAAACACATCTGAGTGGGGCCAAATGCCACGAGACGGTGACAAGGGTGATAGCAACAACGGGATGGCCTATGTACACATACGTGAGCGGCAGGTTGAGGGGTGGGAGCGACAGGTGAGGCGGATTGGGTACTTGCATGTCGCGAGGTGTCAAGGTGGTGAGAGGAGACCTTTGTGAAGGTGATGACGCCACTGTCCTGTAGCCTGCACTGGTTAGAGACGGACGGGAAAAAGAAAAAGAAAAAGAAGAAAAAAACATAGCTTCGTATTGGTCTTCGGGATGTGCGTGAGGGGAAGGGAGAGGGACACGCGGCCTGTCTTCAAGTGCCTAGGGACTGTTTGCGAAGTCGGTGATCTGGTTTGACGGGAGGGTGCGTCGGGGAGGAGGGGAGAGATAGCGAGAGAGTGTGTGTACGGGGTGATGGATCACACACTGATTCCCGTGAGTTCGTGAATATCCGCCCGAGTCACGAATACCCTGGATGGACAAAGACAGCCATATCCTTGAGCTCATCTGAGATGTGATGGCCAACCACGAGGGAGGGGAGACGGAGGCGGGAGAGGGAGAGGTGAAGGACAAAAAAACATTCCGCATGGGCAAAGTACGGATAACCTTAACTTTTGCAGGCCCTTTGCTGCGTGCCGTCCCAGCATCCCAGGATAACTATTTGATACCGCGGATAACTATTTTATAACTATATATTTGCGAGATCCCAGATTTCCCGAGAATTTCAAACTGTACTTAACTGTGAACCCCGCACGTCAAATTTGGAGGTCAGCTACTGTCCATTCGTACGCGAGGGGCCCCCTATTTTGGATTCTGCTGTAATTGAAGCGCCATATCTGGAGCAATACGAACACACCACTGCACGAAAAATAGGATGAAATTCCAAGCGAAATTCATCCTGAAATACGTACTATTTGAGAATCAAATTAATTCTTACATGATAGGACGAATAACATTTCGAAATTTCCCGCTTTCCCACGAGAATCAAGACGAGAATTATCCGAGCTCTTCGATGGCCCCTCCTGGTCCTGAAGACCACTGACGTCGCGAGGGGCAGTAAATCGAGCATGATTGTCAATATCACGTAGGATGAAATAGAGTTACTGTAAAAGAATCCAAGGTTTGAGGGAAATTAGTCTAACCAAAAACGACTCACTAGCCGATCTCAGAACGAATATCAGTCTTGATACCAGTAGCCACTTTTGCAAGGACATTGGATGGAAACCACTGGACGTAAATCAGTATCGATCTTGACTGAAAGTCTGTCTTGTTCGTTGGATAATTATAATTACCTCCGATATTCTTTGGATGGCTTTCAAGCTCAGCGCTCTTTTAGGTTGATCCAATAAAATAATATATTACAAAAAGCGATTATAGGCCGACTAACTACCAAAACCTAAATCGGTGTTCGCACGCTGCAAGGCGGTGGCAGACGTGGGGGGTACTTGGAGTACAGCAAGTGCTCGCATGCTGCCATGGGGTGGCATCGCGGCGACTTGGTGTTGAGGAAGCTTGGTAGCTGCCGCCGAAGCGGACTCATGGTCGCTCAGTTGTGGTCGCAGTCGGCGGCGGCGCATCGTCATCGTAATTCGCGTCGTTGCCACCTTGCTGTCATAATCTTTGTCTTGGCCGCCTTACATTGTCGTGGTCTTGGTCGTGGTCGGAACATCATCGTTGTCGTCACCGCCTTGCCGCCGTCGTCATCGCTTGCGTTGTAGTGGAACTTGCGCACCCTGCTCAAGTTGAGGTGGTGTTGCAGCGGGGTGGAGTCGTGGCAGGACTTGCGTGCCGTGATGGCATATGGGGGCTTGCATGTGGAGGTGGTAGTAGGGACTTGTGAGCCTTGAGGCGCTTGGGTTCTGCGACCCTGGCGAGAAAAGAAATCAAAAAAAAAAGCTTGGTCGCGTTCACAAGCGTAGGCCTGGGTGAGCATGAAGGAGGGAGACCACAACGATACCGTTGCCATGTCCGTAGTCGTGGACGTCCTTCTTACGTGCTGGAAAGGCAAAGTTGGCTTGAATGAGAAATAAAAAGCAAATAAAGTCTCTAATTGAGACTGGGCCGAAGCCTAATTCATCGTCAGCCCCATCTTCATGACCGTCATGGTTGCAGTCGTGGTAGCTTGCATGCCTGCGAACAGAGTGAAAACTAGATATAGGAGCTAAGGGACAAGGTAACAGTGGTGACTCAGAGGTGGCTCGAGTGCCCCGGCCCGTGGATGGCGGTGGTTGCCGTGGTAGTAGTCATCTTGGATGGCCCAGGCGCAGCTTGGGCACAACGTCGGTAGCTGCGGTGACAGCTCCTACAAAGAAGGGCAATATTAGCACGTTGGGAGAGTCAGGGGGAAGAAGAAGAAAGAAAAAAAAGCATCCCAACAAACAATGGAAAGGTGACATAACTCGGGCACACTGGGGGAGTAGAGGCGAGCCTGAGGGGATACTGTACACATTGGAGTCGTTCAAACAGGTCTTGCCAGTGCGTGTGGCAGAGAGGTGGCAGAGAGTGCACAGTTTTCACGCCAACTTGAACCGATCAAGTTTCCGCATAATACTGGTATCTTAGGATGATTTTCGTCTGTTACTGTATTTCTGGTCATCCTTGCAACATCTAGTCGGTGACGCATTTTACGTAGTTATAGGACTCGTGATTTTCAGTAGGTAATAGAATTGGATGGTAACCAGCATGAATCAGGGCATGAATTGAAAGCAGCCGTTAGTAAATCGTTTAAGTTAGGCTGAAAACTGAAACTTGTCTGACTATCGCTGGATATCAAGCTGGACTTGAAGCTGAATATCTTTGGAATATCTCGAGGTATTTCTTGTGAATATCACAATCAATTTGGATGAATCTTGGGATGAATCGTCCAGATCGGCTTCCATTAGCGGTGTGCACCAGAATCCAAAATCCCGGGCCGTAGCCACTAGATTTAGACTAACACCAACACTCTGTCTGACGGGTCATGCCACGCCATCTCATGCCATTTTTTTTGCTTTTTGTTTTTTTGTTTTTCAAAACCCATCACGATTCTTATCGTGCCTTCATGCTACAGTAGCTTCAAGTTGGGGTATTCGTCATGGAGTATATAAATCCCTACATCCCAGTCATACAGTACAGCGGCCTCACCAGACCTTCGAACGCCCACTTCCTCATCTAAATGATGTCAGAACTCCCCCAATTTCGTCTCCCTAACCTACTTGCTCAGTGGCCCTGGCCCAGAGTCTTGAACGAGCACTACGCAGAGGTAAAGGCCCAGTTCGACGAGTGGGTCCACGCGTTTGAGGCCCTTGATACCAAGTCACAGAAATTATTCGACCGATGCAATTTCGGTGGGTGGGCACTTATTACAAGTTTAATTCTTAACCTCACAGACATGTAGCGCTTCTCGCTTCGCTCGGATATCCTTTACTTGATAAAGGTTTACTGTCTATGTTCTGCGGGTCAGTGCGGACATCCTGACAAGTTCCTACCAGAGTGTCTCCTCGTTGCCTGTAAATTAATGGCACTCTTTTTCATTTACGACGAGTACACCGACAAACTGGACGAAGCTGGAGTCCGTATCTGCGCAGGTGCGGTCATGGATGCTCTCAGAAACCCTCACCAGGAGCGTCCAAAATGCGAGCCGAAACCTGGAGAAATTGCAAAACAGTAGGTCTACCTTCGGGTTCTCAGAGTCCGGCAGTGCTCGCACTGTCTTGCGGTCATCATTCATGACTAACCGTATTTATAGATTCTGGCTTCATGCGATCAAGGTCTCGAGCGATTCCGCTCAGAGACGACTCCTCAAATCATTCGATGCATATGTCTACGCAGTAGTTGAAGAGGCTGCCGATAGAGACCAGGGGCGCATCCGTGGGATCACAGACTACCTTGACCTCAGGGTGCGCGCCTCGGCCGCATATTGTACACTCTTTCCCCTAGAGATGAGCTTCGACATCCCTGATGAAGTCATGACGCATCCTGCGATGACGACTTTTCTTGACCTGATCGTATATCCCCTTTGTCTCACAAACGTGCGTATCTAGTACCGCTCTTGGCCGTGTGGCCCGGTCTGACCTTGCGAAACTTGAACTAGGATTTATATTCTTATAACATCGAGCAAGCTGCACCGGGACACGCTGCCCACAACCTCCTCACTGTCGTTATGAACGAAAAAGGTGTGGACTTGAACGGGGCGCTGGACTGGTACACGGAGTTCAACGAAACAAAACTAGCCAAGAGCCTAGAGCAACACCGGAAGATACCTTCATGGGGTCCCGAAATGGATCCCGTTGTCTCTGCCTTCGTTGAGGGAGTGGGTTACTGGATGCGCGGGCACGACTGTTGGTCGTTCGAGGCGGAGAGATACTTTGGGACGAAGGGACCAGAAACACAGGAGCACAGAATGGTGACTTTGTTCCCGAAGTCCACCGAAACAATAACACCAATGATGGCTCTTCCTAGTCAGTGCTGACTAAATGTATGCGACTGAACCATATTTGTTAAAGAACGTCCATATGATCCATAAACTCGTAGAAATATCTTGTGTCCTTGCTTGTGTTGTACCTGGCCATATTACAGTGATTTCCAAATAGTCAGACTTTCGTTTCCAGAGCATGAATTCAAACGATTCCATGTCTACATCTCACGTGTCGGAAATCGTTCGGGCTCGAGTTCGGTTCAAAAGCGAGTGCAAGCAATCGGCTTGCGGAGCAATTATTCACAAAGTAGGAATCGGATTCGAAGAAGAAGAACTGGAGTACAGGTGATCGAGCTTAGAGTTCGTCGTAACCAGATTAGTTGGTATATCAAGAAACGAGCTGATAGTCAAGTCGTCGTAAAACTTCGTATCACCTCAAGTGCGAAGCCTGAATTGGGGGATCCTCCATCAGGGTCGGGGACTGTATACTATTCCTACGAAATGATCTACGCCCACATATCGTCATCGTGGAGCTCCATCTCCTGTGCGAGGAGCGAGGGAGCTTCCGGGAAACGTGGCCTGATGTCACACTCATAGGGGACTGGGTGACTGGCAAGGGCGTCTTGTTATTCTTGCTTCGGGGTCGCGTGGTGAGTCGTACTCACATGACAAGACTAGTTTCCACCGTACCGTCCACATCTAAGGGAAGAAGTTGGCCTGCGGCGTCCTTCTTTCGCTCAAGTTTGAGCGCCCAAAGCACAGTTGCAATGTTGATGAATAGCGAGTTGTTCGCCACATGACGGCCGACACACGATCTGCGACCAAAGCCATAAGTAAAGTGGCCCTCTTCTTTTGCGTCTGGTGGGCCCGGGGCAATTTCTCCATTGGCGTCAAGATGTCTCGCAGGGTTGAAGTGTGCCGCATCTTCGCCGTAGATATCCGGGTCGAGGTTCAGGTGCCAAACGTTGGCGATGCAGATCGTGCCTTTCGGAATGAACATCCCTTCGTACCAGTCGTCTTCAAGGGACCGATGAGGCAGCCCAACTGGGTCGACAGCGCGCCAGCGTAGGGCTTCTTTGACCATAGCACGGATGTAAGGGAGGTGAGGGTAGTCCGCAAATGTTGGTAAACGTGAGCGGCCTACGACTGCGTCGAGTTCTGCCTGTGCTCTGGCTTGGGTCTCGGGGTACGCAAGCATCGCGAGAGTCCACCAAGTCATCACAGCGGAAGTTGTGTCTGTGCCTGCGGCACTGGTGGGTGGGATAAACTTAGCAAGTCGATTGCGCATGCGCCGAATCGACATATACGTACTACATAGTTCCAGCCAGCCATGATTTTTCCAGATTGGACATCTTGTGTCGACCCCCATCGCGAATTAATGTAGCACACAGACTAGGGCGGTAATCTCCGTCTGCCTGTGTCAGAAGGAGATTAAAGTGACACGATTTAACAATTAAGTTCTATCCGTACGTTGTTGACATGAACGGAGTTGAAAAATTCATCGAATATGGCAGTGTCATGTTTGTACCAAGCCTCAGCGTCTCGCTTCCACGCCGCAAACCTGGTTAGGTCAGGCGCCAGATAGGACCCAACACATTCAAAGAACAAACCTGCTAGGAATATGTAGCATCCAGGGGAAGTACTCAACAAGGTAGGTTCCTGGGTAAGCGGCACGAGTGATACGCTCGACGAAGTCATTAACATGCTTGACATTGTGATCTTGTCCGGATTTTATGGTAGGTAGATCATAAACAACGGACATGATCATCGACGTGGCGGCACGACGGAGATGGTGGCCCCATTCCGTAGGTTTGTTCAGTCCATCGGAAGCGAGAATGAGAGCTTCTTTGGTTTGTATTCTATGGAAATCATTAACGACGACCTTGTTGAGGCCGTGATGGGCGGCCTTGCGCATCCGACGCCAGCTGGTAATGAAGGTCGGTACGGACCTAGAGACAACCAGAAGCACGTACACGTCGTTGTATTGGACAAATCCAATGAGGAGACCACCTGTCATGATGTCTGATGCAACAATATTACGGGGTCTATCTGCGTATATCCCGGCGCGTCGATTAAGCAGATCGGCAGCAACTTTCTGAGAGTTGAGGACGACCATGGGTTGACCGAAAGCATTAAGATAGATAAGATCGCCTAGATCGATAAATTTAAGAACGAGGGGAAGAAAGATCGAAGGGAGCCACTGACCGTACTGCTTTCGCCACTCTGTGAACTTGAGCCATTGCTTGGACCGTAACTCGAGGACGTTTCCTATAATCGGGTAACCCCGCGGCCCTGGGGGTAGCCTCCGATAGGGACTGGTGACAAAGTGGGCCATGTAGAGCACAGCGAGGCTGAGAAGGATGCCGAACGATGGTATTTTGTTCTCTTTCGCGAACTGGCTAAGTTGGAAAGCGACCTGGGTGCCAGGAAGGGTGAAAAATAAAGAAGACATGTCTGGGCCTGGAAAAGAGACCCAGAGAGAGCATATCGGTATTTATATTCTTTCTCCTTGGTGAATTGAAACACAGATAAAAGTCAACTAAACAAAGTGAACAGAAAAGGGAAGGACGATGGAGAGGTACTGATTCGGCAATTGTCACAGGCGGTGGCCGCTGAGCGCTGAGCACCCAGGTCTGCACCATATCAACCAGTTTGGTACCTGAAGACCAGCCTGCAACTTGAGCTCGAATGCCCAAGTGGAGGCGACTTCGATCCTCGGCCCAAGCCTGAATGGAACGCCCTAGATCGCCACTTGATCCGGGAAGATACTCATTTGATAAGAGGAACGTCTAGGTTTAGGCATGACGTTCTGCTAGTAACTTGATATCAAGCTCAAGCAAAGCTCAGTTGCGTTTGAGGGCCGGGGGGTCGCACGTCGTGACAGGAAGGAGAAGAAAAGAAGGAGAGAATCCGTAGTGGATCGAACTAAACTCGACCGCGGTTCTCAACGAATGGAGATAACGCGAGAAGTCATCTGGTCATCATGCTGGCCCAACACGTGCGTTCCTCCTCATGCCACTGCCACGGAAAGCTTGTTGGTTCAGTGGCAGACCGCCACGGCTGCGAATTCCCCATCACTTGCGCCCACTTACCACAGCGATCAGCGGCGATCCACTAGCACAGAGCTCTGCGGTCTCTTCGTCCCGGACCGTGCTCGCGCTCGCGCTAGGCGGCGCCTTTCTTGGCCTGGGCGGATATTATGTTGGCACACGTTCGAACGGTGTCAACGTGGAGGGGGCGACCTCAAGAGCGTTAGTATCTCCATCTCCATTGCCAGCAAAGCCGATCTACGGTACCCCTGGGGACTTTGTGCGGGCGATCGACGAGCTCAAGGCGTCGCTTGCGGGGGAGGCGGTGACGACGGCGCAGGACCAGCTGGAGGCGCACGGGTTCTCGCCAAATTCTCATCACCCCGGTTCGTGTGCCTTTTCCTGGATTGTCGAGCCAAACGATGTTAACTGTACCTCAGGGCTCCCACATAGCGTCGTGGTGTACCCGAGTTCGACAGAAGATGTCGTGAAAATCGTCAACGTCGCGCGGAAGTATCGCATGCCTATCGTTCCCTACTCTGGCGGGACGAGCCTCGAAGGCCAGTTTACGGGCGTACGTACTTGCCCCTCGTCCGTCGCGTGCGGGATAATCGATGGACACGTACTCTTGCTGCATTAGTGGAGGGGCGGAGGGATCTGCGTCGACATGTCAGAAATGGACAAGATAATTGCTATTCACGGTGCGTTCCCCGTCTCCTTCTGTCGAGTATCTAATTTTGTTCCGTCTTCGCAGAGGAAGACTCGGACCTCATTTGCCAGCCAGGAGTCGGCTGGATGGAGATCAACCAAACCTTGAAAGAGAAAGGAATCCCGCTATTCTTTCCCGTGCGTGCGAGACGATACACGTACTCGTGATCTCCTATTTTTAATTGCGAGTGTGCAGCTCGACCCTGGCCCTACTGCAACTATCGGCGGTATGCTAAGTACTGGCTGCTCCGGAAGTCAGTACCGTACCACCATAAACGCATCCTTCTCGGCCTGTCCTGAATCCTCTCCTCCCAACAGCCAATGCGGTGCGGTACGGTACGGCGAAGGGCGAATGGTTCCTGAACGCGGTCAGCCCCCATTTTGTCGACGGGACGCGCGGGCGCTGAACTTGCGACAGACGGTCGTGCTCCCATCTGGGGAGGTGATCAAAACGAGGCGCCGCTCACGCAAGTCGTCGGCCGGATTTGACACCACGAAGCTGTTCGTGGGCGCGGAGGGCACGCTCGGCATCGTCACGGAGGTGACCATCCGCCTAGCACCGGTCATCCCGACGACCGTCGCAACTGCGCGGTTTCCGGACGTGCGCAAGGCAAGCGAGGCCGTCATCGAGATCCTAAACACGGGCATCGGGATCCGTGCGTCGTCTCTCCTCTTTTCGTATTTCTGACCTTTTATACCCCCCCCCCCCGGCCAGAATGCATCGAGCTCGTCGACGCGGCGTTCATGCGCATGACCATGGCTACGGGAAACCCCGCGCGGAATTACGACATCGCCGACCACCTGTTCTTCAAGCTGCAAGGTGCTACGCCCGCCGCGCTCGCGGAGGCCGTGGACGTGGTGAAGCGTATAGTTAAAAAGCACGACGGCGATAAGTTCTGGCCCGCGCAGAGCGAGGAGGAAGCCGCGGCGATGTGGACGGACCGTAAAAATGCGCACTACTCCGGCCTCGCGTATGCAGGCGAGGGCGCAAAGGCGTGGTCAACAGACGTGTGGTGCGTATTGACCTGGATCGCTTAGAGGTCCCAGTGGACCCACTCACAGGCCATCGTGGTGATCCTGCAGCGTCCCGATCTCTAAACTCCCACAGCTCGTATATGAGACTCAGAAGGACATCGAGCGCTCCGGAATAATGTATTTTGTTTTGGGCCACGCTGGAGATGGTGGGTAGTACTTGAGGTGCCACGTTATCGAGAGGTTAGAGACTAATGGCACGGCACCATCGGAACACCAGGAAACTTCCACACCTTCTTGGCCTTCAAGACGGACGAAGAGCTCAAGACCGTACGGGGGCTCGTGCACCGCATGGTCAAGCGCGCGCTTGCGCTCGATGGGACCTGTAAGTCATGCGCGGCACGAGGCCGGGGCCCGGGAGCACACTTACCCGTCTAATCTTCAGGTACTGGCGAGCATGGTGTCGGAATTGGGAAGAAGGAATTCTTAGTTGAGGAGCTCGGCGCGGGAACCGTAGCCCTGATGAAGACGATCAAACGGGCGATAGACCCGCTAGGGATTATGAACCCCGGGAAGGTACGGCCGCATCACGATCTGTTCTGTGTGGAACTGAGGACTGGAGACGGATTTTTCTAGCTATATCCAGACGATGATGCTACGCCTGGCTCATGAACACGAGAGTTTTGGATCTTTTTATCTACTTGCTGCATACACCCATGACTATGAACTCGGAAAGTCCACACATCATATACAACTCTGCTGCTACAAGGTAATTACACAACAATTTTCATCATCGGGCACCCTCGACGACAGCGGGCTGTTCCTGCGCGGGCGCCTGCTGCTGTCCTGTCCGGCTGAGCGCCGCCCCAAGCGCCTGTGTTCGGATGCTTAATCCGCGGGTCTTTTCGATCACCGATTGGTAGATCGGCAGTGCCGGGCGGTGGATCTCAATGACGTTCTGCGGGAGGGCGGTGAGTTAACTGGGGCGCCTGGGAAGACAATGAGGAAGCACACCTTTTCGAGATCGATCTTGGCATCGGCAGCCATCCGTGTGTCGCGGATGAGGTTGACGATCCACTTTTCACCTTCGTCGGGGGAGAGGTTGAGGCGCGCGGAGAGGTCACTTGGAGAGAAAAGTCTTAGCCCATTGCTGTATGTGCACAGTGAGAACAACGTACGCGATGTCGATCCGCTGGTGGATGCGACAGTACGCCTCGCTGATGAGGTAGCGCGCGTTATCGAGGAACTCCTCCCTGAATTCGCTAAGGAAAAAATCGTTGCCGACGACGCGTTCCGCGAGCTGCAGCTGATGCTGCGCCGCCTCAAAGTCAAACTCGACATAGAGTTCCTTGAGGAACTTGGTCACCGGGTCCGCATACTGGTACTCCTCGAGCTGCACGACCTTGACGACTTCGCGGATCGCGTGCCGCACGCGCGAGCTCACGGGTGCCCCCCCACCGCCCGCCTGCGCGCGGCGAGAGAGCACGGCGGAGACGGCGAGGTAGCGGAGGACCCAGGGCGCGGCGGACTGGATGGTATTGAGGTACGCTGGCGCAAGGAACGTCTCGAGGAGGAGCGTGCGGCCAGCCGGATGGTTGAAGTACACGAAGAGGGACCAGTGCACGAGCCACGCCCGCGAGTGCAGCGTCGCGAGCGGCTCGGCGTGCGCTTGCGCCTGTGCCGCGGCACTGGAGAGGGGGGCGGTGCCCGCACGCGCATCGAGCGTCTCACGGAGCGTGTTGAGCTCCTCGAGCGCGACGTCCCACTTCCCCGTGAGGATGTCCGAGGCGAGCTTGCCCCAGTGTGCGGAGGTGTTCAGGTCCGTGTCGGTGGAGAGCACGCGGAAGTGGTAGAGGTAGTCCGCGGCACCAGAATAGTTCCCGTACGTGTACTGGAACTTGCCAAAGTTGTACAGTGCGGTTATTTGCTCGAGGGTGAGCTAGGAGGGCACGTCCACAGTTGGAACAGTAGATCAAACGGGCGGGGCGCGGAACGTCACTCACGTCGTAGTTGTCCTTCAGATAAGCCAGGTTTTGGTTCTTGTCTTGGCGCAGAGCCTGCGCGACGTCTGGGTTCTCGATCACGTCCAGCACGGCCTTTGCTTCCTGCTGCAGCTGCTCATTGATTGCCACTGCCTTTTCTCGCTTGGCAGCAAATTCTGAGTAGATTCTGTGTCAGATCGCGGAAAAGAGGGCAATTATACAAGCCATTTCTCACCGTCAGGGACCTCGGAATCCGGGTTTAGTTGCTCATAGAGGGATACGATGTAATCGACCATGTTGGTGCCTTTTGCGAGCTCATACTGCGCTGCTGCGACCTGATCTTGCGCAAACAAACCACTTTCGAGGAGATGGGTGAGTAGAGGAAAGGCCAAATGTCGATCCAAGTAGGGTATTATCGTCTTGGTGAGGTCGTACTCGGCCATTTTGTTCAATTGAAAGATTAAAAGCGATTTTTGAAAGAGTATAGTCTTATCACGTGATCTGACCCTTTTGACCGTGTCGTGGCGGGGGCAGTGCCAGCCCGCCAACGTACGTACACCCACACCATACCACTGGGGCAATGACCTCCCTCACAAGAAATTTGCCTTGGTTCGTGAAAGATCTCGGTATATCAATAATTGGACAGGTATAGCCACTCTTCCATATCCACTCATCTACCGCTCACTGCCTAGTTGAACAGAAATGCTATATATCCTTAATAGAGGACCTCAATATTGAAGATGTACAGTGCATCAAGTATTCGTTATCCAAGGGCGTTGGAGTTGCGATTGTCGTCGGTGGCTCCATAATGAAAGTACCACAACTTCTTCTAAGTGCGTGACTCTCCTGCTGTCGCGTGTTCGTTTCTGACAATCCCTCAGTTCTCAGAGCTCAATCCGCCCGCGGCCTCTCCCTTACTGCATACGTCTTAGAGACGTTCTCCTATGCTATAAACCTTGCCTACTCCTCGCGAAACGGCTTCCCCTTTTCCACCTACGGGGAGAACTTCTTCCTTACTATCCAAAACGTCATCATCACTTTTCTCATCACCCTCTACAACGCCTCCTCTACCCGACCACTCACCGCCGCGCCCAACCCTACTGGAAGGCTGCTCACTGCCGTCCTCATCACCTTCGCTGTCGGATTTGCGTTGTTCGCTGCGCCTGCCAGCGCGCTCGCCGCCGCGCAGCTCGGGACACTCCCGCTCTCCCTCTTCTCCAAGCTCCCACAAATCTCCCAGAACTACCGCGCGCGCAGCACGGGCCAGCTCTCCGCCTTTGCCGTCGTCTCGCAGATCGCGGGTTGCGCCGCGCGGCTGTTCACCACGTCACAAGAGGTGAACGACCCCCTCGTGGCGGCTGGCTTCGCCCTCGCCCTATCCCTGAACCTTATCCTCGGCGCGCAGATGTACGCGTACTGGGGTCGCGGCGTCGGCCAAGATAGCGCGGCCAAGGTCCGTGATGAGATCCCGTTCGGCACTCCAAAGGAGGTGTATGGCAGGGAGAAGGTCGACGTCGTCGTGCAGCCGCAGAGCCCCCTGCCGCAACAGGCGACGCACCAGCACTCGCAATCTGCCGCTTACGGGCGCAAGTGGGCGCGCAAGGTCGACTGAGGGCTGTCGAACCTCGTATTAGGTCTCCACTTATAGCTCCTAGTATAGTCTGTGCCCCCTTTTCGAATATGTACTGGCTCCGCACCCGCCACTGGGTCGTGGTTCACCACTGACCGGTGACTTTTGGTTATCAATCTGCTCAGATAACTTATGATAATGGCTTCTTGGCAAGAGTATAATAAATGACTATGTTGCTAACGTGCAGATTCGAGACTATCGTCTAGCTGCTGTCAGGGAAACTCTTTACCGCTCGACGTTCAACCGCCATCGGACCACAGCTTATATAGCGCTCACACGTCGTTACTCCGAGTCACCGCGACGTCGCTTCCCAAAACCGCTCCCTTTTGTGGCTATGGATGGGAGTGTTGAAATTCGATTTTGGGACTTTGCACCTTCACCACACCACCGGCAGTACGATAGGTTTACTTGTAGGTATGCATTATGATCTAACTCGTTCAATGGTCGATGGTCCCAGAAGACGCATGCAAAGAAGGAGTTCGAGACTTGAAAGCTTGAAATACTAGTAATCGAGGTTCTTCCTCGGCCCGGGCCACTGCTCTATCCAATGAGTCGGTTTCAGGCTTCAAAGTTGCTGCGTCCCCTCGTGTCTGACTTTGCATTTCGCTTCCCCATGTTGGAAATGTGGCCCGTCTGCATTCGTATTCAGTTCATGACATGCATGACATTCCGTGATGACTACCCTAAGATCGGTGAGTAGCACGAATAGGCCCGAAAAAACATATTTTCAGGTGGCTCGGAATGTTGCAAAGATGATATGCAATCTTATCAGGTCGAATCAAGCATCTAGTGGCGTGAGCGAGAAATGCAGTCACCAAGCATTTGACTGGCGTGCATTTATGGGATTGGACCCTCAAGGCCTCAAGTTTTGCAGCTGCATATACGAAGTTCAAAATCAAATGTGATGGGATGGGGCAACTTTCAAGTATGATCCGTCCCTTCTACTGTACCATTTTAACAATGCCGCCCCTCAAGTCCAGTTCCGACCCCAATTTACACGATAAAAGCTCTGCGTCCTGCTCAGGCTTTCAGCGCTCCAATGCTCAGGCCGCCGGGCCCACGACATCTGACTCTAACTTGAAGGCGCCGCATAAATCGCTGTATCGTAGATACCTTCTCGGCGGCTCCCGTAATCATGCGTTGCCGTCTGATCTCTGTGCTCTTTCTTCTCGCCGCCGGGATCCCCCACGGCCTCGCGACCCCCCTTGCAGCGTATCGGGACACTATGCGCGTGAAGCGTGCTTGGGCCGTCATCCCAGCTAACTGAGAATGCCTGGGCTACCCTGTCTACGGGCACCAATATGGCACTCAGACCCCGCCGTGGGAACACTGCATGATGTGCGTGCCGGTCAATGGGTGGCGGGTGCAGTATGGGGCGAACAACCCCAGTCGCGAAGCGAACCTAATTGACGGCGCGATGCGACACGGGCTTCCCAACCAGTAGAATCCCTGGATCAGCAGCAGACCATGACTGGCCACACACGGCCGCCGCCTGAGCCACCACCGGATTTTGCCCAATGCCTTTCTACAAACCTGGACTTACCAATCTTGTTGTATCGCGCGCCGATCTCACATGGACGAGTTCCGGGTAATTGAACATTAGGCGCTTTTCTGCCTCGCTGTCATGGTGACCTCTGTCTCCGATGAGTGATTACTTTCCACTCACAATAAATCTGCAGATACACGGACACCTTTCCTTCAAAAGCACAGCCCATACGATCCTTCTATTCGCAAAGAACTGTTCAGGACCCTACAAGTTTTCAGCATCAAATATTATAGTAAACTGTTGACAGTTTTTTTACAATTTAAGCTACTTAGTGTTCAACTAGTAATATAAATGGTTGGGGCCTTAGGCCGCCTGATGGTAAGTTACATGCATGATACAATGTATTGTTTCCTTATACATTCCTGTAGCCATTGTGACTGTTCCTCTCTGACGTCAGTACGATTTCCACATCAAAGCATGTCTCGCACCCCTATAACCCTCCAGCTGAAAATCCTACACTCGCTGGGGGCTGAGACCTGAAAAGTACTGTACACGGTGCTCGCCAACAGACTTATACCAGTCTTCTACGATGACCTTCAGTCATAGTACAACACAAGCGCGCGACACCGATTGTTACTCTCACCTCGCGTGCTTGTCATGGCACATATCAGGGGGGTGCTGAGCTTGAGCATACGTTGGGGTGGACGGTAGGAAGTCTTGAGATGTCTCTTCAGGGTGTAATTCTACGGTGATCATCTCAAGGGCTTCGTTGACCATATGCGAGTATTCGATACGGAGTTCCGTCTCTGTCGGAGACGCTTTCCGGCGCAACATCAACACTCTAAAAAAAGTAATTTGAAATCAACAAAGACCGCGCGGAGAGCACCACACGTACAATCGGCACGACTAGTGAGAGATGCGTCAAGAATCAACGAAGCGAACATGACTGGGAAGAGAAAAAACCAATCACCAGAGCGGAGGGTAGAATGTACGCGAACCAAGGGCCAACGCCTTTGGCTTCATGCATCAGCCGTGAGCTATGGCAAAACCTAGTCAGTAATCGCGGTCTAGATGGTCCGTGGCGATCCCTCACCTGAAAAAAGTCCCAATCGTCAACATGTTCAACGATGTCGTGATGACGTAGACGAGTACCCCTACATAACCAGAAATGTCAGACCACGCCGATGATGCATTCGGCAGATCACGACCTGCCTTGCTTCAGAAAACTCTGGCCTATCGGGCCGAAGGTACCACGCTCCCGAATGCAGTGCTATACCGGTTTACCATGGTCGTCATTTAGGTAGATAAGGTAACGGTCATTAGACTCACTCGAACCACAATGAACATGTTGAGGCCATCGAACAAGGCTGTGAGTATCTAAAAGAAGCCTAATTCAGCAGAGGTGATAGCAAGCCACAAGCGCCACCGTACAGAGATCATCTGACCAAGAAAAAGCTTTTATCAGTATAATCGGACAAGCGCGCCAGAGTCCTAGACGCACTCCTAGGTGATAGGCAAAGGGGGACTGTCCTAAATTGGCCCCATGTACTGGACCGGCCGCCCCTAGAAAGAAATTCGGTTGATCCGAAATGGCGAAACAGCTGGTGCGTTTGACGACAACGAACAAGAGGGACACTGTGATTCATTGAAGAGTCAGGAATATTTATTGATAAACAAAGCCTTTGGGACAGACGGGTCAAATGCTTGCAGACCACCCAAATAAGAACGCTGAAAAGACCGAAGAGGGTGATTGAAAGAATGGCGAGAACAATTTTTTTCCTCCCAGAAAACGCGTATGTACGCAACATCAGAATGACTGAGAATGTGGGTGTGAATGACAGCTCGTAGAGCACGCGACCTAGTCGTGCTTACATTGCGCTGACAATATCTATGATTTAACTGTGAGGAAAGATCAGACGGGAATCGCGAATAGGCGCACCGTAGGTATGGTACAAGCAAAAAGAACACGATAGTATGACTCGCAAACGTGTTGCTCGTGGTCGGCGAGAAGACCCCAGAAATGGAACGGTGCGATGACCAGTGGGTAATAGCGGCAAAATAGATATGCTGCTTTCACAACATTCCACGAAGCAGGGTAGATCTGTGAGTCGACAATTAGAGTAATCCATCGACCACCCCTCGGCAGGTGAGAGTGAGGAGGAAGGTACACGCTTACAAAGGCAACTTCTTGGTCCAGCCTAAAAACACCGAAGTCAAACCACATTCACAATAAGCACCGAGATTCAACGAACGATATAATCCAATCATAGAAGCACACGGCATCTATGAGCTAATCATCAGGGAACGCCGGCAGGACGCCAAACCACATGGGGAACCTACAGGCAGCTAGAAATGGTCTTGTTAGTCAACTTGGCTGGCAAGAGGGAGGAATGTACGCACCTATGAGAGAGTAACGCCCGCTAGATGCAGCCAGCACGAACAAGTAGAGCCCCTCTGTCAACACATGACCTCCGAAATAGAAACTGGGACGCACATATTCAGTATATCCAGGCTGGACGCCAACAGTTGCAGTGGAAGCGGCGGCTCCTCCATGAAGGACGGTGCTGACGCTGCCACTGGCCAAGTGGTGCAGCAGACCGATATCCTTCAGGCTTCGAGCTTCAAGGGTTGTCCAACCGGGGTCGGGATGAATGGGAGAGGGGAAATCGTTAGTGGTAAGACACGTAGAGGCGGCGGAGCGTGCATGCGAGAACTTAAACTGAAAGGGAAAAAGGATTGCCCAGTGATGCGGAGAGACACGTAGATAGCATCAAAAGTTTTTTTTGATCGAGTTGGCCTTACCATGTTACGATGCGGTCATCGCTTGTTTGAAGTTGTTTCAGGTGCAACAAATTGCGGGGAATCAAGATCTGGGCGTCGTGGGGTGTCTGACTGTCCTTTCGGGCTTCACAAGCTCCTTGGCAGTTGGCACGACCTGGGCTGGTATATTACTCTGATACCTTCCCGTGCGTGCTTCCTGATTCAATACGCCCAGTTCGTTTAGATCCGCCCATGACAAGCGTCCCAGTCTATTATTTATAGGGCATTCGCCTCATCTCCCCCGGGGGATTACCTGCAGTCGCTGGTCATATAAATCCTACTGTAGATCTAGAGGTAGCGAAGGTCCTCTAGACGACTGTTGCCTGTTACAGTGAATTGAATTTAAGCCGAAAATCAAATTCTGGTCCAAACATTGCCGTAATACGCATGTGGCGTTCTCGGCGCAGGCGACAAGGCGCAACTCGGATCACCAACCTCCTGGATAAAGCATCAAAGCATTCCCAATTCTTCGGGCCTACACTGGAGTACTGTATACTCTTCTATTGTGCTTTTTGAACTGATGCGGAAGATCGCTGTAGTTGACCCCGAATCACGGCCCGAATCACGAAAACAAGATCTCCTGTTTCTGACTGGACACTGTACCCCGAAATAGAAAATACGATTCACCCGACACGCGGATGGCCTGGCTTGTTAGCTCTTACAATTGGTGCTCATGAGAAAAGGTACTTGGATCATACGGTCACTACACTCTGTCTTCCAGACACTCTGTTCAATCAATAGCAAGTACACCCCGGCTGAGGCAGGTCTAGATGTTGTCTGGAGGTCGCTCATGAATGTCTCAGGTTGTTTGGAGAAGTGCACGTGAGCGGTTCTTGCCTCTTCGGTCGAGCAGAGTTCTAAATATTCCGAAATGGGACCCTGACTAAGTGTGACCGTCTGACTCAGTGGTAGTGTTGCCGTGGCTCGGCTCAAATCGGCTGAGCCAGCCAAGCTGAGCTGTTTTGAGCCGAGCCAAGCTGACACATTGGCTCAGGACCAAAATTGGCTCAGCTCGGCTCGCGAGCTGGCTGAGCTGGGCTGAGCCAGGCTCGATAGGAATGACCAGATTAGGCAGGGCTCGCCCGGCTCGTGAGTACGCATCGTGAGCAGGCGAGAATGGATTCTGCCTGGCTGAGCCAGGAACGAGCTGGCCAAAACGGAATATATTGCTCAACGTGCGTTTCCAGTGTCTGCTGGGGCTCTCAGAAGAAAAGTGGGTAAGTCCTCTTTTTTGGCATCTCCTCAGACGACCTTGCGCAAACTCTGACAAAATAAATAAAACATTTGTATTGCTGTAGACTACATAGTATAGAGAATACATTTTTTTTTCTATCTACTGCCCGGGTGCGGCTGAGTCGAAGGCATCGCCATCGTCGCCGCGGTGGCGGTGGTGGTCGCGGTGGTGGTCGCGGTCGCCGCGGTGGTGGTCGTAGTGGTCGCCAGTGGTGGTGGTGGTCGCGGTGGTGGTCGTGGTCGCCGCGGTGGTGGTGGTGGTGGTGGTTGTTGTCGCAGTCGTCGCGATGGTCGTCGCGGTTGCCGCGGTGGTGGTCGTGGTCGCTGCGGTGGTGGTTGTTGTCACGGTCATGGTCGCGGTCGCCGCGGTGGTGGTGGTGGTCGCGGTTGTCGTTGCGGTTGTCGCGATGGTCATCACGGTTGCCGCGGTGGTGGTGGTGGTCGCGGTGGTGGTTGTGGTCGCAGTTGCGGTCACAGTCGCTGCGGTGGTGGTTGTGGTTGTGGTTGTGGTCGCCATGGTCATGGTCGCGGTCGCCGTGGTGGTCGCTGTGGTGGTCGTGGTCGCCGTGGTGGTCGTGGTCGTGGTTGCGGTTGCGGTTGCGGTTGTGGTTGTGGTTGTGGCCGTGGTCGTGGTTGCGATCGTGGTTGTGATCGTGGTTGTGGTCGCCGTGGTGGTCGCTGTGGTGGTTGTGGTCGCCGTGGTGGTCGCGGTTGCCGCGGTGGTGGTCGTGGTGGTCGTGGTGGTCGTGGTGGTCGTGGTGGTCGTGGTCGTGGTTGCGGTTGCGGTTGCGGTCGTGGTCGTGGTTGTAGTTGTGGTCGTGGTCGTAGTTGTGGTCGTGGTCGTGGTTGCGGTTGCGTCGTCGCACCCCAGGGCTGGCGCCATCGCTGTGGCTGCCTTGGGGCTTGGGGGTTCGGGGCGTGGCTATCGCAGGGCAGGTCCTGCCGCTGCCTTGTTACCTGCGAGGGCGCGTGTGGGCGAGTCAGTGAGCCAGGCAAAAAAAAAAGAAGCACTTACTTTGTGGCCAAGAGAGAGGGTGGGTCGTAAACCCATGCCAGTGGTGCTCGCGAGCACGAACGCGAGTTGTGCAATGCAAGGGCAAGGAATTTTCGCAGCCACCGCATGTACGACGCGCATTCCCACGCTCTCTGTCCGGCTCCTGCTGTCTGCTACAGTCTCATCTCTCCTCATCTCTTGCCTGATCTCAGCTGATCTACTTCAGCTTGCTTCTTTTATTTTTTTTTGTACTACTCTTGGCTACGTCTACTATGGCTGGATCTAGGAAGAGGGCCCCTTCAACACCCAAGAGGACTCCAAAAAGGCCAAAGACCAAGAAGAGCCAGGTCAAAACAGTGGGAGCTTCCTGGTGGTGCTTTAGAGATGTCTTTTCAGCTTGATGGTATGTGCTCATTGTTTTGATGGTATCCATACACTCATATTGTGTTAGTCTCATCCACAGCTGCTCAGACATCAGTTGCCAGTGCCAGACATGTGCACTTTAATCTAGGCTCTTCTGCAGCTTCAGGTGGCCCTCCTGGACCCTCACAGCAGGAGAGGACCCCTTTGCAGGTTCTTCACCTGCTCAGGCTGCCAATCAAGTGAGTATCTATTTTATTAATTTTATAATCATTTTTTAACAAATTTAATACAGGGAGGCCTTAGCTCACCCCAACCTGAGAACTTTGACCTTGGAAATGGGTCAGATGGCTCTCAGGAGGGTGGTGCTAATTTCAATAGCCCTCAGGAAGGTAACTCTGACCCTC
>JAFKAC010000086.1:0-245419 GCA_025766275.1 Lactarius indigo
CGACTAGGCCCATTATCTATAAGGGAAGTCGATCTATTGGCTATCCAATACGTAAGTGTGTTAACAAAAGCCAGGAGTGAGGGAAAGGTGAGCAGAAGATGATATATTGGAAAGAATGTAGCCGTCTGTATACGCTCTAGAGAAGCGCTACATGGGTTGTGAGAGCATGTAAGCCCCAGGACACACTAAAATGGATCTTCAAAAAAAGCCCAAGGAAACCAACCTAGAAATACGTTCCAGCAGGTTGAAGACTGAGTATGGTAGACAAATAAACAAGCGAATGAACAGGCCGAAAAATGACAACGATAAGAACGGTAGTGGGGAGGGGGATGCAGGCGCGATAGAGAAGGTAGAAGGAGAGATGATTCACGTGCTAGAGGAGAAATATCACACAAAGCCCGACAACGAAACAAAGGAGGGGACAAGGGCTGGTTCATGGCGACGCACTCTTCTCAATCGCGCCGGTCGACAATCGCTCACTAGCGAGCGCGAGCATACTTCTCAAGTTGCGCTCACGCACGGGCTTGGTCAACACCCTGGAAATGATTATGAGCATACACAATCTCAGAGCCTTCACACACACATGCAAGGGGAAACACGCACTTGTCCACGCCCGCCGCGAGGTATTCTTCCTGATCTGATAACAGCGCGTTCCCCGTCACGCCAACGACGAAGTCCCTCCTCCCTACCTCCCTCAGTTTCGTGACCATCGAGAGGCCACTCATGACTGGCATCTGGTTGTCCAAAAACACGACAGCGAAGCGTCCATTACAGTCGCTGAGTACCATCTCAAGCGCAATCTCGCCGTTCTCGGCCGTGCTCACTTTGCAGCCGAGCCGAGCGAGCATCCGAGTCATCAACGTCCGAGTCAGTGCGTCGTCGTCTACCACGAGTACTCGCAAGCCCGCCGGGACCATCGCCAGTGGCTCCTCTGACCTGCTTAATGACCGCGATCGTCGTGGTTGCAGCAGCGGGACCGCAATGTCGGGTGGGTTCGCCAATACTGGCGATGGTTGTCGCGGCGTCGCAAAGGTAACGAGGACTTCAGGATTCTGTGATGCACATGGAGGCGTGTCTGGGGCTCCTTGCAAAGAAAGTGGTGACGGGGGCGCAGGTGGTGCCCATGGCATGGGAGATGGTGTTGCGATTGCGTCGGCTGGGTTCTCCACTTCCTCTTCGGGTGTTGTTGCGAGTGCAAGCGCATCACCGATCGTGCGGGTGATCACCGAGGGTGACGAATGAGCCTTGGGTCCGATTTCAACAAGCCCACCCTGTTCCATGAGACTGTGCATCGCAGACGAGCTCCGCCGCGACCCTGTCGACGACAAAGTACCACTACTACTGACTCTTCTGGCCCCATGCCCCGCGCTTGCTCTTGGCGGTTCCACATCGATGATAAGGTGAGGTGTAGAAGGGGTCTCTCCTGGAACTTTGTCCATCAGATTTACTGAGAGATGCGCGCTCGGGAATTTGGATAGTTCCTCTTCCTCCAGGGGTACCGGTGTAGGCGTCAGTGGTCCGATCGCCTGTGGACCTATGCCAAGTGCTGAGAGCACGTACCGCATCAGTGCATGAAAAGAAAGGGAATGTATAGAGGTGCTGAACATACGGAGTTCAACCCAGAACGTGGAGCCCTTGCCAACGCGGGATGAGACGCCGAGCCGTCCCCCACTTCGCTTAACAATTTGCCTGACGAGGGCGAGGCCAAGACCAGTCCCTTTTCCGCCTTGCTGCTTCCCTTGTTCTGTTTGATTAAACGCCGCTGTGTACATAAAACAAGTCAATACAACGCCCGAGAGGGAGAAAGAATATACGTGCAAAACAGCTTCGACTGGACCATTTCCTTCGGTGGAATTCCATATCCGGTATCGGTCACCTCAATCCTGACTACGATCCAGCTTCTCCGTGGTTCATGCGATCGATTATGTTGGTCGAGCAAGCTTGCCGAGAGCTCAGCCGTCCCAACTTTTGTGCGCTTCCCCTTTTCGGTCCCGTCCCTCCCCTCCACACATTGATCTGTGGGCGGACCATGGTGGGAACACGCTGGCACAATTAGCCGTGTGGCGATACACAGCCTTCCCCCAGGCGGTGTAAACTTGCATGCATTACTCGCCAAATTCGTCACAATCTGCATCAGCCGAGTCTCGTCACCAACCACAAGTGCAGGGGCATCCTGATCGAGAGCTGTCTCAGGATCAAGGCCGTGCGCCAGGCACACCGCGTCATGCGCAACCTGAATTGTGCTATCAGACACCACAGAAGGGGGCGAGAAACGGCCGGTGTATGGTAAAGTGCGACGGGGAAAAGATAAAAAAACACACTTTATCGATACACGGGTCAAGGTCAGTCACGAGCTCAAGACGACGGGCGTCCGTCGCGAGGCGCAATGGTACAAACAAACCGCGCATGACCTGATGGAAGGAGTACGGTCTGGACACGGATTCAAAACGGCCACTATCCATCCGATTGCTATGCCATTCGATAGATACACAGGCAGGATTTGACATCAGTAAACACCCATGCCCGTAGAGAATATAGGCGCACAAATCTAGGACGTCATTGAGAACTAATAAATTAAGGGCGAGTTAATCAATACACGAGTGTTCATGGGAGGTATGGGATGCACTCGCCTTTGGACATCATGCCCAAACTCCCCTCCAGCGCCTTAAACTCGATTTCCTGCGCCCGTGGGACGATCCCAGTCGCCTCCATGTTCTGCACGGCGAGCACTGCTCACAATACCCGCCGGCGGATCCACGTCAGCGTCTTCTCAGTGGCTTGAACCAAGAGCAGTACTCACAGGCAGTGTTGAGCGGCACGCGGACCTGTGCAACCACGCCCACTGGTTTCATCAACACAGCTCCGACTAAACGATAAAAAAGTTGGACTTATCATGAAATACATATCTGCAACGAAATTTGTATCAGATTGGACACACAATCCTTCTCCGGAAAGTAAACGCACGAAGTCAGACGCCGTTTCGAGTCTGCGGCCTTCCGTTCGTTGATCTGTGCCTTTTGTGTTGCGAGAAACTGTATCTTGAGCTGATCACGTAGTACGTAGAGCCTGCGTTCAGACTGCAATATATTATAGTCCAAAAACAAGACTGTAAGAGCCGATATCCGACAGAGAGAGACAGATTAGCGTACAGTTTCGAGCATGTAGTGTACGCAGACCAAGAACCCTTGGAAGATGATAAAATTGAGGACATCTGAGAGAAACCGGCATGGAGAGCGTGGGGTCAGAAGGACTCGGGAGGTGAGAAATGGAACCCACTTTTTGTCCAAACCTTGTGGTGTGGGAGAATGACCGCGCTAGCACTGAAAGAGTCGAGAAATGAAAAGGTAAAGGGGGAGGACGGAGGGGAGTCAATTACAGGCAAACCCAGACCGTAGCGCAGATGACGGCAGGCAATCGCTTCTGGCGCAAGCCGAAGAGAGCTACAGTTTGCAACGCACACAAGAAGCTCACGGAGGATTATGAGTGTAGTGAAAACGAGTAGCGATAGTGCAAAAGATGCATACTAGAACATGGTCAGAAAGTCCCTTTTCCCACAACTAAAAATCGAAAAACCCGGGTTGTAGAGACCACAGAGGAAACTAGAGGCCAATGAACATGAGAGCCTTGGGAGAGAGAACCAATGGGGGTGTGCCTACATGTACAAAAGTTGATAACAACCCCTACATCGCTGGTGAGGAATCAGAACGTAACAGAACGAACATAGGCCGCGCACCAACACCAGATCGAGATAGAAAGCACGACTTGATAGGCATTGGGGCGGTCGCGTGGCCAATCGTAAATGACAATGGGAAGGATGGGGAAAGTGCAAGCAGGAGCAATCTGGGTCACCGTGAGAGGGAAATGCTAGAATATAAACTACGTCACTCACCCCGTATAAAAAGACTTTGTCTATGAGTAGAACAGGGCCAACAACGAGTGCGGTGTTGACCGCCCAGGTGACCAAAAGGAATAGGGAGGACCAAATCGCGAGCGGCTGTAGTGTGTTACAGCAAAAATGAGAAGGGCACGGTGATTACCGTAACATGCAAAATGTCGCACTTTACGCATGAACCAGTTTTCCTTGATATAATGTAGCTCCGATTTCTCGCTGGGGAATTTTGGGGAAAAGAAGTTGACAACGGCGGGAAAGACACGCCATCTTAGAACAATGAGGGGCGTACAGAGACCCCAGAAGCCGCCAGTGTGCACAGTCATGGAGTCGTGATCGGCTGAGTGGCCGCCTGACTTTTCAGGGGAGATATTTTGCTCAGAGAGCGAAACGGATGACTTTGCGTCATCGGACCAGTTTCGGTCAACGACTACCTCGTCTACTTCTGCGCTGTCTTCGTCTGGGCAGCTATTGTCAGAATCAGTGAAGTCAACATTGTTGGCGGCTGCAGAATCTCCGACGAGGGACGGGGTGGAGAGAGAGGCCTCCGTGCCAAGACGGCGACGGAAGCGACCCCAGTGGACACGGATGCGGTGTTCCCCGTTGATGCGAATAGCCTTCTTTTGTCCCCGCGGGGTGGTACTGACGGTGACTGCAGAAGGAGGCAGGACAATAGAAGCCTCGGGACCCAAATCGGAATTGTCAAGAGCGACAGTGTCATTCCAACCCCGGGTGAGGCGTCTTCGTGATTCCTCGAGCGAAGTGGAAGACATGGGGATGTCATCAAAGGTCCATCGGGTGGAAGCAGAAGCTGTGGTCGCTGTTGCGTTATTAGAAGTGGCCAGAGCTGAAAAGGGACGAGACCAGCTCGAAGACGAGCGATGGACGAGCAGGGTCAGCTTTCTCGGAAAGAGAAATAGGAGGCCTGGTTTGTGCGGCCCTTTTCAAGGCCAAGGCGGGGGCGATGGTGCCGCATTCGACCACGGAAACAACTCAGCTTAGCCGAGAAGATCTTATTCATAATTGGTAGAGTGCCGTTCCACCTGCCACTGCCAGGGACCCATATTGAGGCTCCGTAGGGCGGGCGTAAATAAAGAAATTTAGGGTGACGGTACGGCCACAAATTTTTATGAAAACAAGACAAAGAGTCCGAGACCCGGACTTTCTCTGTCTGTCGATCAGGTTCTGGCTCCTGACCAATCCAAAAAGGAATGAGACTTACACACCATCGCCACATCAACGGCAAGTCCAACGCCGTTGACAACCTCAAGCACCGAAAAGCCCCATACTTTGATTCAGAGAGTCGACGTTCAAATATTCTACCGACGACAATTCGTCCTGTATAATACGAGAGAAGGACACACAGTCACCAGTCACCAATTACATGCATCTGTCGGAGTTTGGATTCTAGCACTGGCCCACTTCTTCAAGTTGGGGGTATCAGGCCTGGTTCAACCTCCCATCTACTACCCCCTCTACACCTTTTTAAAAAACGGCTCTGGTCTTAAAGAGCCTCTTCTTGACTTTCTATATACGACTTACCCTTCGGACAATTATTCCTAGACTCTTGGCATTCGCAAGGACCCTTCAATTAATCCCGCAGACCTTGCCTCATGGCCACTTCCATTACCCTCAAAAACGGTGAACAAGTCAAAGTCAATGGTGAAATTTCGTTCTCGTCACTTCATGACCCTCTCAGAGTCTGACCCGGTTTATTTTACATTTTTTCGTTTCTAACTGACTATCTACGAATTCAAATTAAGACCATGTCTACTGTTCGCCTAGCTGGTCTATTCGCGACGGCACGCCATATTCTGTCGCACGCATCATGGAATTCCTTCCTGCAGAAGGTATGGCGCCGTCGCACAAGGGCAAAGGCAAGGAGCCCGTGTCGGTGTACACGCGCGTGCGCCTGGCGTGGTACTACCGCCCCTCGGACGTGAGCGACCGCCCCGTGGCGGACTCACGGCTACTCCTTGCGGCGATCTATTCTGAGATCTGCGAGGTTGTCCAATTACGCGCCAAGTGCTACGTTGTGCATCGCGACAAGATTACGGACCTCGCCGGATGGAAGAAGCGCCCGGACCGGTTCTATTTCAACAGGCTCTTCGACCCATATATCAAGAAGGAATTTGAAGTGATCCAATCCAACGACGTCCGCAACCGTGCGTAGCGCCTACGACTCACCCATGTGCGAGGGGGCTTGCTGATCGCGTGACCATTTCCCAGTACCTACACCCATCCGCGATGTACTGACTCAACGTTATGAATACGTCGTTGCGGAGAAGGAAATTGTTCCTGACCTTACTGACGCCCTCCGGAATTGTGACACCTGTTCCAACTGGTGCCCTCCGTAAGTTCACCGCTCTTTCACAGCCCCCCTCCCCCTTTCCGCTTGTCTCATTCGTGTCCTCCCCTTTTACATGCAGACCAGAAACCGTCCGGTGCGACCGTTGCAAGTCATTCTTCCACATGGGCTGCGTACAGCCACCTCTGATCGCTAAACCCACTCGCGGGTACGGCTGGACATGTGGGCCATGTTCGCGTGCCCATGAACAAGCCGTTGAGGGTCATGACGTACGGCACGCCCCATCTCCCTCAACAAAACCGAAATCCCACGCGCCACCGGCGCGCGGGCGCGGGCGTCCACGGAAGGACCGCACACTAGCCGAGAAGGAAGAGAATGTGCCAGTGCGTCACTTCAAGATGTGGCCATTCCGATACTTTGGGTCCGTATTCTTCTTGACCAATGACCGATGGATCCGAACGACATTGTGCTGACGAGAGCGTTGGTCGCTCGTAGATTACATACGGTCGCGGAAGATACCCTCGGTAAGTGGCAGGGTCAAGCGCGACTGGATTGCGTTCCCTTGGAGTCCAGAGGGCGCTCATCTTCTCCATCAGATCCTGACGATCTTATATTCCCCCGGGCAACCACGCGCGTTGGTCCAAAATATCAAGCGCCCATCCCTGCCAAGGATGGCGCGCGTGATCCAGGTTAGCACCTTTTCCCTGTTTAGTTCGTGTGTCTGTGAACTCACAAACGTGCGCGTTAAGATATTCAAGAGCGTGGTGGAGAGGCGACGGTAGAGGGGTTGAGCCTTGTGCACGAGATGTCTGATACGCAAGGCAAGCACGCAATCCCAATTTTCTCTTCCGGTCCTAACGGCCCGCTTCGCTCCAATCCAGTGGCTGAGCGTGAGTTCTACTTCCCCAGTCATACGCCACTTCATAACAGGCATGCAGTTGAACAACGCAAGACACGCCTAACAGCGAAGCAGAACCTACGCTCAAACGTTGATTGGCTCACTGAAGTCATTCGGCGTTTTTCTGAAGCGTTTGCGCTTGGTCACGACTTTTCGACGCTGAGCATGTCCAACGTCTTCCGCCATGAAAAGGTACAGTTATTGTGCCCGTTCGCTTTCGTTATCGCTACTTACCTCGGACCGGACCTGGTTCCAGTGGAAGAGCACAGAGACCCGTTATGCAGATCGTGAGTGGGACGACGACGAAAAGGCTGCGTTCGAAGATGCTGTCCTTACCCACGGCGCCGAACTGCGTACCGTCCGCGATGAAGTTGGCACGCGCACCATTTATGAAGTTGTGCGTTACTATGGTCACTGGAAAAAGCACGTATATCCCCTCCTCACTACGACCTTGCCCTAAGCCCGTCGTTGCAGCATGAAACTCGGCGAGGAGAACCGCCGTCGGCGTCTACTTGGTCCTTCTGGTGAAACTCCGCCACCGTCTGCGCACGCCATGCCCTCCGGCTATGATTCGGATTCAGAGGGCTCCATTGTACGCATACCGAGCAAAGCGCACGCGTCGTGTGGCGCCTGTCGGACGCGCGATACCAAACTCTGGTGGAAAGCACCTAAGGGCCTGCCCACGTCCGTTCTCTGCGACGCGTGTGGTATTTCGTGGCGCAAGTATGCCGATCTCAATCATCTCCGGCCAATCCGCGAAGAGGCAGCTGCGGTGAAACAGGCGAAGTCGGAGAAGAGGGAAGGCACGCCTCTAGCAGGTTCGAATACTAAACGTGTGAAGGTATGTATAATCATCCATTAATGATTGTGAGCCGGCGTTCAAGGTAGAGGACTGACGTCACAGACTACCGGCTCTGTCCCTTCCACTCCATCACCACCAGTAGGAAATGGCACGCCGCAGCACCGTTGTCTCGCGTGTCACAAGTACGGCTCTGGAAAAGTGTTCAAATGCAAAGAATGCCAGACGAGGGCCCATTCTGTGAGATCTAGACTAGCTGATATTAATCACATGGACAATCTTACACAATCCAATGTTTAGGCGCCTGCGGGATCGTGGACCCCTGGTTCCATTGAGTCCTGGACATGCGACCTCTGTCAAAACGAAAAGACCGCAGAGGCGTCACTCGTAAGTGGTCCCAATTTCCCTCTGCGCCCTCACTCATGGCTACAGAACCCCGATTGCGTGCTTGTGCGCGATCCAAGCGCAGACCGCGAAACAAGTGCAGTTTATCCGCCAGCCGACTCATTTCTTCGCGTTTGCAAGCCTACAGAGGGCCAAGGTTGGGTACACCTTGCGTGTGCAGTATTCATTCCCGAAGTATTATTTTCCGATGCAAAGCGTCTACGTATCGTCGAAGGCATCAGCACAATCCCTACTCATCGCTGGTCCACAGTACGTGGTGGTCCCTCTGTCTTTACTTACACCGTTGATACGAACTGCGTAACCCCAGCGATGCACGCTGTGCAGCCAAGTTGGTGGTGCACGTTGCCCGATGCAGTGACTGCTCCGCCGAATACCACATCTCGTGTGCGTGGTCGCGTGGGTACAAGTTCGGCTTTGAGATCCAAGCGGTACGGCTTACGAGCGCGACATGTGACAACTGACGCTCACCCTCATCCTGTGCAGACCAATCCGCTAAGCGAGAGCCCAGCGCCTCGATTTCTTTCAACGGCGCGGTTGGTACGAATGCATCCCGTTGTGCGCTGCAAAGAGCACGAGTGGCGGGCGGCGGCCGCTTATCGACATTTGCGAGGCGAACGAGTATGGCGAGGTTCGTTTTGCCTTTCTTTCCCACCGCTCGCCATTTTCATCCCTTCCTCGAAAATGCAGACGGCCCTGCAAGTGTACTGTAACACCTACAAACAGGCCCCAGTTGCTCAGTCCCCACGCGCTCCTGCGCAAAGCGCGGCGGTTGGACCTCGTACTTGAGGAGAAGGACCTTGCACTAAGTGGGCAGGCGACAGCCTCGGCGCTTATTACAAATGGCGATAACGTTTCAGAAGATCCAGAGTGTGCACACTGCAAGACGTCTTACTCGCCGTTCTTCCACCCCCTACCACGCGCCGGCGCGTTCGCGTGCCACCGCTGCCATTTCGAGGGCCGTACACAGATGCCGCTCACCAACGGGCACGCTCACGCTCACGGACTTGGGCACATCGTCGCATCTTAGTCACTCGTTGGGATCACGTACTTTATTTTAGACTCTTGGTTTTTCGGTCTTTCCTCTCCTTTGTTCTTAGAGTACTAGGGCACCACCCCAAGGGATCTGTAAGATTACATTGTTCTGTCCTGTGTAACGATTATCATGAACACTTGAGTGCGAGATTGTGCAATACATGTGGGCAATAGACAAAATTAAGGAAAAAGAGGTTAGGCAAAGCAGGTGGAGGGATAAAGCGGGGGTGTAAATGTAGCACTCGGGGGCTATTTTCATGCTTTAACACGCTTATAATACAGGACGTATGCTGGTTTGCCCTGTTGGAGGTGATGGCGTAGTTCAGCGACAGTAGCAGCAGAGAATGAAACAGGGAAAGGAAAATTCAACTCACGACGACTTCCTTCGCGTTGGCAGGTGTGACGCGACTGTCGTCGCAATATAGCCAACCGCCTCTCGAGGCGATAAAAGCGGTATCTACAGAAAACGATCACGTGATGAACGAATGAAGAAAGGACGAGACTTACAGTGCCCACTGCTCAGACTGCCGAAAATGATTCGTCACCGCATACAGATCGTACCTATATGGGGGTATCTGCGAGCGAGGGTCATCTGGTAGGTGCATCTGCATCCCCGTACGGTCAACACCAGGTGGGAGCGGCGGGGGCATGTAGTTGGTCAAGTCGAGGCCTTTCAGCGGGAAGTCGATGTGCTTTCTATCTTGTCCGTAAATGGGCCCTTGAACGAGAAACGCTTAAAGTGGATGAGTAGTACGGGCGGTAACCGAGACAGCGAGAGCGTCTTAGTCGCCTTGCGTAGCGTTTTGCAGCGTGGCAGTTCCTAATCAGATTTTAGGAGCAATGAGAATGAGAAAGTTCCGGTCAACACACAGGCGAGTCACCTACCAAGCGTCGGACTTTCCATTACTTCGGTCCTGACAAACGCATCAAGACACTGTTGTATATCAACCTTGCTGGTTTTGGTTGATGTATCGGCAGGGACAAATACATGAAACTGTTATATGTCGTTGACGTCTGCCAGAATAAAGGTCCACTACGAAGCTAACCAAGGAACTCAAAGGAACTCACCTTATGACACGTCAAACATTCTAGCCGGTTTCCGAACTGTCCCTGGAAGAAGTCGACAACAATGCTATCGTTCCGCATGCGGTAGATTTCCACTCCTGCTCGCTAGCGATTTGCTGAGGGAGTTTCTCGAGCTCCTCTTCCCGGGAAGCTGTGACTTCGGATGTAGGCTTGTTGAGGATGCGGTTCAGGTCTTCGTGCAGCCCATCAAGCAAAAAACTCAAGAACTCCTGGGAGTCATGCTGTTCCGTTCCGCCAAACTGCGACGCATGCAGACAGATTGAGCGCTAATACCATTCCAAAGCCCAATAAGTCAGCTCCACCAATAGAAAGGGAAACAAGTATGCATACACGGAATTGGTAAGGCGTGATGTACGGCATCTCCCCGTGCCACAGATCGTGCAAAATCCCCGAAAACGCATGTACAATGTTACCCTTTGTTCCCAGCGGGTTCACCATATTGACAGCACTCTTCCACCGACCGTCTACCAAGGAAAGATGTAAGCACCTCTCATACATTGCGGAGTAGCGAAAAAAAGAGGCAACCGACCTGTGAAGAACCGCGCAAAAGGTACTGTCGCGCTCAGGCATTGGATTGTCGAGTTCATATAGCATGTATTCCCCAAATTCTTCAAGCCACTAATGCCAATCTGAAAGTCCGACCAGTAAGTCACGGGATACTCAGACGGGATCGTTGGTGGCGGCGGCCCTGTCGCAGGCACCGAGAATGAATGTGCATGCGTTCGCGGGCGCTCCTTCGGCGCTGCGGCGACCGGTGGTGGGCGGAGGATGTGCTGCGCTGAAAGGTCAGGGTAATCAATAGGCGCGCGGGATGCGAAGCCTGCGCCAGTGAGAGTGAGTGACTCTTGGGACTGGTCGTGATACTCTGAACGTCGTCGTGAAAGTGACGACGGGTAGAGGGATGCCTGTGGGGGTGAAGCGAGGCCATAGCTGCCCGCAGACCCATTGAAGGGTAAGCCAGAGTTGTGCGGAACCAGCGTGCGCGCGATTTGAGGGTATTGGATAGGGCCGTTGGTCATGGGTGGAGGTATCGTGGGGGAGGCTTGCTGTGTCTGAATGCACGAGATAAGTACACAAGAAATCTGGTAGCGACCAGAAAGAGGGAAAACATACTCCTTCAGACATGGTACGTGGTAGCGCATTGAGTGATGACACGGATGGTGGGCGAGTCATAGTGGGCTTGCGTTGGAGACGGCGAATAGGTTCCGAAGGGAGATCGCGGGGTTCAGGGAGGCTATGAGAGGAAGGAAAGACGCGTTAGAAACGCAATCAGTACGTTAAGACGAAGAGCATCCACGACGAAATTGCCGTACCGTGGTGAGGCAGGACCTTGTCGAAGGAGCGGTGTGGGTAGTTGTCGGGTAGGGGTAGTGGGGGACGGATATCAGACACTGGCGGGGGATTGCGCGGTACTGGTGGTAGAGCCCTGAACGTCTCTAATGTAGGACTCGTCACTGAGACACCTGGTGGCGAGCGCGGCACGTGGGGAAGCTGCGGCTGTGGTGATGGCGGGACAAACACCTCGGTAGGCGGTAGTGCTGGAGGGAGCACAGACGCCTCGGCCACCACGAGCTCCCGTTCACGAATTCACGCTTCCACGCCTCGAGGCCACCGATGAGCAGTACAGGCACGCGTTTAAGGGATCTTGCGGAACGCAGTCTCGTATATCGCGTGTTCGAGCCTGGAAAGTGGCGCGTCAGGGGGCCGGGAGTCTCGGAGGCGTCGTCATAGATCGCGATGAGGTCGAATTTATCGCGGTTGCAAACAAGACCCACTCGTCGCGTGGCGCAACGGTTAGCGAGTCTTCGATCGTCTGTCCAGAGACACTAACGCAACACTGTCAGCATCCCTCTGTGTGGAAAGCGGTGGAAAGAGGAAGAGACTCACTTGTCACGGAGGAGTACAGACGGTTCGATACATACCACGGCGTCACCCCGGATGTGTTCATAGTCAAACGCTTCACGCGTGCGTACGTCGAGCATGAGCACTTTGAGCTCGTGCCTGTACATATAATCGTATAGCTCGCGCGGTCCCGCCATGTTCTTCACATGGAGCTCGGCGGAGGGTATGAGAGGTGAGCTAGACCCGCGAATACCAAGTGTTCGCTTCACCGGCGATGCGGGCCGGCTCGCAAAATGGTCAACGACGGGGGTGATGGGTGTGCTTGATGGGCGGGTGCCAAGGTCGACGGGGAGAACGGGGAAGGATTTGGTACCGATATTGGGAGAGTGGTCACCGGAGGATGGGTACTGCCCCCGGGCCATGGTGTAGACTTACTGTCCGAGCTGCCCGAGCTATCGGAACGGAGCCCAACGTCGGCCATCGCTCGTCGACCATCGATCTCCTCAAGTTCATCGATAGATGGAAACGCCTGAGAAAACTCTACGGGAGTAAGGAAGGAGGTGCGCGGGGATGAAGAGGCTGAGGAGGTCGGTGATGGGGGTCCAAAGGCAGAAGGTGAGACAAATGAGTGGACGGGGGGCGGAGGGCTTGAAACCTTAGACGACGAAGATGTACTGTGGCTGATGGTGGGAGACGATAGCCCGAGGGACTGCAAAGAGTTGCGGATCGTTCGTGTGCTATCAGAGGATGTGGATGTCGGGGAAAGAGGTATCGACAAAGTAGTTGGGATCTCTCTTGAGACACGTTTGGTCGTCGTGCTCACGGACAGGCCTGCGTCCTGCAACGACCGCATTCTATCTGCGATGCTTCCTCCGGATACCTTTTGCACCCCATTTTCTAGAGGTGGTGAGGGGTGGTGTCCATTGAGTCTAGGAAGGGTGTGATGAAAATCGAGGGCAGGGGGAAAGTAGACCTACTGAGTGGCGGCAGACTTTTCCACCTGAGACAATTTACTTTCTATGGCATGTGCGCGCTGCATGAGGTCGCTACCCTCACGCTAAAGAGCGCGGTTGTGAGAATACAAGTAGGAGGAGAGGATGAGGTAGAGAGCAACGCACCTGCTGAAATTCGGTAAACTCCTTCCATAGCACACCTCGTTTTCCGGGAACGCTTTCTGCTTTGAAATCCGCAGTGTCCATGAATACCTGGGTAAGACTTGCTGCCTTGGTGAAGGCACTGAGAGCACCCTTGAGGTCTCCCGCACTTTCGCATGACTGCGCAAGGGAAATTTGGCCCTTGGCGGAACGGATGAGAGAAATTGCGGATGAACCGCGACTTGCACGTTGTGCCTGCTGTATCGCCCGTTCCTTGATCTCTGACACGGACATGTCCTCGAAGGGCCTCGGGATCCGTTGGGTAAGGCTGCGTAGAACGATCAGCAGGAATGGGGGGATGAAAGGAGCGAAAGAAACAAGACAGACTGGAAGGCGCAGAAGTGGATGACGAGGGGAAGGTTGTAGGAGGTGATGGAGGCAAAACAGTGACGCTGGGCATTTCGCCGCCCCGATGACGAAGACGTGGGTATGGATTAGATGGAGTAGAGTAGACAGGGGAAGAAAAATAAGGATAACGTCAGAAAGGATGATGACAGTCACGGCTCATATCCCGTTCGGCAAGTGTCTGCGATGCTAGTGCAATTCCGCGATGCTCATATAAATACAGTACAAGTAACAGTACTTGGGTGCTCCGCGCTCTGCACGGGTCACCTGCAACTCGATGTCCTCATTAGGCCTCAGTGAGCCGTCCCACCTGGATACCCTTCAGGGTCCTCGCAAGGACTTCTCTTCCACCACTTACAAATAGCCACCGCGATATCAACAACACATTGCAAAACCAGAATCAGTGAGACAATTTGACCAAACCCCCATTGGCCTTCGCCAGGCCCGATATTTTCTCGGTTGCGCTGGACCTGGTAACATCTGTATGAGCGTGCCTTTCCCGAGGTTGGAATACAACGTACCATTAGTTCTAAGGTTGCTACCCCATATACCGCCGATCTAATAAACAGAGTTAAATTTATAAAGATAGTGACTCAGTCGGGGAAACACACCCCGCAGTGAAATATTTGCAGCAAGATTTGTAGATTGACTTCCCACCAACGTCATTTTGCTTTACATCGGGTACATGACTCAAAGGCTGTTCAAGATGCTCCGGCCTGACAAAGACGATTGTGCTGAACTTGAATAAGAGCGAGCATGCGGCAAAGACGATGCCGACAATGAAGAGTGTCCGCAACCAGGTTGCGGTCGCGTGGACGCTGGCAAAAAAGAGGACATATTTCACAAGGTGGTTGCAATCTGGTTGCGATCCAAAATGGCTGTTTTGTGCCCACACACATAACAACCAGACGGTAAACACCGCAGTAGAGAACATTTGAACCGCAATGACAAGAGTCGCGCGCAATGGGTTCCTGGAAGACTGGAAGAACCTCCTCATGCCTGCGTTATCGTACCTCGTCAGTGCCGCGAAAGTGATCCCTGAATGGATACGACCCGTACCATATGAGTAGACGAAATCGAGGGAGAATATGATTTGCATGACGAATATGGCATGATACAAGTCCAGCTGATGCTGCAGAGTTTGGATTACGGCAGTGAGGACGAGGGCGAGCCCATAGAAGACAGCATTTTCATATAACCCATCCAAAAGCTCCGTTGTGATCTTGTGTTCGGGTATAAGGGAAATTAGGAGTATCGTCGCGTAGAAATTAATGCGAGTCTGGGGCGATTAGCGGTGAGTGCTGAGTTCAGAGGTCCGAGTCAGAAACGCGTAGGCTTACCCCAATGCCTGCTAGATCTGGATTAGGGTTAATAAGACCCGAGCAGCTAGACATGGTCAGGTGATTATGTGGGGGAACGAATTCGTCAGGAGAGGAGAAATAGTCAGGAATGAAATGGAGGGAGCTAAGTTGCGAGTTACGCCTGACGATTGAGAAGCTGCGACATATTTTATACTGTCGCGGCACTATGAACCGGGTGACAGAATCTCGGGCGACTCGAAAACTAGTTCTCGGACCTTGCGCCTCGAGTGATCCATGAGTCGAAGGGCCCGTGAATGATTGTAGACAAGCTTACCATCCAAGGCACAACGCGTGCATGTCACATCAAGCACAGCGGGTACGAGGCGAGCAGAGAAGTCATACCTGCGCAGCATCACCACCCGACTATGGAAGACGATGGGGCGCTGTGGCCCCTTGGGCCTAATTCGGTATTTTAGTCAGCAGTAAAAAAGGAAAATTGTACGACTTTGGGTTAGCATGCTTGACGGAGACGTGGGCAGTGGACAGCCATGCCATACGCGCAATACCTGGTTCACGGAACTACAGCGGAACTAAGGAAAAACCCAAAAACGTCTCATCACAGATGGGGCTCTAATGAACTGGCAATGCGTGAGGGAATGAGAAGAGGCGAACAGCGTGTCAGTGGAACTTGTAATGTGTTTGCAGGCAGTTCGTGGAAGTGAAAGGCGGCTTCAAAGAGTCAGTTCAAATATTTAGTGCTCTGGCTGCGGTGCCTTTGCCTTGGAGCCATCACAAAGAAACGCCGCACCAGAACAGGACGTCCTGAAAACTGAATACAGCCTCTTTGTGCCACGCAGAGGTACTTCGAAGCCCACTTTCTGGGAAGGAGTCAAGAAACGCGGTTTTGATGTGTACGTGCTTGGCACGGAAATTCAATGCTGCGATCACAAAACGAGGCTGACTGTGATATCCGACGAATGGGACGACAGGCCACGCAGAACCATCGCTGCGACAAGATTACAGACAGCCCTGAACGGGGAGGAGAGAGCGACATACATTCCAAAGCCACTGCCTTGGAAAATGAGCTCAGCTGTCATGATAGAGCAATTTCCATCAGGTCGTTCTCCTTAAACTGTGGAGATGCGGCATTAGGCCCGACCACCTGCAATGCCGCCGCCTAACGTCGGCTATCAGGCGCCGCCAGCCACGCGCTTCCAGCACACCTTGCTGGCAGACAGCGCCGCACCATTTTGAGATCCCGCCCCTATCTGCACCACGGTAATAATTTCGGCAGTTGAGTGGTGTTCGCCAGAAAGAACGAGAGCGATGCGATCACGGGGGTGAAATTGGACAAATTCTCGGTATTCGCAGGAATCAAGAAGGCTTTCTGAGGGGGACACATGCGCTCGAGGTGGGTCGGGGGTGGGAGGAATTCGGGTCGTAGTCCGAGGGTTGACCCAAAGTGTCAGTATCAACGAAGCACACGATAAGAGCATCTAGACGCGAACTAGAAGGCGGCAAGGAAGGCAGTGCAGTACGATACTGCACTACTGTCGTCAGGGCACAAGTTCGAATTCGCAAAACACCGAAGCTTTCGTCATCTCCACGATGTTTGAACGTGTCTATTTTTATTTATTTTTAATGTGATGATGGTGTGGTGGTGAAACCAGACTGGTATGTGCCCACAGCCCTCATTGGTCCCATCAAATCGTGGAGGGGCCGCACGCTTGATCGCACAGGATCACATCGTCCTCGTTGCGATCCGCTTCCGAAGCCGAAGAAAGCGGTCAGCGTCTTTGGTGCGCTCGTAGGCCCACCGCGGTGAATTGTAAGTTACTAGACAAGGAAAGAAAGCACATGGAAAACTCCGACGATGTGATGCGAGGTCCGGTCCAAAGCCGTCGTTCGAAAGTTCGACGTTCGCCGACGACCCTCCTTTTCTTTTCGTTTGGACGGCATTGATCCATTTTCATTTACGTATTCTGGTTCCGGCCGGTCACGACTGCACCGCCCGAGGCATCGCCGCTGACATGGTCCCCCTTCTATGTCCCCATGCACTGTCTCGAACTTTGACAACACTTGGCATCAGTTTGCGAGCATATGCAACGTGCGACCCTGATACTGGGAGCCCGCGATGCGGCTCGATTTTCGTACTTGCTACTTATGTTCAGATCAACATCTGATACTGACACATGAAGCCACAGCGTGAATGCTAGGATGCGATTTTGCACATTCAACGTTCAATGTCCAACACTGGGGTATCTCGTCGAGTCTTGTACCACCTTTATCATCCCTCGGACCACGTCTTTTCTTGCTGGCATGTCAACGCCAGAAGCGCCATCTGTTGAGTGTAAAGAGGAAAGCGCGCGTTAACAAAGAAACGTCTGCGAACGGTACGCAGATCTCTTTGCAGCCTCCCCTTTAAGTGCCCCTAAGCTTTACTTTGCGTAACGATAAGTGGCTGGGCGTATATTGTATTGCCGCCTCTCATAGCAGTGTAATATATCCTCCACTGAGGACCTGAACCCTGGTTTCCGCTGCTGCCGTGAAACACCTTCGCGGCCGACGTCCATCTTTCTTTGGCCGTATTACTGCTGGTACCAACGACCCTGTGACAACCTACGGTGGGGGTTCCGATCGCGTCCGACCTCGACGATCGCAACGGTTGCTCACAGTGGCAGGCGTATGAGAAAAGGTTGAGACTTCGACATGCCGTTTATTTTATATCACCAAATTCTTACAGACTTGGGGTTGCGACAACTCCAGTGACACTTCAAGGTTCAAGGTTCACGCGTTTACGTTTGGGGTAGAAAGTCGAATACGAGAGTATGAGTTACAGCAAGTCTAGCTTCGAAGAAGCAAAATAAATGAGTAATGTCGCCCTTGACTCTAGAGTGAGGTGCCAGCCTCTGGCCATCAATCCGTTTTAGGCCTGTCCTCCCTCGTCTCCCACCGCCCTAGTAGTTGATTCGCGCGGAGGATCAACAAGTCTCGCAGCATCTGCAGTGAATCCCGCACAACGCTGAGCTTGCTCCCTGCGACCTCGTGCCACGTGACGGGCACCTCGGCAACGGGAATGCCCAACGTCTTGGCGAGTAGCAAGAGTTCGACATCGAAGATCCATGTCGCGAGGTGCTGGCGCGGGAAGAGCTCGCGGGCGGCGCCGCGCGAGAACAGCTTGAACCCGCACTGGGTGTCGCTCACGTGGCCGACACCCGCGATACGCAGCACGGTGTGCAGGCCGTACATGAGGAAGTTGCGCAGGACGGACCGCTGAGGGCGTTTCTTGGGCGTCAGAACTTCATTGGTGCGCGAGCGAACAAGCCCGAGAGCGGACCGCTCGAAGGAGGGGAGAGGAACGGGCAACGAACCTTAACAACTGCCTCCGTCTTGACGAGGTGAGCGCGGCTGCCGATTACAACTGCCGGTGCGTCGCTGTCTGCGGGCACAAGAGCGTCCAGCGCTTCGAGCAGCAGTTCAACGTCTGCGAAGCGGCTAGCGCCGTCTGCATCGGCCATCAGGAGTCGGCGCCCGCGGGCATGCAGCATGCCGTGACGCACAGCACCGCCCTTACCGCGGTTGCGCTCGAGCTGCACGACACGGATGTCCGCATTTGGGTAGTCTTCACCCGCGAGCTTGAGAGCTGTGGCGGCGGTGCCGTCGGAGGAGCCGTCGTCTACGATGAGGATCTCAAAGGAGCGTTTAGGGAATGACGCAAGGTGTTCGAGGGTGGATGAGAGCATCGACGGGAGACGCTTGGTTTCGTTGTATGCAGGTATGATAACACTGAGGTCCAGGGAGGCAGTATCATGAATGGAAGGGAGTTGACGAAGTGTTTCAGGGTCTTTGGGAGTGCGATATCGTTTTTCTGATGGAAGTTCAGTAGAGTGGCAGCGGTGTCCACGCGAGGAGAGCGACGTATGCCTGAGAGCGAAACATGAGTATCCGTGTGAGAGGATAGCATAGATGTGGAAGGGATCAGTAACGGCAGCATTTATCGTGCTGCACCCATGAATGTTCGTCTTCGCCTCGGCGCACGTCGATATGGACGGCCCACGGCTCTAAGAACAAGGATGATTCTGGTGGTCATCGTGTCCACGCTCTCTCCCCTCATTGGCAATATACTCACTAGTGTCAACCCCGCGAGAAGTGCGACCAATGCCGCATAAAGAAATTGAGTTTGGTCCATGAGCACAACAATTGCCTTAGCCCAGAGGCATGGGTGGGAAAGAAATGACGGCGTCAACACGCGGTCGCTTGGACGACGTGTCGTGTGAATCAAATCAACTGTCAGCCGAAAAAAAACTTATGGCCAACGTGGGGATCGAACCCAAGACCTTCGCGTTATTAGCACGACGCTCTAACCAACTGAGCTAGTCGGCCGTACAGCAAGTATCCTTTCGCTTACATCAGACGGGAGTGGGATAATCACAGAATTCAGCATTCCAACAACAACCACACGTCTCACTGTGACTCTAACTACAACGACCATGGCACCCCAAAAGTCCAACTCCGTTAAGGCCCGGGACCCAACAAGATCTAGTAGTTTACGGCAGGGCACGCTATCCTTTGCTTCTGCGAAGCGCAGTGGCAGCACCGGTGCCAAAGACAGTCTCAAAGGGAAATCTGCGGTGTCTCCTGCAGAACCTTCCACAGTCACACCCATCCGTATCGGCGGGAAACGCAAGTATGAACCCGATACAGAACCGGAGCACGAAAAGGCGAAAGAAATGTCCGAGGAGTTGGAACGAGAGAGGTTGGACACCGAGGATCCACGCTGGAACAAGGCGTATGGTTTGGCACGAGCGAAGATGGGACACATCCAACCCGGTTTGTGGTTGTGCCGATATGCTTTAAAAGTTTCGCCTGACAGAGAATGTGTCCGCGGTACAGTACATGCCAAGGATCAGTCACCAGTACACCACATCCTGCGCATCTTTGACCTGTACGTATTGTCTGTGTTTACTCTGGTTTGGTTGGTTACACGCTTCGCTCGTAATCTAGGTCGTATGAATACGGCCCGTGCATCGGCGTTACGCGGATGGAGCGGTGGGAACGTGCGTCAGCTCTCGGGTTGAACCCACCTGTGGAGGAAAGTCCAGTCGTGCTTCTCAACCTTATTCAGATCCCGTCTCACACGCTTGCATCTATAGGTTCGAGAGATCTTGATGACGAAAGAAGGCAGCGAGGACGCGCGGTTAATTCAAAACGTTTTGTATGATGAGGTCTAGCTGATCATTAAAAAATTATGTCATTCCATATCTCCGCTCACCGCGTCTTCGTTTGTAACAATCCCTTCTTGGTTCTCTTGAGCTTTGGAAATCGTGAGACTTCATTGAGCCTCATCCTCCTGATCCTCCTGTTCATGTGACAACTTGATAAATGATTGCCTAATGTGTCTGCTATTGGGCAGAGAGCTCCGCGCTCAAAAGTCGCTTTCATCCGGGCGCATAACCCGTTGATGTTCCGTGCCGGTTGTTCTGTCACTATAAAATCCGCCCGATTTCCAACTCTCGACCTGCCATTCATCCCCACTCCCACTCCTTTTCTGCTCCTGACTCCGTTGTTTACTAGCTCCATGGTATCCCTAAATGAATCTCTCGTCGATGTCCTCGTCCTGGGTGCCGGTCCCGCAGGGGTCATGTGCGGTAATGCTCTCGCAAGCGCCGGTGTCAATGTCCGAATCGTCGACAAACGGTGAGCGTCTTTATAGTCGCCCACACAGTCAACGCTCACGTGAGCATTTCTAGCGCTGTCAGGGTCGCCGCCGGGCAGGCGGACGGAATACAACCACGAACCATCGAAGTCCTTCAGGCTAGTCAACGTTGCTTTGTAACCATATTTGTGCTCATTGGCGTAGAGTTATGGCCTTGCCGATCGTCTTCACAACAAGGCAGCATTGATGGTCATGGCCGTCAGTGCAACATTCGTCACGTCTTCCTTCCTTTTGACATTAACCAATCACCCTGTAGGCATTCTACAATCCTGGACCAAAAGGAATTGAGGTGAGCGCTTTCTCATATGTACCCTGTTGACTTTACCTCATTTCAACGGCACCCCTTCTAGTGTATAGGACGCGTGCCCGATGTAACAGCCCCTACCGCACGCTATCCATATGAGGCCACCTTACATCAAGGAGAAATAGAGGCCATATTCCTCGATTCCATGAAGAAGGAGGGCCTCCAAGTCGAGAGACCGATTGTTCCCATCGCTCTCCAAATTTCTGATGACCCCAAGGAACTTGCCGACCCGCGTGCATATCCCGTCAAGGTGCGGAACTTCCCGACTCAACTGAGCCCCTTCGTCACCCCTAAAGAGAACTGATCTCAACAGGTCGTGCTCAAACATTTAGCCAAGGAATCAGGCGATGACACAGAAATCGTCCGTGCAAAGTTTGTTGTTGGAGCAGATGGGGCCCATTCATGGGTCCGTAAGACGCTTGGCTTCTCTATGGATGGCGAACAAACCGGTGCGAATTTTCCCTGCAGATCAATCCCCCAGATTCCTCCTGATGAACAATTGAAAGACTTTGTCTGGGGTGTTGTAGACATCGTTCCCTCGGAAGTTACCGACTTTCCGGATACCCGAAACAAGTCGGCGATCCACTCCACAAATGGTTCGTGCATGGTTATTCCACGGGAAGGGGACAAGATCCGGCTCTATATTCAACTTTCTGACACCGATGCCGTCAACCCCCAAACGGGTCGTGTCGACCTTGGCCGTTACGATCCTCAGCGTTTATTGGAAGTGGCGAACAAGACATTCCGGCCATATACAATTCACGCCGTACCTGACCAGATTGATTGGTGGACGATCTATCAGAGTGAGTGCCCGACTTTTCCGCTGTCCGTAGGTCGCAACTAGACTCCGAATGGTTCTTTATACAGTTGGCCAGCGTGTCGCATCGAGATTCACGGCACATGAACGGGTTTTCATCGCTGGTGATGCTTGCCACACGCATTCGCCAAAAGCGGGTCAGGGTATGAATGCCAGCATGAATGATACACATAACCTCGGTTCGGTCCAGAATTTATCCCTCTCTTATCTCGCAGCTAATGATGGATTAGCTTGGAAGTTAACGCACGTTCTGCGTGGCTGGGCGGACATATCACTCCTGAAGACCGTGCGCTATTCCCGTGCATCTACCCTACAGTCGATCTGAGATGTGTGCACCATCCAGTACGAGTTTGAGCGTCGCAAATACGCCCAAGACTTGATCGCCTTTGACAAGGAGTTTTCTGCGTTGTTCTCTGAAAAGCTCCGCGAAGATGACGAAGGGCATGGCCCCACATATGAGGAGTTCATAGGGTGCGCTTTTATCGCACCTCGCCTAGACCCTGCCCGTTGTCTCTGACACATCTCTCTGGCAAATATAATAGGGCCTTCCAGAACTACGGCAACTTCTCGTCCGGCGTAGGGGTACATTACGCCCCTTCCGCGGTTACCGACCCATTGCATCAAGCAGCGGCAGAGAACCTTATCATTGGACAGCGTCTACTTCCGCATGTACTCGTGCGCGCAGCCGATTCCCGAGAAGTCAACATCCAGGATCTTGCGCCCTCTGATTCGCGCTTCAAGCTCTTTGTCTTCCCGGGAGTGCACGCAGACAAGGTCGCGTCTTTCCTCAACCGGCCCGAGGGCTTCTTCAACAAGCGTCGTGACGCGTGCAGCGTCATCACAATCCTGCATGGCGAGAAAGCGACGGTGAATCACCTTGCTGTACCCCCGGTGTTGAGGCCACACTGGACCAAGTAAGTGGCTGCGGCTCAAGCGTTTTTGCCGACCTTACGATACTATAGGGTTCTTCTCGACGACACGGACATCACTGGCACCCGCGGTGGTCGGATCCACGAACGATATGGTATCAGCCGCACGGCAGGTGCCGTAGTCGTCGTGCGCCCAGACGGCTACGTTGGCACCGTTGCGCCCCTGGACAAGCTCACCGTGTTGGATGGCTACTTTGGGAAGTTCATGTTATCTACCTGATCTCCGAATTCCAATCAAGGAAGCGGGACTACGTGATTTAACTAGATGCGACGATCTGAATCAATCAATAATGTAATTATATTCCAACGATTTGGTGCACAAATTCTCACCAAGCTGTGTCGATTGATCCTGCTTATCACGGTAACTACACAATGCCTGAAAAACCTAGTCACCAAACCACGGCTGTCTCCAAATCCAAATCTGGGGTTGGACTTTCTAGTAGTGCTTTGATTACTAAATTTTTCAGGATCTAATGCTGGCACAGGATAACCACACTCGACGATTTCTGTTAACCAACCTTTTTGTGCTTGTTTTTACACGACCCCGAAACGCCGCAATCGATGCAAGGACAGTCAAAGGTGACGTAGTCATTGAGATTAACCAAGACCGTGACAGTTCACTCGAAGAACATGGTGGCTCATTCAAGTTACATTACACCCCACAAGTTGGTCACCCCCAACTTTTGCACATGGTACTGTACTCAAGATTAGGTCTAGCTTGTATTCCCGTATTTCTGGATAGGTCCATCAAGCTCGGATCCTTGGTATGTAAATCTTGATTGATGTAAATGCCAGGTTTGAGTCAGCACGTGAGTGGTCTACTGGCACTCAGCTCAGGAACCCGCAGCTTTTTAAATCTCGATGTTTACAGGATACAGTAGTTATGAGGAAACTGCCATGGGTGCCTATCAGCATGAGTTGATGGCAAAAAATGACATCGCAGAGTATCAGGGCCACGAGCGATGTGTTTGCAATTCGAACTTGATGCTTGATGTCCCATAAAACTTTGTGGGGGGGACTTTGCGTGATGTGCTGGTGAGGTACTGTATTGGTTGAAAAAAAAAATATGATGGCTGGCGGCGCGACATTGGGTCTGTCTGCTTGCCCGCTGACGCTCCTTGAGCACGAACCTGGGGTCAGTACCGAATGTTTTGGACTTGGTTTGGCCAAAAGTTGGCTATCCTAAAGTGAGTCTTTCGACGTACAGTACAGTATTTTCCGGGTTCCAACTACCGTGAGATCCATTTGGTTGCCAGTGCCTGCCGCTGTCAACATTTGTTCCTATAGTGCTTCAAGATGTGCTTAGATGCTTTTAATTTAGTACCACGACAACCTGTGTCGCCTTGGTTGTATGTACAAAATGTCGCACAATCTATCCCTATCACGTTTTGTCGTGAGTGTTATTTCCTACACGGGACACCATAGAGCCTAGGATCAATCGATCAATTCTGATACAGTACAAGGGCTCAGTCACGCATCTCCAAGATCAGAACGATGACCAAATCATACTATCCCGTGCTACCCGAGTCATGACACGGACGCACGGGCCCTCCTGCGGTAGGTCCAGCACTATTTATGAACTGCGCCGTGGACCGTTCGTCGTACCCGTCTCGCCTCGACCAGCAGCGGCAGAAGCAGCGGCCAATAATCTGCTTGCCGCCCCACCCGCCCTACCAGGCTCTACCACCGGCTCAGTAGAGGCCACTAATCTCGGTGCCGTGGTGATCTTCCGCACGGGACCAGTTCCAGATGACGCACCGTTCACCGACGCAGGTTTTTTGTTCTTGGTGGCAACGGCGGCAGGTCCCCTGAGCCGGCGTCTGATCGTGTTTTCCTTCTCTGGAGCGCGGGGATCCCTCGTGTCCCCGTCGTCTGCAGTAAAATTGGCATTGGCATTGAGAGGGGTGTCGGATTCGGGGTCAAGCCCGGCGTCGCCAGATGTGCGCTTTGACGCGCGTCGGCGGGTGGTGTTACTGGCTGTGCCCGTGCGGAGCGGAGCAGGTACTGGCACATTGGTACTGCTCGGAGGAGGTGGCTTGAAGACGGCTGTAGGTGGCGGAGCGGCAGGTATGGGAACGGGAACGTGTAAAGGTTCCGGGGCATGCGCCATCGCTGTCGGCGGTGCTAGTGCTCGTTGCGGCGGCGGTTCGAAGATAGTGGATGTCGCAAACACCGGGTTGGGCTTGGGATCGAGGGCGAGGGGAAGAAGGGCAGGTAGAGAGACGGGTGCGGGTACGGGCCCAAGCGCGGACGCATGAGGTGGCGATGAACCCTCAGGCGAGTCGGCGAGCATGAGGATCCGGCTCAGTGGGCTCGGCTTGGCGGGTGAGTAGGCGTGCCCAAAGTTGCGCGATGGGGGCTTGGCGAGTGGGAATGGCCTTGGCGCTGGTAGGGCTGGAGGCTCTGTCAATCCATTATCGTCCTCTGGGGCAGTGAGTTCAGGTGCACGCGATTCCTCCGTGAAGGAGGGGACTGGGACTGGTGGTGGGAACGGGGGTGTTGTCGACGGAAAGAGAAGCGGAACTGATGGTGCCAGAAGCGAAGGAGGATGCGGTGGGAGGCAGGACTCTGGCGAAGGGGGTGGGAGCACAAAGGAGGTGGGTAGGAGAGAAGCGGGTACTGTCGAAGGTTTCACCTCCGTTTCAAAGGATGGCTGCACTCGCTTGTTTGCTAGACGTTTCGGACGAGAGCCGGAAACCAGTCGCTTCGCGGATACTGATGATCTTATCGTTTTGAAAGGAGATTTGTGGGTTAACTTTCCCTTAGACTTAGAGCGGGTTTTGCGGGGGGAGAGGCGGGACGAGCCAGGTACTGGTGCTGGCACTGGCACGGGGATATGATTAACTGGTAAGGTTGTCGATGAGGCGGGGATTGTTTCTGCCTTCTTCGTATTGTGTTCGTTGTCCTTGGGATTTTGGAACAAATGAGCATGAATGCTATACCCACAAGATGAGGGGAAACGACAGTGACTTACATGTGACTCGGTTATTATCTGTTCCGGCTCGGGGCTGTCTTGTATCATGTCATGCTGAGATGCCAAAGCTGAGGCACTCTCCACCTCATCAGTTGGAGGAAGGTGAGAGGCAACGTCGTCATGCGCCGCAGAGGGTTTGGCACTTCGCACTCGACTTGTGGGTGTGGGTTTCTTCTCAGCCCTGGCTTTCTCTGCGTGTGAAAATGAGCTACCCTTACGTTCTTTCGAGATTGGAAGCACGGCTCACTTAGCTCGTCACGGAGCACCGCTATAGTGTTCTGCAGTTCCTCAATCTCCCATTTGTGTGCCTTTGCATCCGACTCGGCCGCCTTTTTTTCTAAGTCTGCGAGCGATATTTGTGGCTTCGGGTGGGAGCCTGATGACACGGGAGTCGCGGAAGCCCTCAACGTCGCGAGCGCGTCTTGAAGAGTAGTGAGCAGCTTGCTGAGCCGCTCAAAAGCTGCATCGGGAGACCCAAGCAGGAAAACATCATTCGTGGCCAAAGGAGGGGGCTGAGGCCACGGCGCAGCGAGGTTTATAAGATACAGAAACGAAACAAAAACGAATAAACCACACACAAATTCGTGATCATCGGGGTCAGCAGTGACCGCCTTGTGCAAGATCTTGCGCACCGCGTTGGTGGAGTCCACAACGAGTCCCTTCAGTTCCGCATTCTCGTCTCTCAGCCGAGTACAGGCGCTCTCCGCTTCCTCTAGCGCGTTCTCAACGAGCCCCTTCCCCCTCTCCACCGTCGACATGCTTTCGTCCAGCGCAAGCACCCGCGCATTCGCCGGCTGGACGACAGTCATCCCACTCGGCAAAGTGCCAATCTTGAGCTGCGAGTCGGACAGCTTGGACCAGCGCTCGCGCATTGCCTCGATCTCCTTGTCGCGCTTCTTAAGCTCTGCGACGTGTGTGGCGCGCAGGGACTGCAGCGACGAGCGCGCGCGCTGAAGGTCGGTCGTCGTCTGCTTGTGCGCCGCTTCCGCTTGTTGCTGGGCGCGTGCGGCGATCCTACCACCACGTCATCGTCGGTTAGGTGTTGTATGGGTACGTGTGCATGAGCAGGGGAAATTGCGAATGTGAGACTCACGACAGTTTGGCCCTTGCTGCGGCTGTTTCCCGCTCTGCAGCGTCGGCTGTCTCCCTTGCAGAGTCGTGCATCGAACGCAGACGTTCATGGTCGTATGAGAGCGTGCGCAGTTTTGTCGTTAGTTCTTCGGCGCGCGTCATGTCCTCCTAGCGAGACGCGCCAGTCGGCACTTGTCAGTGGAGGAGATAACGACACAGGGATGATTCGGCCGATCACGCACCACCCGCTGGCTAAGCATAGCAAGCAGACACTTTGTCACCCCATCTGCCTCTGCAGACGAGAGACTGTCGAGACTCAGACCGGGAGGGAGAGCGAAGCCATGCGAAACAAGTTGCGAGTTGATATACTGAAGGGTCGATGTTGAGTGAATCGAAGTCGTAGATGTCGATGATGCGTCGGAGAGTGGCGACTGAATTGGCGAAGGTGCCCAATGGACTGTGTTTTTCTGAGCCGGCGCAGGTGTTGCGGCCATTTGATTGCTCGCGAGTTGTCCGAGTTGTTCGACGCGAGTTGTTTCTTTGTTGTCTGACCACGTGGTCGCGTCGTCTACATACATTATTATTTACTTGTAACTTAAGTGTGTTATCAGGTCCGCGCCCACCGCCACCGCCGCACCTCGATCGCCCAGCCTTCCCGGGTATAGCTTCCCGACTCTGCAGACGGTGGGTCCTGCAGCACCCGCATCTCACCTTCCACAAACTCAAGGTTTGACGCACGCAGACCCCGCTGCAACAGCACCGCACCTTCTCCCACAGAATTGTCCCTACCCGCATTTTTTGTGTACAGAGAAGCCCCATCGAGCGTGCCAAGGAGCCAGACCTCCCAGCGTCGGCTGTCGCTCTGCATACGCGTGCCCTCTAGACCACCTTGTGGTATCTGTGTGTCATCAGTGGGCAATTTAATTTTATCGGCATCGCCTCTGTCCTCATCTTTGGCCCTGGGAGAGTCGGTCTCGGCATCCGCATCGTACATCCGCAACAGGAAGCGTTCCACGGCCGTTTCCAGCTCGACGCCGCGTGGGACTAGCGTTCCATCACCAACGCCGTTTCCCTCCGCTGCGGAGGTGTTGTCGTCTATGCGTTGTCTCTTGCGCCCATTCGGAGAAGGTACAGATACAGTCGGGTGCAACAGCCGCGGGCGCAGAACGGCTTCACGGAGCGCATCCGGCTCATACTTGAATCTGCTCCCCGGTGATGATGATCAGCGTTCCCGGAGACGCAGTGCAGGAACAGTGGGGGATAGAAGAGCAAACGTACCCGGGGAGCGCGCCGCCTCGACCGCCCTCAAACACGATCGTCACTCGAGCCGCGAGAGCATCGACATCCATGTCTTCCTCGTCTTCCTCTTCGATATCACTCTCCGTTTCTATCCCATCTTCGTCTGTCTCATCCGAGTCGGGAGCGTTCGGATTGCCAACGCCAACGCCGCGTGCACGCTTCGTCCTGCCACCAGCCGCGCCCGATGCAGCGGCGCTCGCAGCAAATCCGAGCACCGCGCCACGTTCAGTGGCGTACTCGCCGAGACGTTGCTTGCGGTTCTGGCGCCCAAGCCCTGGCGCGCGATGTGCCGTGCCGCCCTGCAGGAATGACGAAAACCAAATCAGCTCCAGGTTGTTTCCTCCCTTTAGGGCGAACACAGAATGAAAAGCAAGATCAAGCGACGTACCTTGACAAATGCCACATCCAGGATCTCGATCCCTGCGCCCTCGTGCCCATTGCCCCACCCAGCACTAAAGAACCCTCGACCGTCGTCATCAGGATCGCCTCCGCTTCCAGGATCGGCAGCCGAGCCTATATTACCAATGTATCTTTCCGCCGCAGGCAAGACTTGCACCTCGACCCGCGCGTCCCGCCCCCGCCGTCTCGCCTCCCACACCTCACTCCATCGCGCACGGCCGGCGTGCACCGCAGCGGAAATAATATCCGAGTCGTCCGTGTACGGCCCGCTCCCCCAAACACGTGGGTGAGCGGGGCGTGCGCGTGGCAGCGCGAGGGCGGGAATATACAGCGTTGCGCGTGCCACTGTACGATTTCGGGGAAGCGGCAAGGGGCCGAACGGGTGCACGAACGCCCCAAGGTGGACTGGTGGTGCTGCGCGTACGCGCGATGTGGGCGGCACCGGTGCGTGCGAGTGGTGGGACCCGGCAGCTGGGAAGTGAGAGCGCCCGTGTACGTGCTGGTGCTGGTGCTGGTGCGCATGAGTGTGGGGACGTGAGTGGGCGTGTCCGTGGTTGTGGCCATGAGGGTGTGAACCCACTCCTGAGCTTGGAGGAGGTGGCGGCGGGGGAGCCCGTACGTCGGCCGGGTGAGTTGGGTGATGGTTGTGCGGATGTTGGTGATGAGGGTGAGGGTGAGGGTATGGAGCGTGTTCATAGGATGGTGGATGTGGGTGATGGACATCAGAATCAGTGTGTGGAGGCCCTTGCACCTGAGACAATATAGGTTCGTCAGCATCGACACCTGTGCCATAAAATACCGAGGAGCCAACCTGAGAATATGGGTAGCTAACATGTAGCGACGTCCCATCATCGGCCTTACGTGGGACAGGTGCTGGAACCATCTGGTGGATGTATCCCATCCCTTCGCGTTGGCGGGATTCCTTTTCTCGTGGTTCCCGTTCCCTCTCTCTCTCGCGCTCTCTCTCTCTCTCACGTTGGCGCACCCTCTCGTAATTCTCGCGTTCTTGGTCCAAATCCGTTGGCAGCCGACCGCCTGGTGGCGGAGGGACACTCGAAACTGTAGTCCTCAAACGAGGTTCGCGGTTTTGTGGAAGAGGCGGCGGGGGCGGTGGAGCAGCTGGAAACGATGGATGAGGGCGCGCCCTTCCGCGGTCTCGGTCACGGTCACGATCGCGGTCGCGTTGATGCGCTTTGCCTTCTAAACGATCGCGTTCGCGCTCGTCCTCAAGAAGTGGCCCAGGTCCTGGACCCAATGGAAGTGCCATAGCTGGGTGGGTTTCTCGTTCTCGTTCTCTGTCCCTTTCCCTGTTGTCCCTGTCCCACTCGCGGTCCCTGAGTATCGCACTGTGAGGAAGGGCGGGCCCAGGTAATGGAGCGGGGGTAGCAGATGATGAGCCTGGCACAGACATCACGCGGGCATGTGGCAAGTTATTCCCACGATCACGATCACGATCACGCTCTCTTTCTCTTTCTCTCTCTCTCTCTCTTTCCCTTTCGGGTGGCTGCAAGCTTGACATCACCGGTGCTGCAGTGGCGTCCGTCCGCGAGACCCAACGCTGAGAAGTAGAAAGTCCAGGAACTGGGACAGAAGCTGGAATGGATGGCCCGGATGTAGCAATAGGGGGCGGCAACGGCGGAGCTGGTGGCGGTTGATACGGCGGGTAATGAGGGGTAGGCAACCCAGTGTACATCGGGGAGGGCTCATGAAGGACAGAAGGAGGTGGGGAACCAGAGAAGGGGGTGTGATGTGCAGAGGGGACAGGATGCGGGAGTGGAGGCTTAGAGTGCGGGGTAGGTGGCGTGTACTCGTGTCGGTGGGAGTGAGGATGTGGATGTGGGACGGACTGAGGAGGGGCGGGAAGATACATGGAAGACGACGCGTGCACACCACGCGGTGGTAGAAAGGTAGACGCGGTACTCGAACCAAGGGGGGAAGAGTGCTGTTGCGCCTGAGGATGCGGGGGATAGTCCGAGTAGGGTTCACGACGATCAAACTCTGGTGGGCTGCGGTGGGGAGGATGAGGCGGACGGTGATGAGAGGGCGGCTGGGGGGGGATGCGATGCTCGGGACGCTCTACGTGGGGAGAAGGTAGGTGGTGTTGCTGTGGTTGCTGTTGTGGTTGCGGTTGGTGATGAAGCGACTGTTGTGGCTGTTGTTGTTGTTGTTGTTGCTGCTGCTGCTGCTGCCTACGCCTAGCGAGCTCCTCTGAAGGAGAATTCTGTAGAAGGTCAGCTACGTTCATGAAGGGAAGGGAAGGGAAGGGAAGGAAATAAGAAGTAAGACGATGACAAGGATGAGCGCGGAGGGGAAAAGATCTTCACGCCAGGTTGACCCGACTCGACTTTTGAGCGCCCGTCGATATTGACCGAGCCGAGCAAGTCTAGGCACCGATCGAGATCCTACCTGGCAGTTGATCACCTGATTGAACAATGGGAGGTGCCGAACTCTCAAAAGCCTTGTTGGGAGTTGCGTACTTTTCGCAAAGATCTCACGGTCCGGTCCGCTCTGGACCGTCGTCAAAGTTTGATCTCTGTCCAAACACGTACTATTGTACCCACACCCCTGCAAATGTACCTGTATCTGCAAATTCCGAAAGATCATAGTAGATCAGTACTTTCCCAGTTTCCTTTCTCCCCAAAAAAAATACATTATATTCTCTAACATATGTAGATACAAGATCACACAGTATACTGAGGATCAGAGAAAAATCGTGGTCATTAAAAATTGACAAAGGTAATGGGGTGGTCTCAAAAGTGTCCCTACCCCCCCAGATCTGACCGATCCCAACATTCCTACAGGACCTCGCCTCACTGTGATGTTACTATCCATTACTACAGTGACTCTACAAAGTTTGGAGTCAAAAAATGGAGGCAATCAAGCTGGAGACAAAAAACTCACCAAAGACCATGGAAAGGTGACAAAATGTGACCCAATTCAGCAAGCAATTGGAACTCCTCTTTAGGCACAAAATGGCACCTTTGGCACAGGGAACTTTTATGGCATGTGAGGCCCAGTGGGAAGTCCATATATAATTTCGTTTAGTTTTGTTTAATCTCATTTACATAATTTTATTTTGACCTGAATCGATTATCCGAGATACTGTATCCCTTGCGTTCATGACGATTTATGTGTGTCCTCCGGCTGCTAATTTGTGCCCATATATCCTTCAATTCTATCTGTAATCCGATGGTAAGCTGCAAGTCTGTGCTCCAACACGCTGCAAGAACACATCTAGTGAATTTTCTACACTCCATTGGGGATGTCCTGGTGGCAGCGAATGCAAGGGCGGCTGCCATGCGTGAACGTGCACGCCAACGTCGCGCAGCTCAGAATGACCAGCATACAGAGCATAGACAGGTCATCTGTCTCTGTATGTGGCTCGTATGTATCGTCTGACTCCCTTGTAGCCGGCTTCGGATACAGATCAGCTGTCTATGAGGGATCCCGGACCCAGCACCTATCGAGATGACTCTGGCCCTGTCAACTCCGATGTGTCCGATGCGCCACATCTCGGCGATCTGGACTATGACGATGGTGGTGTCTGTGGTCCCAAGCCAAGCCCGGATACTGCTGGGGACGGGCAAGCTCAGGCTGGGCAACGCAGTCAACACGTCCCGGGGTCAATACGGCCAGACCCACTGATTGAGCAAGAAGGCGACTTGAACGACGATGGACCTGACTCTAGTGTGATCATACATCTCCCGGATCTGCAGACTACGCAGGGATTCCTTGACGCGCTAGGGATGGCATCTCTTGAAAACTCAGGTATGCAACCAGATGACGTTGAAGCATTGCGGGACCCTAGTCCAGTCATGGACCTAGAGGACCCTTCGCCTTTGCTTAGGTCTCTTAGGCACTTTATCAACAACGCAAACACATCCAAGGCCCATTACGATACCACACAAGAAATAGAATTGCTCAACAATCCAGAAGACCCGTTTCTGTCGTATGACCAGAGAAAGCGCCGCCTTCGCTGGCTCTCTGGTGTTGTACCCTTGGAGCACGATATGTGCATCAATTCTTGTCTGGCCTACACTGGGCTGTATGATGAACTTGAGGCCTGTCTGCGGTGTTCCATGTCTCGATACTTCCCTGGGACTACAAACCCTCGAAAGCACTTCACCACAATACCTATCGGGCCTGTCATTCAGGCTTTCTATGGGTCTCACGATGTGGCTGAAAGTATGCACTATCTAGAGAGGAGGCTTGCTACAAACATGGAACATGCACGACGCAACAACGGTCAACTCAATAAATATGACGACACCTCTTGCGGGAAAGAGCTACTTGATGCATGGAACTCTGGGGCTTTTGGAAAGTCTGACGTTGCTTTGCAGATATCCATAGACGGTGCGCAGCTTCGTCCAGACCAGCCCTCCGAGGCCTGGGTTTTTATATGGATAATTCACAATCTTCCACTGGATCTGCGTTACAAGAAACGGTTTGTGATACCCGGTGTAAGGATACCTTGGGCTCTGGGCCCGAAAACGTCTATTTTCGCTAGTTTCGGCCATACTCGGTTAACTAAATCCTTCAGCCACTGCAGCCACCGGATTTCAAGTCAAATCGTCGCCGTTTGCATATTTCGCTCTCTGTCCCTTCCAACCTCGTTCTTGTCGTTTCCTTATTCCCCCTCTCATACGCTAATACTACTCATAATCCAACCCTTGCCGCATCGTCTCTGTTTCAATCTTTTCCGTCTCGTCATCCCTCTATTCCCTCACGTCATTGCCACTGCCCTGTCTGACCCTGGACACCCACAGATCGCCACCAGGCCTCATGCCTCAAACATCAGCCCGACCCATCCTTTCTTCGCATTGCCCATTCCTGCGTCGATCATAGTCGATTTCTTTCAACCTGTCAACACTCCTTTTTCACTCCACTAACCTATGTCTCCACCCTTTGTCTCCCGCCGATCCACTCGGTCAGTTCTCCTACCCACTCACAAGACGCTGTTGAAAATCGCGCGAGCCTCTGTGCCACCATTGGAGTCGGAGAAGGATTCCCATTGTCGTGCGTCATAGCGTCTCGATTTTCTATTGTCTCTTGTCTCCTATGCTCGCTTCCTTTTACTTAGATTCAGGAGGGTGCTCTCCTCATGGTCGCACCCATATCCCCTGCTAGCTCGTACCTGTGCCACTTTCGTTCGTCGTCCTGTTCACCGTCCATTCTGTTTCCCCTCCGTCCCCCTACCATTACGCGCACTATATGTTCGACTTAGCCTCAGATCGCGTCGCATACTGGCTTCCATGTATTTAAGACATTCTCTCTGACTCAGGAATGGAACCATTGTTCACCTCTTCTTTTCATTTGTCTGCCTCTAAGTTTTAATCCTCGCCGCGCTAGTCCAAAGCCCTCGCAACAAGCAGCTATCATCTTCATCATCCAAATCGTCGATTTTGGACTCCAGCCCGCCATCACCTCGCCACGGCCTACCTTCGCCGTCGCCTTTGTCATTGCCAGCCGAGCCGCTACACTCGGTCTTCCAGCCAGCTGCTGCCCAAAGCCCATATCCTCGACCTCGCCTTCGTCTTAGCCATCTGCCAGTGCCCGAACTATCAACTTTGGACTCCAGCCCGCCATTGCCTCGCCACATCCTGCCTCCTTCAATCCCGCTCAGTCCCCTTTTGGCTCGCTAGCCCTTTAACTTAGCTTCAACACTGAATCCTCTCCGCCATGAACTCACACGGACATCGCTCCGTACAAATTGGCTGCCCCAGTGAGGCGGAGTCAGTAGATTCCCCTCTCCTATCCTCTTTCCCAATCAACTTGTTTTCGGTCGCGTTTTCGCGGCCTGGCTTATGCCCAGACAGTCCAATCCCCCCTTAAGAGATCATTTAGGACGGTTCTTATCTAGAATCCCTGTCTCTCCTAACAGCACAATCCTCTCTAGAACTCCATCTTTTTCCCCCGCCCCTCAAGAATCACCATCTCCTATGTCAGCTGACCCCTTAGAATCCCCCTCATCTGACACCACCGCTTGCCCAATCCTTGTCTTCCCTTCTCCTGTTCCTCACTTGCTTCCCAGATCCTTCCCTTCAGAAAACACTGTCCCCTTCTCCTCTCTTGTCGCTACTTCTGCCGCTTGTCTCTTGTCCCCGATCTCGTCTGATCTTTCCTCCCCTTCAAATTCATCCCCTGCCTCGTCTTCCCCTGCCTTCGTTACAAGAAACCAAAGTCCCTCTTTGTCCTTTGTATCATTCTCTGATTTCTCGCTCGTTCCCTCGCCCGATCTTGACTACTCCCCGGACTCCAACTCAGCTCAGGAACTAGACCCCTCTCCATCCTACCACTCAGCGACAATCGCACCATCTACCTCTTCCTTCCCAATGCTCCCATCCTCTCAAACAGAAGTCCCTCCCACAGCTCCTCCTCGCAACTCTGCCGTCGATCTTACGATCCCAAATCTTGTCTCTACTACCTTGCCATCTCTTCCACCGTCAAACAACATCGAACCCTCAGCTATAGATTCTGCTATCGATCTCCCACACCCTCCACCGCTGCCTCCAGTACCCTCAACATTTCCACCACCACTTCCAACAAGACATACCCTCCCACCTATCTACTCCATCATGGCCGCATCTGGACCTGCTGCTATGCCCACCCCACGCTCTAACAAAGCCCCGTACTTTGCCGATCAATCTGGGGACCCAGTTGAAGTATTTCTTCGAGAATACGAGAATCTCGCCATCACCCACCACCTTATCTCCTTGCAGAAAGTAGAACAAATCTTACGCTATGTCTCACCTGAACTCCGTGACCTCTGGCAGTTCTTAGATGGATACGACACTCTGGACTGGGTAACCTTCAAAAGGTCTATCTTAGAAATCTACGGCGAAGCATCGGTAATGAGCCGGTATTCTAAACAGCGACTTCAGGAGTTCATCAAGCACACATCTAAGTCTCGGATGGCTGATGAAGACAACGTACAAATGTACTACAAGAGGTTCTTGGTCTTAAGCAAACCCCTCATAGAAAACCACTGTATCATGGAGGAGGAGCACAATGCGGCCTTTTGGGGAGGATTTCACTCAGACGACCGTAAACTCATGTATCCAAGGCTCATCGGAAATCATCCTCATCACCCAAAAGGCCAACCTTATGATTACGAAGATGTGCTAAAGGTCGCCCACACAGAGTTTACTAACGGCCACTTCACTGCCTTCACCGTTGACGACGAATGGGAATCCTCCTTCCTGGAAGAAACGGCCAAGCCCGATCCAATCTTTCAGCGCTGGTTCGGACATGAAGCGCAGGATCCAAGGACTTTGGACGGTGACTGGCACGGACGTGACCGCAGCCGACGCCCTGACTCTCGACACAGGGATGATACGCCTTGTCAAGAAGCTTACCACGCCTCGGGATCATCGGGTAGGGCTGTGCGCTTTCAGGAGAACTCACGGGAATGGGAGTGTTGATAAGTGACCCTTGCGCACTTAGCAGCTCGTACGGACCGGACTTGCAGCATGGACTGCTTTAGATTAGATTAATTGGACCTGTAGATTACTTACATTTGATCTGTACAATCTAGCGCTAATCATTGCGTCATGTATGACATCATGTACTATGACATCATGTAGAACACTCCAGACACTTCATTGTACTCAGTACTTTGTTCTCTTTTAGTTCTTATCTTTATTATGATGTCACTATGATATCATCTTTGTCTGGACTTTCCTTGTTCTTGCACGCCTTGTTCCCTTTACACACACTCCTTTGTCCTGTTGTAGAACAATGCGTCCCTTGTATTCTGTGACACTCTGTTACCTACCTTGTAGTTGTGTCACCCTCCTGTATAGTATAAGTAGTAGTGCCTGTACGCTCCTGGTCCACATCAGTTCCCTCACTGTTGTGTGCCAGGTATGTCTTTTCCTCTCAATTGTAATATCAGTTCCCTCACTGTTGTGTGCCAGACAATCTCTCTTGCTTTCACTTGCTTGACACCCTGTGCTGCTTCTCAGTCACCTTCTATATCTCACCACAGTCCTATCAGTTCACTGTGAGTATAGTCCTTATGTGTCTGTTCATCAGGGAGAACAGGGAAATCGATGATATCATGCACCAGCTACGTTCCTTGTCCTCCAACAAGCCGGCGTATGCTAGCCTCTACGGTCGTTGTCTCCACCGGTACCCAGCCATTGCACAAAGCCTCCAGAAGCCGGACTATGGCCACCGTTCCGCCTTTTCCGTCAACGCTCCTCCTTCCTCCCTTCCTCCGTCTTCCTCCTTCGCCCATCCTCCTTCCGTATCAAGGCAACCTTGGTCTGAACGTGTAGCACCCCCATCCATATCTTCTGCCGATAAGTCAATGTTCTTTCGCTGTGAAACTGTCGAAGGCTGCGCTTTTTGCATGAACCCCGGGCACCGCATCCGCCGATGTCCCATTGCCGAAGAATACATTGATTCAGGACGTGCCATCATTCATGCCGAGCGCATCCGCCTTCCAAACGGCCAGCCTGTCCCAAATGATGGCTCCAACTGAGGGTTACAGCATGGCATCGACGCGTGGCTGGCCCGGCAAACTTCCACTCCTTCATCTGCCGTTCATGACCCTCCCCCGCATAACACCTTCAGCATTCAGACCAGTGCGTACCACCCATCTGTAACCCAAGCCCATATTGTAGAAATCATTGACACTCAACCCACCGCTTCTGATTCGGGAAGCAACGAAGAGGAGGACGGATTAGATATTTTTGGTGTCTTCGCCACAGAAAGGAAGAAGAAGCTAGCAAAGGCAGCGAAGATCCCTGAAATCATCATTACCAAGAAGCCTAAGTCCCCCGCCTTCATCCCTACTCCCGCATCTCCCCCTGTGCCTATGCCTGCTGACCCTCCCATTTCTACCCTGAACTTGCCTTCCACCTCATCCAACCCTGCTTCTGCACCTGCTCTTACCACCAAATCCACTCCCTCACCTCCTCGCACTCCTGTTCCCGCTCCCCCTTTTCCACCGTCACGCCCTGTTCCTCAGTTCCGATACCATGCCATGGCGGAAGACCAGCAACTCGTCACAGAACTCGCCACCTGGCTGATGAATGGGAAGCTCACGCTCACCACCCCGGCCCATGTTCTCACTGCCAGTCCCACTATCTGCAAAGATATCAGCGAGAAACTACGTCCTCGACGCGTAGAAGCAAGCTGGGTTGAGGAAGCTCTTGGCCCAGCAGAAACACTCTCGGTTGCTACTCGCCATGTTCTGGAATACTCACTACCCTTGCGGGAAATTCACATCTCAATCAATGGAACCATCACAGAAGCAGGCGTGCTGGATCAGGGGTCTCAAATAGTTTTGGTAAGAAAGGATCTGGCTCAGGAGGTCGGAGTGCGTATCAATACTGACCACCGCATTGATATGGAGGGAGCTAATAGCACGGTCAGCAAAACCTTTGGCTGCGCAGAAAACCTCCCCATGCAGATCGGCAATATCTGCTTCGAAATTCATGCTCATGTAGTCAAGCATGCCCCCTTTTGGCTTCTGCTTGGTCAACCATTCCACCACCTCCTGTTATGTCGCCTCGAGGATCACCCTGATGGCAGGGTAGACGTCAGCATCTGAGACCCTGCGAACCCTGCTCGGGCCATTAATATCCCTTCACATGCTTGCCAGGCGCAGGTAGGTTTCCTCCAAACTTTGGCTTGCGCCATTCAGATCTCGCCTCCCCACATCGACATTCTACACTCCCATCACCTCGCCCCGTGTGTACCGGACTTCCTAGAACCACCGCTCTCCGTTCTAGCCTACAAGAAAGTAGCAAGGAAAGTCAAACCTGTACCCGCTTCACTACCCGAAGATTTCGCACCCTTCGTCGTATTCCATCAGACCCCCTCCTCTCTCTTCCACCCTTGCCTACACATCCTCCTTCCTTCACCCCCGGCTCACGCCTCACGCAAGAACACCTCGACGAGCTTAAGCTCAATCGGTATGGTTTTCTCTGGCCCAAGGAGCTGAAACTCTTGCATCACGTTCTCAAGCTCAACGAGTCTGGCCTAGCTTGGACTGAATCTGAGAAGGGCCGCTTTTGAGACGACTACTTCTCTCCCGTCAAAATCCCTGTCATCGAACATATTCCCTGGGCTCATCGCAATATCCCCATTCCATCTGGAATACTTGACGAAGTCATCCAAATTTTCAAAGACAAGTTCGCTGCTGGGGTTTACGAGCACTCGGATGCATCCTATCGCTCTCGCTGGTTTTGTGTTAAAAAGAAGAGTGGCGCCCTTCACCTTGTACATGACCTTCAGCCACTGAATGCAGTCACCATCCGCAACTTGGGCGTTCCTCCTCTCGCTGACCAGCTTATCAAGGCTATGGCTGGGAGAGCATGCTACTCTATGCTGGATCTTTTCGTCGGTTATGACCACAGAACTTTAGACGTGGCATCACGCGATCTCACCACCATACAGTCCCCCATCGGTGCAGTCTGACTCACCTGTCTCCCTCAAGGATGGACCAACGCTATTGCCATTTTTCATGAAGACGTCCGATTCCTTCTAGAACCTGAGATCCCGAATGTCGCTTGGCCCTTCATGGACGACTGTAGCATCAAGGGCCCAGCCTCACGTTACAAGACCTCGGACGGCGGCTACGAAACCATTTCCGGGAACGATGGCATTCACAAGTTTATCTGGGAGCACCTCGTAGACGTTCATCGCATACTCCACCGCCTCCGACGTGCCGGATCTACTGTCTCCGCTAATAAGCTCTTTATAGCAGTCCCTGAAATTGTCATCCTCGGCCACAAGTGCACTTATGAGGGCCGTGTTCCCGATGAGTCGAAAATCGCCAAGATCCGAGACTGGCCACCTTGCAAATCACTGACTGACATTTGAGCATTCTTAGGCATCACTGGCTACATGCGGGTCTGGATCCGTAATTACTCATCAATCGCACGCCCTCTAGTCAATCTTACCCGCAAAGGTCAAGCCTTCGCTTGGCACGATCAGCACGTGCAAGCCATGCAAGCGCTCAAAGACGCCATCATTTCCTCCACTGCTCTTATCACTATCAACTACGCCTCCAACCGCAAAGTCTACTTGGCTGTCGATTCATCATTCCGCGGCGTTGGCTGGATACTCTCGCAAGACTGTGAAGACGGCAAGCGCCGCCCTGCACGATTTGGCTCCATTTCCTGGAATGACCGAGAAGCCCGTTATTCCCAAGCCAAGATCAAGCTTTACGGTCTCTTTTGGGCTCTTCGTGCGCTTCACTTACACCTCGTGGGAGTGCGCAACCTGGTAGTTGAGATGGACGCTCAATTCATCAAAGGGATGCTCACTAACCCTGACATTCAGCCAAACGCCGCCATCAATCGGTGGATCGTGGCTATTCTCTTGTTCAATTTCAAGCTAGTCCACGTCCCTGCAGAAAAGCATCAAGGCCCAGATGGTTTATCTTGGCGCGAACCGGCTGAAGGAGAAGTTGACGAAGAAGACAATCCAGAGGAGTGGATTGACAAGACCCTTTGTCTCGGAGTCTGGGCGACGACTTGGGCCAACAAGTTGAAGACTGAGCTCGGCAACGCTACTCTCCTCGTTCTCTCTACTGAAATGCAAGACGCTCCAGTTTCTTCTGACTTCCCATCTTCCGACCAATTCCACCGTGCTGAGACCGACTTGCTCAAAATCCATCAATACCTCTCCTCTCTCAAGCGACCCGTGGGGCTCTCTGGCAACACGTTCAACTCATTTATCAACCGGGCAAGGCGTTTCTTTTTGCTCGACGGCAGGCTTTGGCGGTGCAGCGACAAAGGCCGACATCAACTAGTCATCATCCCTTCTCAATGTCTCGACATCGTCCGCGCAGCACACGACGACCTCGGTCACAAAGGCATTTATTCCACTCGCCAATTCCTCGCTGACCGCTTCTGGTGGCCCTCCCTCGATAGCGACGTCAAATGGTTCGTGGAGACCTGCCACGAGTGTCAGCTTTGCCAGGAGACAAAAATCCGCATTCCTCCAACCATCACCACTCCAGCTCCTCTTTTTCGCAAAGCCTATATCGACACCATGCACATGACCCCAGCTGGCGGCTTCCATGCTATTGTACAAGCTCGTTGCTCGCTCACCACTTGGCCCGAGTGGCGCTGTTATGGACTGGACTTGTTTTGACTTTACTATTAGTTTCTTACTTACACTTGCGTTCGCGGGAAAGTCTTTCCTTTCTTGGCTTTCCCTTTCTTGGACTGGCTGCACACTAGGAGCCTTAAGATTCTCTCCTAGTGCAAAGTGAGACAATGAGACACTCATTGGCCTTATAAGTCTTTATTACTACTATACTTGGGCTAAATGCACCCTTTTATGGCAGGTGTCTCACTTTTGTTAAAACTGAGACATGTCTCACTTGCCTTTTATATCCTTGTTTCTTCTCACACTTACTGCAGATAGCTGTGCACACTTTCTTCTTTTTCCCATGCCTGCTGCGGATTGCTGTACTTTCTTCTCATGCCTGCTGCAGATTGCTGTGTTACTTCTCACACTTGCTGTGGATTGCGCCATTTGTTTGTTCCGCACAAACAAACCTTTTTCTATATAAGTCGTGGCCCTAGGTAGCTTGTATCCTTAGACTTGACTTCTTTACCATCACAGTATACATTGTTTTCCCATTCCCTTGGGGTAACTCTCTGCTGAACTGTCGAACCTCTTGAACCCCCTTGAACTCCACTCACATCTTGAGTATTGTGTCATACTCTGAGATCCTTGTTAACCACTTGAAACTTGCCATTACCGGCTGAATCCTTGCTCATTGACATAGAAAGACCAGACTTGCTCACACCGAGCTGAACGTTCCTACTGTAACATTACAGGCGCGCTCTTCGGACTGAGACTGGACACACCCTTGGCAACTTCATTTTCGAGGAGATCTTGTGTAGGTGGGGAGCAGTTGAAGAAATCGTCACCGACAATGGTTCGGCTTTTGTTGTGGCTCTGGACTGGCTGGCTGGGAAGTATGGCATCAAACACATTCGAATCTCGGCGTATAACTCTCGGGCTAACAGGATTGTCGAACGACAGCACCGCACCATCAGGGAGTCTCTCATGAAAACCTGCGAAGGCAACATCTCTAAGTGGCCATCAATTGTACCTCACATCTTCTGGGCCAACCGCACGACCATCCGCAAGTCCACCGGCTACTCCCCCTTCTACATGGCTCACGGCGTAGAACCCCTCCTTCCTTTCGACATTACCCTTGCGACCTTCCTCATCCCTGACCTCACCAAGCCCATGACCACCGACAAACTCATTATCACTCGCGCATGCCAACTCCAACTTCAGGAAGAAGATCTCGCCTCCATTTGAGACAACATTGTCAAAAGTCATCTCTCTTCCGCCCAAGATTTCGAGTGTAGATACGCTCATAAGATCAAGAACCCCTCCTTTAAACCAGGAGAGTTGGTTCTGGTATGAAACTCAGCGGTCAAGAGCAAACACAGCCGCAAAATGAAACCATGGTACTTTGGCCCGATGGTCGTCCTCACTAACTCCCGGAACGGCTCATACCGCCTTGCAGAACTCGACGGTGCGGTATCCAAACTACGCTACGCCGCCTTTCGCCTCATTCCCTATCACTCTTGATCTAACACCTTCATCCCAATCGAGGATCTCTTGAGCACTGAGGACCTCCTTTCATTCAGCTCAAGCCCCACAAACACTGAAGAAGACGCTTGACCGAGGACGGTCAAGATTTTGACCCCCCAGGAGGTGTAAGGATACCTCGGGCTCTGGGCCTAAAAACATCTATTTTCGCTAGTTTCGGCCATACTCGGTTAACTAAATCCTTCAGCCACTGCAGCCACTGGATTTCAAGTCAAATCGTCGCCGTTTGCATATGTCGCTCTCTGTCCCTTCCAACCTCGTTCTTGTCATTTCCTTATTCCCCCTCTCATACGCTAATACTACTCATAATCCAACCCTTGCCGCATCGTCTCTGTTTCAATCTTTTCCATCTCGTCATCCCTCTTCTATTCCCTCACGTCGTCGCCGCTGCCCTGTCTGACCCCGGACACCTGCAGATCGCCACCAGGCCTCATGCCTCAAACATCAGCCCGACCCATCCTTTCTTCGCATTGCCCATTCCTGCGTCGATCATAGTCGATTTCTTTCAACCTGTCAACACTCCTTTTTCACTCCACTAACCTATGTCTCCACCCTTTGTCTCCCGCCGATCCACTCGGTCAGTTCTCCTACCCGCTCACAAGACACTGTTGAAAATCACGCGAGCCTCTGTGCCACCATTGGAGTCGGAGAAGGATTCCCATTGTCGTGCATCATAGCGTCTCGATTTTCTATTGTCTCTTGTCTCCTATGCTCGCTTCCTTTTACTTAGATTCAGGAGGGTGCTCTCCTCATGGTCGCGCCCATATCCCCTGCTAGCTTGTACCTGTGCCACTTTCGTTCGTCGTCCTGTTCACCGTCCATTCTGTTTCCCCTCCGTCCCCCTACCATTACGCGCACTATACGTTCGACTTAGCCTCAGATCGCGTCGCATACTGGCTTCCATGTATTTAAGACATTCTCTCTGACTCAGGAATGGAACCATTGTTCACCTCTTCTTTTCATTTGTCTGCCTCTAAGTTTTAATCCTCGCCGCACTAGTCCAAAGCCCTCGCAACAAGCAGCTATCATCTTCATCATCCAAATCGTCAATTTTGGACTCCAGCCCGCTGTCACCTCGCCACGGCCTACCTTCGCCGTCGCCTTTGTCATTGCCAGCCGAGCCGCTACACTCGGTCTTCCAGCCAGCTGCTGCCCAAAGCCCATATCCTCGACCTCGCCTTCGTCTTAGCCATCTGCCAGTGCCCGAACTGTCAACTTCGGACTCCAGCCCGCCGTTGCCTTGCCACATCCTGCCTCCTTTGATCCCGCTCAGTCCCCTTTTGGCTCGCTAGCCCTTTAACTTAGCTTTGACGCCGAATCCTCTCCGCCACGAACTCACACGGACATCGCTCTGTACACCGGTGCCATTGTCCCTGGTCCAAACAAACCAGGGGACTTTGATTCGTTTTTATTTCCGTCTCTGTTTCACGTGGCTGCCCTGCAGCACAAGGGCCTCAGACTCTATGACACTTCTCTGGGTACCTATGTTCTTCGCTCAACTCCTTTGGTCATCTTTGCAACCGCCGACAGTCTTGGTAGTGCGTCTATGTCTGGCATGGTCGGGCATAGCGGGAAATTTGGCTGTCACTTATATTGCAACATGCCAAGTCGTCATCACACAGGCGACGGCCATTATTACCCCGTTATGCATAGACCACGTGACTACTCCGTCAGAGGATGTGACCATCCTGATATCCCCGACGAAGATCTGGCTGAGTATCGAAGCAACCTGGATCAGAAGTACCGGCAGCATCTGGATCAGTTGCTCTCTGCCAATACCCAGGGCAAGTATCGGGCTCAGCGCCTCGCTGTGGGGCTTTGTAAGCAGACTCTGTTCAGCGGTCTCCCTCGTCAACCTCTTCCTGTGCCGAATGTGTTCACGATGGACATCATGCATCTGACTGTTCTGAACAATCCCGATCTATTTTTGAAACTGTTCACTGGCAAGATCAACGTCTATGAGCCTGATGACAGGTCCACCTGGGACTGGGCCATCTTCTACTGCAAGAACACACTTTGGAACGCACACAGCAAAACCGTCATAAGGGCAGTTCCATTCATACCGTCCTCCTTCGGAAGGGCACCCTGGGACCCTGCCAAGAAATTGAATACTGGTTACAAGGCCTGGGAGTTCCAGCAGTATCTCTACGGGCTGGGTCCTACGTTATTCCGACACCTTTTGCCTTGTAAATACTGGCTCAATTTCTGTAAACTGGTTGCTGGTGTTTGTATTCTGCAGCGTCACTCTATTGCTTATCAAGATCTCATTCGAGGCCACGAACTTCTGGTGGATTTTGCACGCGAATTTGAAGACCTCTACTATCAGAGGATGGAATCACACTTACACTTCGTGTGACACAGTATACATTTGCTGACTCACATGGGGCCAGAAACGTTCCGGATTGGGCCATTGGCATGCTATGCCCAGTGGATGTTGGAGACTGCGATCGGCAATCTTGGTCAAGAAATCCGCCAAGATCGTGATTTGTTCGCAAATCTCACTCAACGAGCTGTAATACGTGCACAAGTCAACTCGCTCTGTGCCCGGTTTCCTTGGATCAAATTCGAAGTCGGCTGTAGCAACAGACAGTCAACCCACCACATTCGTGAATTCGAAGGCGGATATGTCTTCCTATGCCACTGCGAAGAATTCCCATCTCCGTTGTCCACAGACGAGCATGCAGTCTTCAAGGTATTTTGGAGGGGACAGGGGTGGCCAAACGTTGACTCGTGGCCAAATGGTGTCTGTCGCTGGGCAAAGCTGCACCTCCCCAATGGACAGATAGCACGCTCGGTATAGCATGAATCCAATGTCACTATGAAGCTCCGCCGGACATCTTGCGTTGAGGTAGGGTTATTTGCTAACTCGTAGAAGATGTGGACTTCTGACGTTGACGTATTTGATGAACAGCAAGATGGAACCTATACTCACAGTGGGACAAAGTACTGTGGTGAGATAGAGGTAGCAACTGGTAAGCAGCAGAGGGGAAGTCTTGCAAGTGAAGCAGAAGTAAAGTCTGGCACACAGCAGTGAGAGAACTGATAATAGTATTACAGAGGAGAAGACATACCTGGCACACAGCAGTGAGAGAACTGATGTGGACCAGGGCGTACAAGCAGTCTACTTATACTGTACAGAGGTGTGACACTAGTACAAGGGAAGTGTCACGGACGCTCTATTTTTACCCTATTTTTCCGTATTTTTACAGATTTATTCGGTGAAGATATGAGACTCCAACGTTGTGCTCAAACATCCAAGTCCTTATCATTAGATATGATAAGATGGTCAGTCACGTGATGCCAACATGTGCACCCACAAGCACGTGACCCTGGGACAGTAACTTCCTTATCGGATGTTACCTCTTAAGGGCACTTTCCTCATTAGTATAATAGTTTCTCATTGGACGATAAGCAGGGAACATTCTAGATAGTTCTAGACTACGTTGTCATAGGGTTGTGACTCATAGATAAGGACACGTCATTGTTCTGTCAGCGTTAATGACTGTGCATCAGTCAGCACAATAGATAACGCTATTATTAGACACGACGTGTCAGCGTCTGACTCATTACTATTACACGTACCTTTAGTAATAAGGTTCTATAGTAATTCGAACTCAGCCGCAGTAGTGTATATAAACCCTCATGTAGCGTCCTGAGTGGAACCAACTTGTCCTCTTGGTTCTCCACTCAGGTGTGTATTCTCTTTGTATTTCCCTTACTTCTCCAATGTTAACTTGTCCTCTTGGTTCTCCACTCAGTGTGCCACTGCATGATCACCTTGCCTTTGACCTTGTATAAAGGTCTCACGTGTGCATACTCTCCGCAGTGACTGTACGTTCGGTGCGTGACTTGTCTCCGCGCTAGGCTTGGGTGTGCACCTGTTCAGTTCACTTACATTTTCCTTGGTCTAGTTGTCGCGATAAGTCATACCGCTACATTAGGACAAGTTCCTTTTCACACGCCCCTTTACTCTTACCGGCATTTTCCTTTTACCCCTTTAGGTGGTTGACGACCACAAGTCCCTTGTGTTATCCACCTCACTCTTTGCCTGTGGACCTTCGTACGCAGAATCTGCGCTATCTTGGTACAACTCTATTGTCCGTAAAGTTGGCATAGATTGTGCTTGCCTATAGGTGTTCTATCTGGTCATCAGTAGAACGTTTGGGTACTGCTTGCAGAACTGGTCACCACGCCAGATAAGCTGCAAGTGGAGGAGAAGCCTGCCAGGCCTAGCCTGCGACAGCTGTACGCGAAGTAAACAGAAAAGTTTGAGAGCGCTTCGGCGTGAGAGGCAGCCAACAGGTCGAGAAGACTGAGGCAGACAGCCTTGTGGCTCTACACATTCCCTTACCCCATTCCTGAGTGCTCCGTTATCGCCGCAGCCTCGCGCAGTGTGAAACTATCACTGTGTATTGGTCTTGCTTGATCGGACTCTCCAATCACCTTCGACTTAGCACTTCGCGGTCATCGTAACACGTCGTCACACTACACCACCTTCCCTTTTTCAAACTGCCTCGCATATTTGCGAACGTTCGTCAGCGTCTTCAACGTATCTTCCGGAGGAGACAGGAAACAGTACTCCCTGTCCCAGCGCCCCCATCACCCCCACGTTCTTATTTCACTCCAAATTTAGCCTCTGCTTCGGCATCACTACACGTTCAGGGAGCAGATCGATCGTCCACCAATCCAATCCCTTCACCCCGTTTTGCATCTCCAACTCCGACAGTAGCTTCGGAGCATTCCTATCATTCGGCGCACTCCTCCTCCAACGAGACCCTCGTTGACGACCCCCACGCACCCCCTGTAGTTTATCAGCAAGAAGTTTTTGCTGGTGAAGAAGTCCACTACAGGTTCTCTCTAGAAGGTGAACCCCAGAACAACGCGGAAGCATACGTCCGCGCCATCTATTACGACAGAGACTTTCGTTTTGCCCTTCTAGAACTTCATGGAGCATTTGGCCTTGTTGCAGGCACTCCTTTCACCGTCCCTCAGCTGATCGCCTTTGCGGCAGCTCTAGTCCCCGAACTTTCTCCTCCCCCATCCGTCCACTCCCACGATAGCTCCCAAAGGGAAACAGAGAGCAGCTCAAGCTCAAGCTCAGTATCCCACAGGAGTGACGTCCAAGTACAGAACGATCCTCTCTAAAGAAGAAAAAGAGTGGATCAAGAACTTCGACAACTGGGACGACTTTGACGAAGATGAACAGCTTCGCCTTATCGAAGACAGACGGGAGTTGATCAAAAAGTACGAGGAAAGAAAGAGACAAGACAAGTTAGATAAGATGTCCGCCGCCACCGCCGCTCCATCCACACCCACAGCTCCTGCTCCGCCCCCAACTCTCAACGACTGCTTGCGCCTAATAAGCGACTTAGGCCAAGTAGTCGGTATACTTACGCAAAAGGTCACGGACTTGACCGCACAGGTTTCAGCAACCGCGGCCAAGCCCAGCCCTAAACACAAGGAAGTAGTGGCCCGTCCCAAAGCCTGGGATGGGAAAGGCAACTCTACAGATGCCTGTCACTTCCTTGCAGCCTTCCACAATTGGGCAGGCTCACAGCAGGACGCTATGAATACCTGGGACCCGGCCCAGGGCATGTACTTCCGGGCAGAAGACCGCTGGATTATGGCAGTTCTTAATCTCATGGAAGGGGAAGCCAAGTCATGGGCTCTCCCTTACCTCGAACAACTTCAGTCAAACAATATCCCGTTCGGTAGTTCCTGGGACGAATTCGTCAAGGAATTCAACCGACGGTTCTTGCCCCTCGACACTACAGAAACAGCGAGGGAGCAGCTGAAGAAGACAAAACAGGGCCGCGGATCGGTTGCAGAGTACCGATCCGTGTTTGAACAATACTCTGGACAGACTGGATGGTCAAAAGCAGACCTCCGCACCCGCTTTTACGATGGTCTCTCAGATCGCGTAAAAGATGCCTTAGCCTTGACGGACAAGGCCCATGTCGACTTTGACGACCTCAAGCAGGTCTCACAGTCGCTAGATCAGCGACTGAGACAGAGGGACTTGGAGAAGAAGGGCGGTTCGTCCAGCCAGTTGATCTTGCCTGCAGGCAAGCCGTCAGATCCAGATGCGATGCAAGTTGATGCATCACGTCAGCAGGGATCCGGCACGAGCAAGCCTGCATCTGGCGGAAAGACCCAGCAAGACTATCAGAAACACATGCAAGGCAAGTGTTACGGGTGTGGTTCTAAGGACCACTCAAAGAAGGATGGAAATCACGAATGCGACGTGTGCCACCATTGTCAAAAGGTCGGACATAGGGCACCCGTCTGCATGCTCAAATTCATGGGGAAACCCGCCAAAGCGAAAGCTGCGGCCAGTAGTGAGGAGACCCCCTCCCAACCTTCTTCCAGTCAGTCGGCGGCTTCCACCGCCCAATCAAGTACTCCCGCACCGCCCAAAGCCAATACGTCCCAGGCAGACGTGGCAAAGTTATTAGCGGCGCTCACAGCCCAACAAGAGCAAATTAACGCTCTAAAGGCGGCTTTTTAGATCCAGGGGTAGTCATAGCTGCGGACTCCCCCTGTAAAACAGATACGGTTGACTCGGCCTCGTGTAGTTGTAAGATATGCCTACGATCTCGCCTCGTTTCGGACTTGGACCAATCTGTAATTCCTACGTACCATTCTGTTTCTGCCTGTCATGTTGATAGTAGTGATGTCTCGGCTTCCTGTTCTGATTCTACATCTACATCTGCCTCGGAGATGAACAATAGTATTAGTGTTCCGATTGCTCCACAATCTGTAGCAGCACCGCAAGTGATGATTTCTGATGCAGCGCTTTCTTCATGTATTATTCCCGAAACAAAAGATAGCAGATCCCATTTTCATATTTCTGTTGAATTACAAGGACGTCATCGTACTGTAAAAGTAGCAGCCATGGTAGATTCCGGAGCAACTTCGTTGTTCCTGGACAAGAAGTACGCTGACCGCCACAAGATGTTGCAAGTTCCGCTGGAGCATCCAATCACGCTATATAATATCAATGGAACGCTCAACGAAGCCGGTAGTATTACCCACAAAGTAACACTCGTTCTCAAAGTCGGTCCTAGTGCAGAAAAGTTCGACTTCATGGTCACTTCACTAGGCCCAGAACGAGTCATATTGGGACTGCCTTGGCTTAGACACCGGAACCCGCACATAGATTGGCAGGAAGGTACTATGCGTCTCAACTCCAGCGCTGAAATAGCTGCACTGGAGATAGAGATAGAGGTGACGCGCATTATGGCGAACCGTATGGAACGTCGCCGTCTCCTTGCGGAGAAAGTGTTGGACACGGTTTCTGACGAAGTATTCTGCTTGGCCGGTTTCACGTACTCTCAGCAGATTGCCGAGAAAGCGATAACCTCCAAACCTAAGAAAACCTTCGAAGAAATGGTCCCTGAACACTATCGTGACTTCGCAAAAGTCTTCTCTGAGGAAGAGTCCCAGAGACTCCCTGAGCATCAGCCATGGGACCATGCTATAGACCTAGAACCAGATGCAGTTAAGCATTGGAAGGTCAAGACGTATCCCATGTCACCCAGCGAGCAAGTAGAACTGGATAAATTCCTAGATGAACACATAGGGAAAGGATATTTAGTGCCATCTAAGTCACCTATGGCATCCCCTGTGTTCTTCATCAAGAAAAAGGACGGCAAGCTCCGTCTAGTCCAGGACTATCAACGTCTTAATAAAATCACCATTAAGAACCGATATCCACTTCCACTCGCTGCAGACATTATTAATAGGCTCAAGGGAGCTCAATACTTCACTAAATTCGACGTTCGATGGGGATATCATAACATCCGCATCAAAGAAGGTGATGAATGGAAAGGTGCCATTGTTACCAACAGGGGTCTATATGAGCCAAAAGTCATGTACTTTGGCATGACTAATAGCCCTGCCACCTTCCAAGCCTTGATGAACGCCGTCTTTGCTGATCTTATCGCACAAGGCGAGGTCGCCGTATATATGGATGACATTCTCATCTATAGCAATAACCTTAAACATCATTGCAAAATTGTACGTGAGGTGTTAACAAGGTTAGAGCAATACGACCTCTATCTCAAACCAGAGAAGTGCGATTTTGAGAAGCAAGAAATGGAGTACCTTGGGATGATCATCCGTCCTGGAGAAGTGCAGATGGACCCTGGCAAGGTCTCTGCAGTAAAGGAGTGGCCAACCCCGACTACGCTCAAAGAAGTAAGAGCATTTATCGGGTTCGCCAATTTCTATAGAAGGTTCATCAAGGACTTTGCGGCCATTGCCCGTCCCCTTCATGACCTTACTAAGAAAGATACTCCTTGGATCTGGCAGTCTGAACAGCAGAAAGCCTTCGACCTGTTGAAGGAACGTTTCGTACAAGAACCTATCCTTAAGGTTTATGATCCGAACCTTCCAACTAGAGTCGAGGTGGATGCTTCAGGATTTGCCACTGGCGGTATTTTAACTCAGAAGTACCCGGACGGTCTCTGGCACCCTATTGCGTATCGCTCACAGTCTATGAGTAAAGAAGAACGCAATTATGAAATTTACGACAGAGAAATGCTCGGCTTAATCCGTGCCTTAGAGGACTGGAGACATTTCCTTGAAGGCATCTCTTTTGAAGTGATCACCGACCATAAGAACATGGAATGGTGGGCAACCATGAAAGACTTAAACAGGCGCCAAGCTAGATGGGCCTTATTCTTAAGTCGGTTCGCCTTCAAAATCACTTATAAAAAAGGAGAATCTATGCAAGCTGATGCATTAAGTCGTTTCTCACGAGACCAAGTCTGAGACTCTGAAGACAACCGCCAGGTGCAGGTGTTAAAACCTGAGCATTTCCTAGCTGCCGCTAAAGCGCACTTCGTCCCCGAAATAGACTCCTTAGGGAGTCGTATCAAACTTGCATCTATCAGAGAAGCTGAAGTAATAGAGGGTCTTAAAAGTATCTCTAAGACCGCTCCTAAAGCTCTCACAGATGGTGTCTTGATGTGGGAAGAAGAAGAGGGTTTTGTCTATCACCGGGGAAAACTATATGTCCCAAACGATCGTGCCCTTCGAAGGGACGTGGTAAAGTCTTGCCACGACTCGATCACTACTGGACACCTGGGAAAGAATGGAACCATAGAGCTAGTTAGTCGTTATTATTGGTGGCCACACATGTCAGGCTTCATAGCCTCATACGTAGAAGGATGTGATCGATGCCAATGCTATCGCAAAGATCTCCACCCCAAAGTAGCCATTCAGCCGCAAGAAGTGCCTGAAGGACCTTGGCAGATAGTTGGGATTGATCTAATCGGTCCCCTGCCTATGTCACGTGGGAAAGATATGATCTTAAACATTGTAGATCATTATACAAAACAGATTCATCTGTTTCCCGTAACTTCTCAAATTACGGCTGATGGGGTAGCATCCATTTACTTTGAACAAGTCTTCCCACTGCATGGGATCCCTCGCAAAGTCATAAGCGATAGGGGACCCCAATTCGCAGCACGAAGTATGCGTGCCCTTTATAAACGACTCGGAATAGATGCAGGTCTAACTACCGCCTATCACCCTCAAGCTAATGGACAGGTCAAGCGCAAAAATCAAGAAGTTGAAATATACTTGCGCATGTTCATTAGCAAAAGACAGGATGATTGGGCAGACCTGCTCCCTACAGCAGAATTTGTAGTCAATAGTAGGCTCAACTCAGCTACGGGTCATACACCCTTTGAGCTATTATATGGCTTCACGCCTGACTTCACCATTCCTGCTGGTAGACCTACGGGTATTCCACAGCTTGACAAGCGCCTTCAACACTTAGTTTCCACTCGAAAGGATGCAGAGGCGGCTCTACGCCTAAGTAAAAGGCGAATGCAGACAGACATTGAACAAAGGACTAAGCCATACTCCTTTAACGTCGGGGATAAAGTCTGGTTGCAAGCTAAGCAAATAAAGATACATCAACAGTCGTCCAAATTAGGACCTAAGCAATTAGGCCCATTTGAAGTCACTAAAGTTATAAGTGACGTCGACTACAAGCTTGCACTACCCCCTGCATTACGGATCCATGATGTATTTCATGTAGACCGTCTCTCTCCTTATAAAGGAAACGAGGTCAATGGGCTCACACCTCCACCACCCGATCCAGTAACGGTCGAGGGAGAAGAAGAGTATGAAGTTGACCATATTAGAGATTCTAAACTCTTTGGTCGTACTCTTAAGTACCTTGTCTGTTGGAAAGGATACGGTGAGGGTGAGGATACATGGGAACCGGCAAAAAACCTAGCACACGCCCCTGACTCGGTTAAGGAGTTTCACTCCTCAAACCTGGGCGCGCCTAGAAAAATAGCGGCTCTTATATACGCGTCCTTACCTTGGCAAGCTCATCATGTGGATACATTGGCCAACGCGGACGTCGACCCTTAAGGAGGGGGGTGATGTCACAGACGCTCTATTTTTACCCTATTTTTCCGTATTTTTACAGATTTATTCGGTGAAGATATGAGACTCCAACGTTGTGCTCAAACATCCAAGTCCTTATCATTAGATATGATAAGATGGTCAGTCACGTGATGCCAACATGTGCACCCACAAGCACGTGACCCTGGGACAGTAACTTCCTTATCGGATGTTACCTCTTAAGGGCACTTTCCTCATTAGTATAATAGTTTCTCATTGGATGATAAGCAGGGAACATTCTAGATAGTTCTAGACTACGTTGTCATAGGGTTGTGACTCATAGATAAGGACACGTCATTGTTCTGTCAGCGTTAATGACTGTGCATCAGTCAGCACAATAGATAACGCTATTATTAGACACGACGCGTCAGCGTCTGACTCATTACTATTACATGTACCTTTAGTAATAAGGTTCTATAGTAATTCGAACTCAGCCGCAGTAGTGTATATAAACCCTCATGTAGCATCCTGAGTGGAACCAACTTGTCCTCTTGGTTCTCCACTCAGGTGTGTATTCTCTTTGTATTTCCCTTACTTCTCCAATGTTAACTTGTCCTCTTGGTTCTCCACTCAGTGTGCCACTGCATGATCACCTTGCCTTTGACCTTGTATAAAGGTCTCACGTGTGCATACTCTCTGCAGTGACTGTACATTCGGTGCGTGACTTGTCTCCGCACTAGGCTTGGGTGTGCACCTGTTCAGTTCACTTACATTTTCCTTGGTCTAGTTGTCGCGATAAGTCATACCGCTACAGGAAGTAACTACAAGTCACAGAGTACAAGGAGCGCATTGTTCTACAACAGGACAAAGGAGTGTGCATATGGAGAACAAAGCATATAGAACAAGAAGAGTCCAGACTGAGATGATATCATAATGACATCATAATAAGGATAGGCCTAAAGCAGAACAAAGAAAGATACAAGAACGCGTAGTACAATGAAAAGTCCGGAAGTAGTCCATATGATGTCATTGTACAGTGATGTCATAGAAGTCCTAGATTGTACAGATCAAATCTAATCTAAAAGCGGTCCTAATTAATCTACAGCAGTCCATATCTGTAAGTCTGGTCCGTATGAGCCACTAAGTGTGCAAGGGTCACTTATCAACATCTCCCCATGATCTACAATCTAAGTACACAAGAGTCCTGTCACGGTACCAGTTGACCGTTCCGTGACTAAGTCGAGTTCGGCGGTTTGCTTTTACACAAACGAAGTATGCTGACTTGGAATGCTCAGTGGCACACAAGTGAGAAGACAATTGACTGGATTCACAGACGAAGAGTAGACAAGGAAAGTACTACTCTATGGCTACCTCTTTATACTCGTACAAACTATGGATTTTCGGGACTGTTTTCTGGTATTTACGAGCTCTGAGTGACCTGGCAGACATACAACAGACGTGGCAGAGACAGCTGGCAAGAAGTTAGTTCGCTGGCAATCGATTCGACGTGGCACGATTCGTGACCGTGATGTCACGTGGGCGTGACATAGCCCCCCTTCTAGACGCGATCGTCCCGATCTGCGTCGTCAAGGGCACGTGAAAAGTCGTAGTCGTGACGAAAGATAAAATGGCTCGGCCGTTCATATGGTGTTCCTCGCCGCTGCGCGCGAAGTCGAGCGGTGATTTGTGTTGCTCTCTCGCGATCTACCGCGCGACCGAGCATAGCGAGCCACGCGCAATAGGTGCGTGCGTGGGCATGTGTGGTTGAGACGTGACACATTCGTCAGGTCGCGCATTTGGTGTGAGGCTGGCGACATTCGAATGAGAGGTGTTGTTCGTCGTCGCAATAGCTACACGCCGGCAAGCCTCGCCTGTCGTGGCGCGACGCGCGTCGGTCTTCTTCGGCTACCTGACTGGCGGGCGACTCTTCTCCATGAAGACCTGGGTACTGGGTGTGACGCGTTACCTGTGCGGTTTGGGCGTAAGTGCAGAGAGGCTGACGGGGTGGAACCGGTAGTGCGATTGCCGATCCAATGACGGGGGCACGGTGATGGTCGAGTTGTCGATCCGTATTGTTCATTCGGATAGTTGCGAATGGTAGTACTACGGGAATGGGGTTAGATAAGTAGGGTTGGATACGCGAAGCTGCGCGCGCGTGGGCTAGACGAGAGTCGATCTCTTCGGCTTCCGTGCTCCATTCGCTCCACGCTCGCTCGGTTTCTTTCATGCGAGCGACAAGCTGGTCGCGGCGCGTGAGTGAGGCGCGAAGACGATACACGTCTGCGCTGACTCCGGGATCAGCAAGCAGGTACAGTGCTTGGTCGACTTCGGTCTTAGCTGGGTGGTCGGTTTGAAACAGGTCCTTGGTAAGGACAGGGTCGCTAGGGAGATCGGGTCCAACGCGAGGTTTGGCGAATAGTGGTCCGTAGTAGATGGGTTGATTGCGTCCTTCCGTGGCGATGACAACGGGTCGATCGCGCTGGTCGATGACGAACTGCACGTACGGAGCACGCCCTCGAGAGCCGTCAGCGAGTGGTATCTCCATGAGATAGTCGTTCGTGGGAAGGGTCATCATCCAGTGATGGTCCGGCCTCTCGATTCCGGTTAGCAACGTCTGACGGTGTTCACTTCCTTGTGGATTGGTGGGTCGCGGAGGCAGCGGATGCTGGGGAGAAGTCGTTGGCGTCGGGTTAGTGATACGCAGCGCGAGGGATGGTACGGCGGGTGTAGGCAGCGTGAGTCGCGGGATGTTATCTTTGGACAAGACGGGGGACTGAGGTCCCTCCCAGGGCACCTCCAGTTCCTCCTGTGCGATCTGTTCGAGCGCCTCTCGCAGCAACCGCTGTCGTCGATTAGTGCGGGCTTGTGAATGTTGGCGGTGCATGCCTTGTGGGGTGATGTAAGTACTTAGACCCCACATGTCCTCTCGAGACCTTGGCGAGTTTTCCAGTGCATTGTAAGTGGGCCCGATGTTTGCCCATCGTTCGACCTCACGGTTAACCTGTGCGCGGAGCCACTGGGGCGTGTCGCGATCGGTAATCCAAGGGTACTGAGGGGGGTGACGAGGGGGAATGTCGTCCATTAGTTGGATGTAGTTGATAGTGGTGGGTCGTGAGTTCTTATACTCCTCGACAAGATCAGGAGCACGCAGGTTAGACTCTGGCTCCCAGCTGTCGTGCGCCGCCGAGTATCCCTTCCATCGTACCAAATATTGCGGCGTCTTTCGACGACCGAAGAGTCGATAATCGAGGAGCTTCTCTACCTCCCATTCTTGTTCTCCGTCTATTAGATCCGGTGGTGGTTGGCTTTCTTTGGCACCGTTGATCTCAGTGGTCCTATACGGAGTTAGTAGGCCAGCGTGAAACATATTGTGGATGCGCCAATTTGTGGGTAGTTGGAGGGCGTAGGTGACATCGGACACCCGTTTTCCTATCACGAACGGTCCATACCGTCGTGGGGCCAGTTTCGTTGTTGGATGAGTAGTCTTCAAATTTGTGGCGTCCAGCCATACCTGATCGCCGATGCGATAGGGTTGATAAGATGTGTCTCGTACCCATTTCAACTGTGCCGCCTTCATGGCCTCCTTTGCTTGTCGTCGAGCTTCCTGAAGTGCCATGATTCGTTCGGTGGCAGTAGGAGATGTGGTGGCTGTCGACGCCGGCTGGTGTACGTGTGGAGTGAACCCTAAAAGCAACTCGAAGGGGGCCTTTTTTGTGGTTTCCGAAGTCCAGGCATTGAGGGTATATTGCGCTATCGGAAGCCATCGTGCCCAGTCGTCCTGTTGGTAATTCGAGAAGATCCGCAGATATTGCTCAAGACACTGATTGGTGCGCTCCGATTGTCCATCAGTGTGTGGATGGTAAGTGGTACTGATGTTCTGTTCTACGTTTAGTGCTGCACAGAGTGCCTTGGTAAACGAGGCAGTGAACCGTGGGTCTCGGTCGGATATTACTTTAGTGGGGAGTCCGTAGTGAGGCACCACATGTCTAAGGTAAAGCGCAGCTACCTGGGCAGCATCGACTGACTCTTTGCAGGGAATGAAGATACTTGCTTTTGAGCATCCCTGGTCCGTGATCGTAAGAATCGTGTCGTACTTTATTGACTTCGGGAGCTTGACTATAAAGTCTAGAGCGATAACGTGAAATGGTAATGCCGCGTCTGTTGGGTATATGGGTGACATCGGGGGTTTAGGACGTCTGGGTAGGTTTTTGTTTGCTTGGCATACATGGCATCCCGTGACGTAGTTGGCGATATCCTGTGACATGTTAGGCCACCAGTAATGTTTCTGTATCGCCTGTAAGGTTTTAGTTTGTCCGGGGTGGCCGGCGGAAATTGAATCGTGAAAGGATTCAATCACCCCCCTTCTCAGGGTGGGATCGTCCACGATCACAAGGCGCCCCTGATGAAAGACGATCGAGGAGGTAGGGGACCGGTCAAGATGGTACCGAGCAACCCAATCCGACGGTAGGGCGTGGAGTTGGGCGTGGCGACAACGGTCATCGAGAGATGTAACGTGGGCAGCATTAAGGAAGTAAGCAGGTGGCAGGACGGTAACGCCGACATTGTCATCAGTGGGTGGCGTAAAGGAAGGGTGACGAGAGAGGGTATCGGCGTGGAGGGTCGGTCCCGGTACGTGTCGTAGGCGGAGATCGTAGTCAGCAAGAGTGTTGACGAGGCGAGCGACGCGTTGGTTGATATGCTGCGGTGACCGGTAATGAAGGAGATTGGCGTGGTCGGTAAAAACCGTGACGGGATGTCGTGCGGCGACTAGCAGGTGATGCCAATGTTCGAGTCCTCGGACGAGCGCGAGAAACTCCCGGTCGTATACATCATAGTTCCGTTCCGTGGTTGAAAAGGCTTGGGAGAAATATCCCACAGCTTGAGCTTTGTTTCGAGTGTCGGGTTGAGTGAGAATAGCCCCCATAGCGTAGAGAGATGCGTCTGTTTGAAGTGAGTATGGCACGTCGGGGTCCGGTTGTCGGAGAGTGGGACGCGAACAAGCGAGAGTGATTAAGGTATCGAGTGCTGTGGCGTGTTCCGAAGTCCATAGGAACGGGACGTCTTTTCGGAGGAGTTGAGTAAGTGGTTGTGCCAAATGTGCATATTGTGGGATGAACGGTCGTTGGTAGCCCAAGACTCCAAGAACACTGCGCACTTGTTTGACAGTGGTAAGCTGTCGTGGCCAGTCATGTAGACCAGAGATTTTGTCCTGGCCCATACGGATAGTCCCGTTCGTGATCGTCATCCCTAAGTAGTCAATTTCGGTACTCTCGAATTCACATTTAGAAAGCTTTAAAAAGTAGCTTTCGTCGAGGAGTATCTGTAGGACGGCGGCAACGATCATCCGATGTTGTTGGACGTTGTGCGTGGTGGCGACGAGTATATCGTCCATATAAATGAATAATTCGGTTGGGAATCGGTCGAGTAAGGAGCGGAAGATGCGGTTCATGGCACGTACAAAAGTAGCTGGTGAGTTAGTCAGCCCGAAGTACATAACCATTGGTTCGAATAGTCCTCGAGGGGTTTTGAACGCGGCTTTCCATTGGTCACCATCCTTGATGCGGATATTGTTATATCCCCACCGAATGTCGAATTTGGTAAACAGCGTTTTGTCGGCCAGTCGGTCCAAGATGTTCGAGATTAGCGGGATCGGATAAGTATCGCGTACTGTTATCTTATTAAGTGGTTTGTAATCTTGGACCGGTCGTAACTTGCCGTCCTTTTTCTTTAGAAAGAAAAAGGATGACGCGTAATGTGACTTCGATTCTCGGATGTAGCCCTTTTCCAGGTGCTCTCGTAGGAATTCGTCGAGGTGCTCCATTTCCTTGGCATTTAGCGGGTAAATTTTGCACTGAAGCGTGGCGGGAGCGTCCGGGAGTAACGTGATCACATGATCGTCGATTCGCTCAGGAGGGAAACGTTTCGCGGCTTCTTCCGAGAAGACGGTGGCGTATTGCGCGTACTGCGGTGGTAGAGTCTCGGCCCCGTTTATCCCGAATTTCTCAGCCATTTGTTGAGCGATAGTATCGATGGCGTCTCGTCGTTCGAAGCTAAGTTGTCTATCTGGCCCGAGTAACTGGTTCTTTTTCCAGTCGATACTAGGATTCGTATCCCGGAACCACGCGTGGCCTAATATGATACGTGGACGACCCAGACTCATGACGTAGAGGTGGGTGTGATACGATTGCTTTCCCCAAGTGAGCGTGATAGGGCATGCCTCGGTAATTGTTCCTTGCTGATTAAGAGTACCATCGGCGTTGTACGCTTGCCTCGCGGGGATAGGCGTCGTTAATATGCCAAATCGTTGGACTAGGGTTGGATCGATGAAGTTCTGGGAAGCCCCCGAGTCTAGCAGTGCCGATATTTGGTGCCGGTTGTCGACGGTTAACTGGATGGTAAGTGTCGATGTCTCGTCTGATGCTAGGACGTTGATTTCCGTTATACTGCCTTCCTCTAGGTTGTTGTTGTTGTTGTCGAGCCCTGCTTCGATGAGCATTTGTGATATCATTTGTCTACGATCAGCGTTGGATAGTCCTAGCAATCCGGAGATCAGCGTTTGTTTGTCTAGGACAGGTGCCGCCACTGTGGTTGGTGGTTGGACCGACGTCGTGGTGAGTTCGTTGACTCGATGAGGACCTTTTTTCTTTGGGCAGTCACGGGATAGGTGTCCGGTTTGTTTGCAACGGAAACAGAGTCCCTCTTTCCGACATCTGTCCCACTCGGCCTGTTCCTGCGGTGTGCGCTGACGTGGCGTGAAGGTATTAACTGCGTCTACGTCCATTGGTACCACGTCGTTACGTGGAGCGGGGCGGGGTGCGACAGGTTTTGGCGGTGGTACCGTCCCTTTTCCCAGGGCGGCTACGCAGTTGGTGATTGTGCGGAATCGCTGAACTTCCTCTCGTGTCGCGATTTTCCAGTCGTCCATAGTGACGGGCATAACTCCTCGTTTTAAACAAGTGACTAGGAGTCCTTTCTTTAGGCCGCGTCGGAATAGGTCAACTGTGCCAATGGCTGTCATGTCCCATCCTGCCGCCTCTGCAAGCTGTTCAAATCGGGCGATGTATTCGTCGATGGCCTCCCCGTTCATCGTTAGGGCAGTGAGTTTAGCGTAGGCGGTCTGTTTACTGAGCGTGTCTGTCCAGGCGTTTTTGAAATCGACGACGAATTCGTCCCATAGTCGCTCGTCGGTCTCGGCGATGGGGTGTGTGACGTGATTAATTTTCTCGTCTAGCTTTTTATCCTGTGACTGATTCCAGTTTTCTACATCAGGTCCCCGGATAAGGGTTAACGCCAGAGCTACTCGTTGGTATGGCGAAACCATTCGTTCGTTCGTGCGATTTACTCGTCGATATTGGTTGAACTCGTGCAGGAATTGAGCGCTCTTTGCTCTGTCTCCGTTAAAGTACGTGGGTGCTCCTCCTTGGAGGGGTCCATTGGTCGTAGTCGTTGAAGGTGTACTGCCAGATCCACTTGCCATCGGAGTGGGTGGAGTCGCGGTCGGAAATGGAAGTGGCGTAAATGGTGGGGGTTGCTGTGGTGAGCGACGCTTTCCTTTTCGTTTCAATGCGGCGACAGCTAATTGATGAGTATTCCAGTCGTAAACTGGGATGGTTTGGATGTCAGATCTTAGACGTAGTCCCCAGTCGTGCGGTCGTTCGACTCGAGCGCTGTTATATGTCGCCCAGCCCGGGTAATCAAGTAGTACTTCGTACCACGCGTTTTCGTTTTCGAAGTATTCGACGTCGAGGCTCGGATCCGGTGTTCGTTCGAGTGTGTATCCTCTGTGGTGTACCCACACGAGGTCTTTAACAGTGAGGTCTGTGAGATTGGGTGCTGTCCGTCTGAGTACCAGTCGTTTTTCGGTACTGTCGTTTAAGTCGTTCGCGGGTTCGATATATGCGAACTGTCCGTCCGGGGCTTCTGCCAGTTTCGTTCGTACGACACTTGTGCGCTGTGTCGTCTAGCAAGAGAATAAGGGGTCTACTCTTATGTCACGGTACCAGTTGACCGTTCCGTGACTAAGTCGAGTTCGGCGGTTTGCTTTTACACAAACGAAGTATGCTGACTTGGAATGCTCAGTGGCACACAAGTGAGAAGACAATTGACTGGATTCACAGACGAAGAGTAGACAAGGAAAGTACTACTCTATGGCTACCTCTTTATACTCATACAAACTATGGATTTTCGGGACTGTTTTCTGGTATTTACGAGCTCTGAGTGACCTGGCAGACATACAACAGACGTGGCAGAGACAGCTGGCAAGAAGTTAGTTCGCTGGCAATCGATTCGACGTGGCACGATTCGTGACCGTGATGTCACGTGGGCGTGACAAGTCCCATGTCATTGTTGTGCTTCTGCAGCAGGACACACAGTAGTGACTTTGTAAAGCCATCCGCAACCATATCCACAGTAGGAGTTCTAATGAGGGTGATGGTCCCCTTTTCGATGTACTCCCAAATGACATGATGCCTTATGGCAATGTGCTTAGACCGTCTCCCAGTGACAGGGTTCAAGGCCAAGTCAATGGCACCCTTATTGTCACCATGCAGTGGGATGGGGTTGTCGACCTCGTACCCGAGTTCCATGAGGAAGCTCTGATACCACGCAGCCTGGTTAGCCGTGTCGGTCATGGCCATGTATTCCGCTTCTGTTGTGTTTTGGGCAACAGTCTTTTGCTTGCGCGAAGACCAGCTTATTGCACCGTTAGCTAGTAGGAACACATAACCAGAGGTGGAGTGGCGGTCGTCAGTCTGATCAGCCAGACTGAAATCAGTGTAGCCGTGAAGGCCATCGCCATTGGCGCCATCATAGACAATACGCATATCCATAGTTCCCACTAAGTAGGACAGGACATACTGCGCAAGTCGCAGATGTTGTGGTGAAGGGTTCGCTGCGTACTGCGCCAAACGTGACACAGCGAAGGAGATATCTGGCCTAGTGCCAATCTGCACATAAAGCAGACTCCCAATCAAGGATTGGTAGTGGGAAATATCTGAGGCAGTTGCCTGCAACGTATATTTAACTAGGTGCTCGTCAGCACCAGCGGGCAAGGGTGTGTTGTGTGGTGTGGCATCAGACATGCCAAAGCGTTTAAGGACATCCTTGATGTAGCCAGACTGATCTATTTCGATGCGTTTAAGGGAGCGGTTGCACACAATGCGCATACCAAGATAAGACTCTATCTCCCCGAGATCTGTCATCTCATAGCGTTCAGACAAGTCCGACTTTAAACGCTTGATACCACTCAGCAAGGGACCCAGTATAGTGATGTTGTCAACGTAGACAATGATGAAGAGTGGATCATACCTAGTGTTGCCGTGGCTCGGCTCAGCTTGGCTTGGCTCAGCTAAGCACAGCTCGACCAAAAAAGGACGAGCTGAGCTGAGCCACTCCAAAGTGAGCTGGCTCAAGCTAGGCTGAGCCAGCTCAAGCCACTCAAAAGTACGAATTAGAAATTGTACCTTTTTGGGTAGCCTGAGTCAGCCAAGCCAACGAAACCACACTGGAGCTCTAACGCGTGTGAATTCGACCCTCAGATTGTACAGACAAGTCAAGCCCTGGGTCTGAAGATTCGAATCCCCCCCCGTCGTCCCTCCTCTGCACAAACTGGCCAGAGGTCTGCGCGCTGTCTGCGCGCTGTTCGCGTTGTCCACCCGCCGACCTCTGGCCTTTTATGTGCTCTCGCCGCCCCTCACCGCCCCTCGTCGCCACTCGCCGCCGCTCTCTCTCTCTGGTTGCTGCTCGTCGCCGCTCGTCACCGCTCATCGCCACTCGCCGCCCCTCGCTCGCTCTGGTCGCCACTCGTCACCACTCGCCTGCTCTGGTCGCCGCTCATCACCCCTCACCGCCCCTTGCCTGCTCTGGTCGTCGCTCCTCGCCGCTCGCCGCTCCTCGCTCACTCTGGTCGCCGCTCGCTGCTCCTCGCTCGCTCTGGTCGCCGCTCACCACTCCTCGCTTGCTCTGGTTGCCGCTCGCTGCTCCTCGCTCACTCTGGTCGCCACTCGCCGCTCCTCGCTCGCTCTGGTCGCCGCTCGCCGCTCCTCGCTCGCTCTGGTCGCCGCTCGCCGCTCCTCGCTCGCTCTGGTCGCCGCTCGCCGCTCCTCGCTCGCTCTGGTCGCCGCTCGCCGCTCCTCGCTCGCTCTGGTCGCCGCTCGCCGCTCCTCGCTCGCTCTGGTCGCCGCTCGCCTGCTCTGGTCGCCGCTCGTCACCCCTCGCCACCCCTTGCCTGCTCTGGTCGCCGCTCATCACCCCTTGCCGCCCCTCGCCTGCTCTGGTCACCGCTCGTCGCCGCTCGCTGCCCCTCGCCGCTTGCTGCCCCTCGCCGCTTGCTGCCCCTCGCCTGCTTTGGTTGCCACTCGTTGCCGCTCGCCACTGCTCGCCTGCTCTGGTTGCCACTCGCCGCCACTCGCCTGCTCTGGTCGCTGTTGATAAGTGACCCTTGCGCACTTAGCGGCTCCAACGGACCGGACTTACAGATATGGACTGCTGTAGATTAATTAGGACCACTTTAGATTAGATTTGGTTTGATCTGTACAATCTAGAACTTCTATGACATCACTGTACAATGACATCATATGGACTACTTCGGACTCTTCATTGTACTCCTTCCTTTGTTCTTTTTCTAGCGCTATCTTTATTGTGATGTCACTATGATATCATCCTAGTCTGGACTCTCTTTGTTTTGCGCTCCTTGTTCTCCATTAGCACACTCCTTTGTCCCACATGTAGAACAACGTCTCTTGTATTGTGTGACTCTATGTTACTTCCCTTGTAATAGTGTCACTGCCCTGTATAGTATAAGTAGTAGGCTTGTACGCTCCTGGTCCACATCAGTTCCTCACTGTTGTGTGCCAGACAACCTCTGCTTCACTCTGCTTGACTTCATCCCTGTTGCTGCCTTTCAGTCATCTTTGATATCTCACCACAGTCTTCTTGTCACTGTGAGTATCATCTTCATGTGTGCTGTTCATCAGTCGCCACTTGTCGCCGCTCGCCGCCCCTCGCTCTGGTCGCCACTGCTCGTCGCTGCTCGTTGCCCCTGACTCTGGTCGCCGCCCATCGCCGCTCCTCTGGCCACTGCGCAGCCGTTGGTGCCGCTGCCACCACCCTCGCTGTCACCGCCACCACCGCCCTCGTGTCGCCACCACCGCCACCGCTACCACCCTCACTGCCGGCGCTGGCACCCGCCCACCTTCGGACGACCATCAGGTGCCCCTGGATGCTTCGGACGCCCTCGGAAGGCCCTCGGACGCCCTCGGACAGCCCTCGCGCACCCTCCTCTTGCCCCTCCACACCCCCTTTTCTCTTCCCACCCCCTTTTCCCTCTCTGGCCACCCCAGGTGAGTCGCACAGGTCCCCTACTTTTATGTAGTTCATTCCTAGGTACAAATACATGTATATAGCCTTGTTGCAAATAAATTTCTCTTTAAACTACTGCTCACTAATGCCCCTGAGATAAGCCCTCAAGTCCTCAACTGGTCTGACTGCCTCCATTCCCTCCAGCTCTTCCATTTCATCCTTCTCTCCAAGCCCTTCAGTAAAATTGAGTTCCCTTTTATACTTTGCCTGGAACTTGAGTATCTGTATGGCTTCCATGCTGCCTGGCTTAAGGCGGTTCCTCCTGGCTCTAGCTGTCTCCTTGCTTGCTGAGAAGACACGCTCACATGGGACTGAAGTGGCTTGAATGGGGAGTAAGTCCATGGCAAGCTTGAAGAGTGTTGGCCACTTTTTCTGGTGTTCCTGCCATTCCAACTACTGTCAGTACTCCCTAATAAAATGAACCATTCTACATACCTGCCAGAACTCAAGAATATTGGCATATTTGACTGGGGCTGCTAGATAGTCATCAACTTCACCTTCTAAGGTATTTGCCTGTGGTCTGTAGACAGGCATTGGGCCAATACCAAGGTTTGCCAAAGTGGCCTGCATGCCACCAAATGGTTCAGGGGGTGGAGGGGGTACAGTTGATCTAGTAGGGGCTCTAGATGGTGTGTACAATGGTCTGAGCTACTTAGAATTTTAGTTTTAGAGTAGCATGATAAAATTAAAAGCACTCACTGCATCAAGGAGGTGGCGCTTTACAGCTTCAGAAACATTTGATTGGTAGTGTTGCTTGAACCATTCAAGCTTTGTCAAAGGGTTAAGAACTGTTCACATGAGATGAGAAATTATGCAGAATATTAAGACAGCCACTCACCCATTGAAAGCTGATATACTGGAAGGTCAAGGGCCTGGATAGAATATGGAACTATCTTCTCTGAAGCTTTTCCAATAATAAGACCAATGTCCTGTCTCTCAGTCTCCAAGGTATTTGCCAAGTCATTCAGGGTTTTTAAAAAGCCCTCAAATGCAGCAACTGTGCCACAAAGTGTTGGCGTCTTCTCATAAGAAAGTGATTGCTGATACCAGAAGGGGATCTAATAAATAAATTAATAGACAATCAGAGAGAGAAAATGTCTGCACACCTGAAGAATTCTCTGAAGTCCCCCAAGGACCCTCCAATCTTCCTCATTTAATGGGTCTGGCCCTCCCTCCTGAGTAAACCTATCAATTGCCTAACTAAAAGTTAGCATTAGAATTTATTAAATGGCTTAAAAAATACCTCTCTCAAAATAAATGCCCTCTTGATCATTAAATAGGCAGAGGACCACCTGGTCTCCACATCAAGAATTAATTGCAAAGGAGGCACATTTGACTCCTTTGCAATTGTAGAAAATATATCACACCTTCGTGATGAGTTGTGGATCTATTATAAATAAATTAGAAAAAAAAAAAAAAAAAAGAAAAAACTCGGAAAAAGAAACAAGAAAAAGAAAAAGAAAAAGAAAAAGAAAAAGAAAAAGAAAAAGAAAAAGAAAAAGAAAAAGAAAAAGAAAAAGAAAAAGAAAAAGAAAAAGAAAAAGAAAAAGAAAAAGAAAAAGAAAAAGAAAAAGAAAAAGAAAAAGAAAAAGAAAAAGAAAAAGAAAAAGAAAAAGAAAAAGAAAAGAAAAAGAAAAAGAAAAAAAGACAAAAAAACTCGAAAAAAAGAAGGGAAAAAGAAGAAAAAAAGAAAAAAAAAAGGAAAGGCTCACATAAACAATAATTTGCTGAAGCCTTTTAACTTGGTCAAAACCAAGTTCAACTGCTTCCTCAAGCATTGCCTTGCATGCAAGATTTACAATATGGGCAAAGCATCTAAAAAGTGTTAGCAAAAAAATATTAAATAGTTTGACACTTACCTGATGTGGCGCTGCTCTGCAGAAAACCCAGTATTAGGATATTGCTTCTTTAACTGAGTTTCTAGTGCCTCCATCATAGAGCTGTTGTTGGATGCATTATCTGTTGTTATCCAACCAATCTTTATTTAAAAAAAAATTAATTAGTCGAAATTTATATATAAAATGAAGTAGACATTACCTTTCTTTCAAGCCCCATCCTAGTAATGATAAAATGAAAGACCTCAGCTAACCTCTCTCCAGTGTGGGACCCAGGAAAATAGACAAATCCAATAAGGTCAGCTCTAAGGGTTAGCTTTTGCTGGCCATCTTGAGTCTGGATCTGCTCCAGCCAGTGAGCAGTAACAGCCATGTATGGCTTGAGGTCAGGGTCTGTCCACATGTCTGTGGTAAAAGAGACCCTCCCAAGGCAGCTTGTCTAAATAGAAGTTAGCCCTCAAGCACTAAGATATAATAATAAAATATTACCTGAATATGCTGAGACAAATTGTGGAGTGCCTCTGTACAGTTCTCCACAATGCGCTTCTGCATAGTGGTCCTGTGAGGGATGTCTGCATCACTCAGCTCAGGGCGGAGTAGGAGACACAGGTGGCGGAACTCTGGTCTCTCCACAATCATCATAGGCTAAAAAAAAAAAAAAAAAACATTAAATAGGGAAAAAAAATTAAAATTAAATAAAAAACCTGATCTGTGGCAACAATAAATTGCACAAGGCCATCTAAAAAGTTGTCTTGAGTGAAGGGAGTGCGGCGCCTAGCTTGATGCTCTACAGGAACTCCAGTAACTCTTGCAACAGCTTCTTCTCCCTCTTTACCTCTCAGCTCAATTTTGAGTCTTTGGCACTCTGTAACCCACTCATCTGCATGGTGATTGAGCAGATGGGACCGCAGAGGACCTGTTGCAGTAGTGGAGCGATATGAGTGTACTTTGATGGACACGTCCTCTTGATGAAGTATCCTACAAAAATAATTTTTAGAAATAAAAATAAAAATAAGAATAAAAAACTCACAAGCAAAACTTGCACTGTTTCTTCCCATCAAGAGCCTGAAAAAACCTCAAGGTATCATCACCTGAGCCCAGCCTTGAACCAGCTTTTTGAGCCCTCCTTGGGCGGCGAGTTGGAGTTGGAGGGTCAGAGTTGCCTTCCTGAGGGCTATTGAAATTAGCACCACCCTCCTGAGAGCCATCTGACCCATTTCCAAGGTCAAAGTTCTCAGGTTGGGGTGAGCTAAGGCCTCCCTGTATTAAATTTGTTAAAAAATGATTATAAAATTAATAAAATAGATACTCACTTGATTGGCAGCCTGAGCAGGTGAAGAACCTGCAAAGGGGTCCTCTCCCTGCTGTGAGGGTCCAGGAGGGCCACCTGAAGCTGCAGAAGAGCCTAGATTAAAGTGCACATGTCTGGCACTGGCAACTGATGTCTGAGCAGCTGTGGATGAGACTAACACAATATGAGTGTATGGATACCATCAAAACAATGAGCACATACCATCAAGCTGAAAAGACATCTCCAAAGCACCACCAGGAAGCTCCCGCTGTTTGACCTGGCTCTTCTTGGTCTTTGGCCTTTTTGGAGTCCTCTTGGGTGTTGAAGGGGCCCTCTTCCTAGATCCAGCCATAGTAGACGTAGCCAAGAGTAGTACAAAAAAAAATAAAAGAAGCAAGCTGAAGTAGATCAGCTGAGATCAGGCAGAGATGAGGAGAGATGAGACTGTAGCAGACAGCAGGAGCCGAGACGAGAGCGTGGGAATGCGCGTTGTACATGCGGTGGCTGCGAAAATTCCTTGCCCTTGCATTGCGCAACTCGCGTTCGTGCTCACGAGCACCACTGGCACGGGTTTACGACCCACCCTCTCTCTTGGCCACAAAGTAAGTACTTCTTTTTTTTTTGCCTGGCTCACTGACTCGCCCACACGTGCCCTCGCAGGTAACAAGGCAGCGGCAGGACCTGCCCTGCGATAGCCACGCCCCGAACCCCCAAGCCCCCAAGGCAGCCACGGCGATGGCGCCAGCCCTGGGGTGCAACGACCGCGACCGCAACCATGACCACGACCACGACTACGACCACGACCACGACTACAACCACGACCGCAACCGCAACCACGACCACGACCACCACGACCACCACCGCAGCAACCGCGACCACCACAGCAACCACGACCACCACAGCGACCACCACGGCGACCGCGACCATGATCACGACCACGATCGCAACCACGACCACGGCCACGACTACGACCACAACCACAACCGCAACCGCAACCACGACCACGACCACCACGACCACCACCGCGGCAACTGCGACCACCACGGCGACCACGACCACCACAGCGACCACCACGGCGACCGCGACCATGACCGCGGCGACCACAACCACAACCACAACCACCACCGCGACCACCACCACGACCGTGGCAACCGCGATGACCATCGTGACAACCGCGACGACAACCGCGACCACGACCACGACCGCGGCAACCACGACCACGACCGCGACGACAACCACGACCGCGGCGACCGCAATTACCACCGCGGCGACCACCACCACGACTGCGGCAACTGTGACGACCATCGTGACGACCGCGACCACGACCGCGACCACGACCACCACCGCAGTGACCACTACGACCACCACCGCGGCGACCACGACCACCACCGCAACCACCACCGCCACCGCAGCGACGATGGCGATGCCTTCGACTCAGCCGCACCCGGGCAGTAGATAGAAAAAAAAAATGTATTCTCTATACTATGTAGTCTACAGCAATACAAATGTTTTATTTTATTTTTGTCAGAGTTTGCGCAAGGTCGTTGTTATGATCTGACGCTTCGGGCCTAAGTCACAGTATGTCTCCACCCTGTCTTTCCACTTCTGTACTATACCTTGTTACCAAAGGAGCTACTGATACTAGTGGCGCTGTTTCTTTGATCCGAACTTCTGCTTACTCCGTTTAGTCTCTTTGATATTGTGTGGACTTGTGTTCATGTTGTTTGGAACCTTGTCCTATATAAACCTGTACCATAGACCGTAGGAAGCCAGACTTGGCTTCGTTTGCAATCTAGCAACTTTGCCTCTGTACTTTGGTGTGACCTCGCCTTATCCCTCTCTTCTTGTGCATCCCCTACCTCAGTCCCTAACCAGGACACTTCGAAGTCTTTGCAGTTGAACTATATCAACGTGTTACACCTGTTATACTCTGTGCACTAGCAAGATCAAGTGTAGAGAAGTGTTAGACACTTCGGACGAGGAGTCCTACATTACAGAGTAGTGCTGCACCTTGTGCCACACTTTATCACTCGTATTTCATAGCAATAAGACAACAGAGGTCTTCGCTTGGTACTTGTGTGGTTCAGAACCTCTAGAACCCACGCCCCTGCTAGGGCGTAACAGTCGTCTGAGGAGACGCCAAAAAAGAGGACTTACCCACTTTTCTTCTGAGAGCCCCAGCAGACACTGGACACGCACGTTGAGCAAATATATTCCATTTTTGGCCAGCTTGTTCCTGGCTCAGCCAGGCAGAATCCATTCTCGCCCACTCACGCATACTCACGAGCCGGGCGAGCCCTGCCTAATCTGGTCATTCCTAATCGAGCCTGGCTCAGCCCAGCTCAGCCAGCTCGCGAGCCGAGCTGAGCCAATTTTGGTCCTGAGCCGATGTGTCAGCTTGGCTTGGCTCAAAACAGCTCAGCTTGGCTGGCTCAGCCGATTTGAGCCGAGCCACGGCAACACTAATCATACCCCTCCCGTTGAGGCATCACATATATGCCAGCATCAGCAAACGTCCGCTTAAAGCCGAGTGCAGTGAGCACTCCATGGAATTGCAAGTTCCATGCGCGGGAGGCCTGTTTGAGACCATAGATCACCTTAACCAGGCGACACACCTTCGTCTCAGAGCCAGTGACAGTGAAACCTTGTGGCTGCTCCATGTAAATCTCCTCGTCAAGCACGCCATTGAGAAAAGCAGACTTAACATCCATCTGATGGATGTGCCAGTCCTCCAGCGCGGCCAACGCCAGAAGTAAACATAGCGACTCAAATCGTGCGACAGGAGAGAAGGTTTCATCAAAATCTACGCCAGGGATCTGCGTGAATCCCTTAGCCACCAAGTGAGCTCTGTAGTGGCCATCCGTTTTGAGCTTAAAGACCCATTTGGATTTTACTGCCTTGCGATTAGGCGGGAGATCCACTAACTCCCAAGTCCCATTCTTAGCTAGGGCGTCCATTTCATACTGACACGCCTTAGTCCACTCATCTGCAGCTGCAGACCGCATGGCCTCTGCATAGGTTGCAGGGTCTCGGCCCACAAAGGCAGCAGCCAGTAACTCCACATACCCCAGACGCCTGCCACACCATGCTGCATTGTCTGCATTGAAGTAACGCGGATTTGGCACAGGGACACGAGCAGTGCGCCTTGGTGCATTGTCCATCTCGCGCAACAGCTGACTACACTGTGCATGATCCTCAAATCCCCCAGGCATTTCTGGTGAGGGAGGAGGGACATGGCGCATAATGCACGTTGCACTAGGACGCGGCGGGGGTGAAGTGGGAGTGGTCTGCTCATGTTTAGGTGTGGTGGGCAGAGCTGGCAGAGCAGGTGGTGGTGTGGTGGGGCGTGGTTGGACTTGTGGGGGGTCTAAAAGGTTTTCTACATCCTCCTCCTCACTACTACTGGAGTGTGCAGGGGAGGGTGCTCGCATTGGTGGTAACACTGGCGGGTGAGGCACGGCAGTCACTGTTGTGCTAGGCACGACTGGTGGTGAAGGTGTGGGGTGTGTCTCAACACCCTGGAGGGACGGGAAGCTACTCTCGTCGAATGTCACATCCCTGGACACTCGGACGGAGCGGGTTGAGCGGTCCCAGAGCTTATAGCCCTTTGATTCGGGCTCAAACCCGATAAGCGTGACCTCAATGGCCTTCGCATCCAATTTGCGATGCTTATCAGCGGGTACATGCATGTACCCCTTGCATCCAAAGACGCGAAGATGTAAGACATCAGGCACTTTGCCAGAGTGCCAGAGCTCATAAGGAGTGCGCCACTTAAGCCCACGGACTGGAGAGCGATTGTAGATGTGCACAGCTGCGCACACTGCATGCTCCCAGAAGCCTTTAGACATGCCTGCTGTGTGAAGCATGGACATTGCCTTATCCATAATGGTGCGGTTAAACCGCTCGGCTTTCCCGTTAGATTGTGATGAACCCGGCATCGTGAGGTGATGCTCTATCCCTTTCTGCTTAAGAATGTCCTGCGTGACACTCGACATGTATTCACCACCGCGGTCAGAGTGCAGAGCGCGTAGTTTATGGCCAGACTGGGTTTCACCCCAAGCCAAGTACATCTGCAGCGACTTAGCAAACTGATCCTTTGACTTAAGGAAGTGGACCACAGTGAACTTAGTGTGGTCGTCTATGAAGGTGGCTGTGTATGTCGAGCCTTGCAAGGACTGAGTCTGCATAGGACCGGCGAGGTCACTGTGCACGATCTCAAATTGACGAGTTGTCCTCTTGTTGGAGGACGCAGAAAAGGGTTGGCGAGTGGATTTACCCATCTCACACCCATGGCAGACTGTGTGGGCCATGGTGGAGCTATCTATGTCCATGCCAGTAGTGGCAGAGGGACCATGCGCCTTCAGTGCCGCAGAGGAGATCTGTCCCATGCGTTGATGCCAGATATCAAGTGTGGCAGCACTTGATTTTGTGTGGGCATTGAGGCTGACACTGGCTGCGTCCAACCAGTAAAGGTTGTCCTCAAGGTAGCCTTTGGCCACACACTTTTGGTTGACAGATATTTTAAATGAGCCACTGTCAAAGGCAATTTCAGCACCCTTTTGTGCTAGGGCGCGCATCGACAAGAAGTGTGTCTTCACCTGTGGTAGGTGTAGCACATTGCTGAGGGTGATAGAAATACCCTGGCTCATAGTAAAGATGACAGACCCAACACCCACTTGGTCTATAGTGGACTTGTCACCCAGGCGTACAGTGCCTTTGGTTGGGGTGTAGTCCTTGAAGTCAGACTGATGTGGGGTGATGTGGTGTGTAGCACCACTGTCCATCATCCAACGCACACGCGAGGCAGCATACAAGGCAACACCAATTGATTCAGAGGCCCAGTCTATGGCGGGCTCTTCGACCTCCTTAATGGAGGCGGTGGTAGGTACAAGAATGTGACTATTGGCAGCCTTGTTGCCTGTTTTCTCCTTCTCCTTTGCGTCAGCCTTGTCCTTCTTCCTTTTCCTGCAATCAGGCTTGATATGCCCCTTTTTGTTGCAATAGTGGCAAGTTAGACCAGAGTGGTCCTTCTTGCCCTTCTTGCCCGTCGGTTTGACGGGGGCCACCTTGTTGAGGGAGGAGCCAGAGGGCCCAGCGCGGCGAGCTTCTTCTGACACTATGCGCGCTATGATTTCAGCATGCTTAAGTCCAGAAGGGGCCCCACTGGCGAGGATGGTAGAGGCCAACACCTCATAAGAGGGCAGCAGTGCGTGGAGGAGAATGAGACAGAATTGTGTGTCAGTGACACCCATCTGTGCGTTGGAAAGGGCAACCCTCAGCTCATTGAGCTTGGCCAATTGAGTGGCCATGGGTGCGGAGTCGTCAAGATGGGCTTGTGTTAGTTGGATCCACAAATTGAAGATAGTGGTGCTGCCCGAAGCACCAGCGTATACGTCTCTAAGCTTGTCCCACTTGGCTTTGAAGGTGGGATAGGCGGCATTGTCAGCAACGAGGGAGTAGACATCAGGCTTGAGGTAAAGGCGGAGGTACGCCTTCGCCCAACGTTGTACTGAGTCCCATTCGTCTTGAGAGACATCAACTGGTCCATGGTGGAGGGTGAACACATCCTCTGCTTCGTGCAGCGTGAGGATGGCTTCAATCGTCCCAGACCACTCATTCCAGTGAGTGCCATCGAACTGTTCAAGGCGAATGCCAGAGGGCATGCCGAACGTTGCGCCATAGGCGGCAGAGATACATGTAGAGGGTGTGGACCCAGTGGGGGGAAGTGTGGAGCCCCCCGCAGTCGCAGTAGCACTGGCAGCAGCGGCAGTGGGGGATGGTGCACGAGAAGACATTGGGATGATTTATCTATCACCGAGGAGCAGTCAGTGATAGTGCTTCATAGTTTGCAAGACAAAGATAGAGGGGGATACCACTCCTGTCTGTGATTCTGTAAGGCCAGAACACTAATGCGTCCTGCCTCCTGATAGTATGCCAGTGATACAAGGGCTAGGCCCAGGTTGAGAGAGTCCCTTTGCCATACCATGAGCTAGCTGCCAGCCAGGATGTGTCTAAGACACAGCTCAAATGGTTTGCGTCAGGGGGAAGGTGAAGGGATTGCTTTCAGAGCCCAAGGCTGTCTACCTCAGCCTCCTCGGCCTGTTGGTTGCCTCATCGCCACAAGTGGCTTTACTGAATCCTTTCCCATTGCCACTACAAGGCAGGTATCTGGTTGCAGAACACCATAATGGTGAACACCCCCCAGAGCCTGAACCAGGTTTTACACTCCCATGGTGAGGAGATCCTGCGCCCAGTGTGGAGCACCAGAGACAGCTGGTGCTAAGCTCCACAATACACAGCCCAGTGGGCCATGCACGCCTGGATATTTTGAAGTTAAGGGGCTACCAGACCCAGTCTCCTTGCGCATAGCGCAGGGGCTAGGAAAACAGTAGGGGTGAAAGTAGGACTACTGGGCAGTACATGTACAGGAGGTTCCTCAGCAGAGACAAGTGGCGCCCCACTGCTCTCTGCCTTGGGCAAGGCTGGTAAGGCCCCAGACAGACCTTAGCCTGGTGTGTTCTCCTAGGAAGACAGTGACCAGCCAAGTGGAGTGGCTAGGGCACCAGGGCCCATAACCTGATGAACAGAAAGATGGAACCTATACTCACAGTGGGACAAAGTACTGTGGTGAGATAGAGGTAGCAACTGGTAAGCAGCAGAGGGGAAGTCTTGCAAGTGAAGCAGAAGTAAAGTCTGGCACACAGCAGTGAGAGAACTGATAATAGTATTACAGAGGAGAAGACATACCTGGCACACAGCAGTGAGAGAACTGATGTGGACCAGGGCGTACAAGCAGTCTACTTATACTGTACAGAGGTGTGACACTAGTACAAGGGAAGTAACTACAAGTCACAGAGTACAAGGAGCGCATTGTTCTACAACAGGACAAAGGAGTGTGCATATGGAGAACAAAGCATATAGAACAAGAAGAGTCCAGACTGAGATGATATCATAATGACATCATAATAAGGATAGGCCTAAAGCAGAACAAAGAAAGATACAAGAACGCGTAGTACAATGAAAAGTCCGGAAGTAGTCCATATGATGTCATTGTACAGTGATGTCATAGAAGTCCTAGATTGTACAGATCAAATCTAATCTAAAAGCGGTCCTAATTAATCTACAGCAGTCCGTATCTGTAAGTCCGGTCCGTATGAGCCGCTAAGTGCACAAGGGTCACTTATCAACAGTATTCACTGTAGATCAAATGAGAGGGAGGGACGCGAATCGGAAATGTCCAATTCTACTTTTACATTCGCTTTGGGGAAGCTCAGTACCCCCTTGCTATGGTCTCACTATTCTCAGTACCAGACGCGGAGGTGCTTTTGGATTCGAGTGGAACGGTATACTTGAGCGAGCCTGGGTCGGGGTTGGAGGGGCTCATGATCATCCCAGTCACGGCAATATTATCAGTCGTCTCCATGTTCCCCGAGATGCGGGTCAGTGAAGACGGGAGGATCTCAGAGACTGGGAAGTTCTCCCTAATGCGTCACGTGTTCATAGATCTCGCACACTTCTCTAACGGTGAATTGTTTGACAATGACAACGATTTGGTGTAGTTAACAGAATACAGCCGTTTTTATTTGGTATCTAAGCCGACACAGAACGCTTCCTCTTTCTAGTGACTGCCTCTGGGTCGATTGTGGATCGGTTGATTTCGACAAGAGTCGCATCCAGGTCGTCGTTGGTTTGGGTGCATGCATCGAAAAGTCGCCTCTGTGGATAAATCAATGTAGTCAACATATATGAAAGAATTGTCACTCACATCTGGAGGATAGTACGCCCACTGCGGGCGGGTGACATGGAATTGGAGGATGCGGGCAGGGGCAGCGGAGCCATGGTCGACCACGATATATGGGAGCGGCAGATTAGGCGGGGTAATGAAGTCGTGATACAAGTACTCGATCAGGGAACCGCCCAGCCTTTGCCTCCAGAAGCAGAGAGAATACCGACTAGAACTCAGATTTCTGAGGAGACATTAGTAAGGGAGCGAGATACCGTTTGTAAAGAGCAGTGTTACGTTCGCTGATCAGCCTGATTACAGCATCATTCTTAGCGTGCAGAAGGTCTTGCAAAGTGGCCTCGTGTAGTGCATGGAGGACGTGAACATCGGAGCAATTGACTGGGGCCATGAGTACAAATGGACAGAGGCAGGTGTATGCGGCACAGAATTGTCTAAGTTGATACATACCAGAGAGCCAAATATAACCAAAGCTATCATATACATGTAATCTTTTTCCTCTTCTTTTCCGCCTTCTCTTTTTTTCCCACTGTCTCCCTTCCGCTGTCTCTCCCCCGCAGTTCTCACATGTCCACTGCTTCTTATACCTTCACGTCCAATATCGATCCAGCACTAATTGGGAACCACGGGGATTTTCCTATCAATCCCCATTCCCATCAGCAATATGACTCTGGCTCCGAGCGACCGCGCTCGCATATGGGGTCCAATTACGTGAGTCCGACTTACTCTATTTGGATTGAGGATGCTGACACAATACAAGTCACCTGATATAGAGGAAGTGATCTCGAACGCATCTGTAAAGATGCTTGAGAACAGTGGCCACTTCATATGCATCCAGATGACCTCGGAGAAGAGGGCCATGGAAATCACAAAGCTTGAAGAAGCCCTCACCATTAAGACAAAGGAGAATGACAATCTGAAGGAGGAGAACCAGGTTCTGAAGGTCGAAATCAATGCACTCAAGTACGCAAACATTTATGTATTATTTTTTTTTTTCCGGGTGTACGCCTCACTATATATTACCCAGAGGAGCAATCAAACTTTTCGCCAAAGAGTATCACGAGAGTACCTCAGGTGGGCATATAAACGGCATACTCTCCAGCCTCAGAACCGGGACAGTCCCAGCAAAGCCGGCACTCCACAAGCGCACAGACTATCCGACAGTTGTCCAATGGACGAAGAAGGACTTCCACTGTATGTCGGCGAAGAAAGGTAACGCTAAATGAGGCGAGACGGACGGCAATGCGACATCCGCGCGGCAAAAGGGAAAGCAGGGTCGCCCACACAAAGACAACGATCCCAACAAAGATCCCAACGACGACATCCATGTAGCCCACCCTTATCTGGAAAATGAAGACGGCACGCTGGTTGATGCAGATGTGATAGTGGATATGAGTCGCAAGGCGCGTATGCTTTGGGCCACCCTCGACGAGGATGGCATGGCCCCTCCAACATGGGGCGGGATTACCATGAAAGCATGGGAGTGGTATTCCCGGATGATGCTCGCGGACAAAGCCCATGACTTCCTCCTCCTCTGCGATGACAGGGAATGGAAATTATGGGAATGGTCCACACGATCATACCCCTCTTGGCACCACAACAGGTTTGCCGTGGCGAAGGAGGACGCGACGCAGACTCCCAAAATTGGTACGTCTCTTTCCATACAATCCCTATGTACTGAGGTAGTTATACACAGGCTCAACCCAAGAACTGGGTACAGAGAGCGATGATGCCAACATAGAGGGACCGAGCCACACAGGAGAACAAAGCAACGTGGAAGAACAAAGCCCTGCCAGGGACAACAACGATAACGACAGCGATGCAGAAGAACAAAGTCCCGCCGGCGACAGCAACAACAACAACAACACCAGAGAACTGAGCCCAGCTGATGGCAACAGTGATGTCGAGGGCGAGCCAGGATATTCTGGAACCCAAGGGGCATCTCCCTCTTCGAACACTTCGGTACGTAGGAGCTCACTTATACACCCTTTCGAGTCTAATGCCCTGATTTAAGATCACGGACAGGCGTACCACTCCATCGTCGGTGGTGATTGACCCATTGTACCCCTCTCCCTATCATCCATCTTCATCCACTCACGTGTACCTCTAGTGCCCCTGCCCCGCAAAGTGGACCAGGCCCGAATAACCCACCCCCCCCTACGGAGACAAATTCATCCAACAATGCCCCTGACGCAGAGGATATGCCCGCTCCAGGGAGTGCAGTGACGACCACATCCAACCTACCCCGAGTCAGGCTCACACTGGGCCGTGCGAATAACCTGACGTCCAACATGGTCCGCATAGCAACGACAGCGACACCGGTCGTAATGATTGCAACACCCAGTCATTGCCCTCTGAAGAAACTGCCAACAACACTACTTCCAGGACTAAAGGTAAGAAAAGGACTACCAAAAGCGACACGTCGACAGCGTCATCCAAAAGGCAGAAGAAGGCCGATGCCATGGCAGAGCCCACCGGGGGCAATTCCATAAAGTAAGTCAAACATACACCACACTCCTCACACTGATTGCATCTACAGGAATATATGCATGCGCCAGTGGAACGCAACCCAACCCAGTGGACAAGGCCTCCTGCGCGAATTCGACTCATATTTCAAAACACTCTCGGAAGCCAACAAAGAGGTATGCATGTCGTGTGGGGGTGTTGCACACACAAGCCGCTCACAAGTGTCTCAATCTTTCCATTAGCCGTTCAAGAAGGAACTCCGTTCCACACAAGTCGCAGCAGTAAGTTCGGCATATTCATTCCCCATACAGGCCTTCTCACAACCTCACCACGGCAGAGGAAGGTCAAGACGGCTGCGAAGAAGGGCACCGGCATTACCAACGGAACTTAAGAAGCTCTGTTGTCGTCTTGCTCAACACAAGATCGATTCTCGTCTCTTGTCTCTCGCCTATTGCTGCTTGTTCTTGTCTCTCGGATTCACAAGTTCTCGGCCTCAGGTTCTCGTCTTCGCGCTCGTCTCACCTCTGCACGCTGGACCTATGGACCCCTGATTTCTATGTGTGACCAGACATCCACTCCCTTGGGATCTCTGCCTGCATCCGGGATGCTTTAAGTATTGCTGTGGTTGCTTGTCCGATAGAGCTCTATTGTTATTGATTGTAATAGACACATTAATTGAATCGAATTGAAAATAAATAACGCTTGTCGATTTGCTTCGTTTGAAATCGTTTGAAATCATCTGAAAAATGCCCATAGCTGAGCCCATTCGAATCGATTCGTATCATTTTTATCCGATTCTTTAAGGACTCTAACGCCAGTACTCAAACAAAACATTTTTTTAACTAAAAAAGTTATAGAATAACGAACATATTATCTGACGTTCGTTAATCTACAATACTAACGAAATAAAATGAAATAAACCTGTGGGAAACTACGAACTTCCAACTGGGTGTGAGGACTGACTCGCATCGCCACTTTTGCCAAATGCCAACCACTCCGCCTGCTGCTAGTCTGCCACCACAGTGACAAAGTGTGACCAAAAGTTGCAGAGGTGGTACTCATTGCTCCACATTGAATGGATTCAGAAACAAATAAATAAAAATATGATTCTGGTGGGATATAAACATATCTATTACTATGTACAGAATGAAGTAGCTACAATGTGTTGTTGAAGCTACAAAAAAAGATTACCATTTTTTTGCAGAGGTGTGGGAACAATAGTATTTTTTATTTAATCTACAGTGCTGGACACTCAAACTTGACAAATTTTGTAGTGGCTCCTATGGTAGTTTTTGGAAATTTCCAACCCTGCCATTGTATTCAGAATAGCAAAATACATGCAAAAACACACTTTGGGGTTTTCCCTGTGACTTTTCAGGGGTGGCCAACTTTTTGGCCTGAAATTTTTGGTGCCTAACCCTGATTTGGGTTCAAAGGACCCTGCCATTGCGAACCACAGTGTATCTTTATTGTATTTATCAAACAAATTTACTATCTTTTAGTTCAAAACAGCATCTACAGACATCATTGCTACTGGTCCAACTCTGTGGTGTGACCTTTACTTTCAGACAGCCCATTCAGCAGCCTTGCCTGTCAAACCATGCTGATAGGCATCCATAAACCTCCAAGACTGATTGAAATACCATCAGATAACCTCCACCAGGCATGCATTGAGGCATTCAAGGGCTGTTTTCTTTGCATCCTCAAATTTTACCTTATAAACCTCCCTATATCTTCCTTTGCACCACCCCCAATACTGTGTGAACTGACAGATTAAAATGAGCCACATATAAGAGGGGAAAACACACCATTTCAATTGGATTGAGTTCACAATGAAACTTAGGGAGGAAAACACACAGATGCCCTCAAGAGGTGATGGTCCACTCAAGGAGGGATGTCTGGTGTTGAAAGTCATCTTGTTGGCTAAGGAGGCAAGCCATGCAGCAGCCTTCGTTCTTGAGTGGGCAAACAGGGGAACACTTGGCCCTCATCCCAGCAACATTGAAGCCATGCTCCTTGAGTGTTTGCTGAAGTCCTTTTGGTTGACCATTCTCAAGTGTCATTTTTTGCTGTAGTCCATGATAACATGGGTTGGGGTTGTTCATGGGGATCACTGTATCCTTTTGTTTCTGCTGTCTTCCACCATTTGTTTTATTCATGTCAAAAGCGCATAATGCATCTGGTCCAAGTGAAGCATGTGCAGAAGATTGGTCAAAAATGAATAACGCACAACACCCAGGGTGTGCCTCCTCAAATATCGAGAGGGCATTCTCCACCTGCTTGAGTAATTGTGCCAGGTCCCACCAAGCATCGCCATTTGCACCAGGATAGGTGATGCATCTTGCATCTTTGATTATCGTGCCATCTTGATCTCAAACAATGAGACAACCATTTTCCTCTTCAACAAAGTCCAACATGTGGATGATTCGCCCACAGCCTTTCTTCATGAGCTTTTGCTCATCAACACGCAGCCTTTCCTGAGCACAGTATCAGAACAAGAATCTCAAATATAAGGTGTGAACTCACCAGACATTTGACTTGTACTCTCCTGCATGAAATGAGCTCTCATCCTGGAAGATAGCAATGACCCTCTTCTCCCCAGCACCCAGTTGGGGTTCAATTCATTTGAGATCACCATTTTGGTTTTCAGTCCACTTTACCATGCACCTTTCATACTTTGCCATCAATGGTAAGAATGTTTCATTGCAGTATTTGATGACATAACTTCACTTGTGGCCATCCATATAGACCCCCTTCTTCAAACGTGTCTGGTGCCATCCGAGTTTCACAAGCCATCACTGTGCAGTCCATTCTGATACAGAGTCTTTGTTGAGGCCCAAATGAGGCAGGATCTCCTCGGTAAGTGCCTTGCAGAAGCATCCTGGGCTGACCTCTCCAGTTGGCAGCTGCAATAGCCAGCTTCATGCAGCACTTTGCATGTGTTCATCGTTGAAGATTGAATATCCCTGATATCCTCCAGCACTTTGAGCAGGGAGCTGCTCATATACTTGGTAATGGTGTGCAAGAACACGGACACAACGTGCAAAATGGGTGCCATTGCCTTCATGCCATTGCTGGGCAATTTCCTGGCTTGCTGCCATCTTCCTGATGCCTTTGATCTGAAGGGTAGCGAAATTGTGCAAAAGAAGCAATCAATTTATTGTGGTGAGCTTTGCACAATTCTTGTGTGTGTTGATGATGTTGTCTTTGAGCTGCTCCTGCAGGTCCCTCCAACTCCTTACATCAACTTTCAGCATGGCACTGTCCACACCACCAGCACTGGCACCCAGCATCAACTCGGAGTCAGTCACTGCCTCTTCGTCATCAACCTGAAACCCCTGGATTGTGTCCCCTTCCCCTTCCCCAGCTTTGCCTGCATCATCAAGGTCCAGCATGTACTGCAGACCAGAGCTGTGTTGCCGTTGTTTATGGCCCTGGTTGCAGAAAGTTGAATGTGATTCAGCTTGGGCAGTATCAGTATCTAGCAGTGGTGGTGGTGTGTAGGCATCTGGCAGCAGCAGTATGTTGGTGTGCAGCAACACAGGTGAGGCCACATTGATGAGTGCTGTCACTGAGGGTGTTGGTGCAGGTACAGGTGAGAAAGCTGATGGCGGTGGTGACTGGGTGGGACTGGGTTGAGGAGAGGAGGTGTTCTGAGTCTCTTCATTTGGCAGATGCTTTGACCGGGTGAAGTCAAAACTGGTGAGTCTTGACTGGCTTTGCATTGCATGCTGATGTTTGGGGCGGCACTGACTCTGTGCAGACTTTGCAGTGACATTGGGCCCAAATGAGGGGGCTTTCCTGTGCCCTTCTTCCCATTACAAGGTGAGTACAAGCATGCCAATGTGTTTACTTGAACTGACCATTCTTTGTGCTCGCTTTCTTCTGCTCCTGTCTTGGCTTCCAATCTTGATCACGTGGATCGTTGTCTTGAAGGTCCGAAAGCATCTGAATCATACAGTCATTGAAGGCCTCACTGCCAACCTCCTCTGTGTCATCTTCAGGGTCCCAGTGCTCGTCTGAAGCTTCTCCATCAAGTGGTGATGGCTTTGTACCAGCATGTGGGTCCCATTCATCTTCACCATAATTGTCTTCCAAGTCTGAGTCTGTTTCTTCAGCAAGAGCTGGTGGGCATGGGCTCAGGGAGTGTGCTTTCCTCTCCTCATCATGTGCTGTTTTCATTTTTTTGCTCTGGGGACAATTGCAATGCTGATGGTGGCTTATGAGGTGTTGGTGGATCAGTCACATGCTGACTCAAACATAGGATTTACACAGGCTGTATTATTGTTCCAAATACAATTGGTGCCACCAGGATGTGTGCATCACACTCAGATGAATTAAACAAATCAATTAAGCCTAATTTCGAGCCCTGGGCACCAAAAATTGGGGGGTGGCCAACTTTTCAAGGGTGTAACTTAATAAATTGCCTTTTTTGAGTGAACCACTGCACCACATCACTCAGCACGATAACCACTTTATCTCTGACCACTTTCACATTGATTCCAGGTGTTTTCAGAGTTGTAAAAAAAAGTCACCAAAAATTGTTGAGTTTGAGTGTCCAGTACTGTAGCACCAACTATTAACTAATAGATAACATTAGATTTACAAGTATACAATACACATATTTTTCTTAGCTAATAATCAAAAGTCACATGAGCACCCTCCCTAGTGAGTGAGCAAGGAGGTACTATCCCACCTGGCTTGTTGCAAATGTCACACACTTGCAAAATTGAAGAGATCTCATGATATTAGCACTTTCCAGGGATCCTTTCTTCCCAAAAAAAACAGTGTATGAAATAGGTTATATAGATATGAGATCATATAAAAAAGGGAGGATCAGTTCAAATTTACAAGTACAGAAAAATCATATTTGTGAGGGTGTTGACTGGAATGGGGTATCCATGCCCCTAGATCTGGGCAATCTCGTACTCACACATACAGATCCTTTGCTGGTATGATAGAATACATTACCAGCACAGGAAACATCCAGCACATCTCAATTGGAAGCTCAAAAGTCAAAGTGCCATAGACCTAATCAAGTTGACAAAGTCTAACTCCAGTGCAAAAATACAGTGCAAAAAACCAAATGAGCAACTCAAACATGAACACAGTTGCCAGGACATTGAAACACCACCAGCATCTCTGCCTGCCAAATGCTGCCATTGCTGTGACAATATGTGACAAAATTTTGCAAAGGGGGGTGAAAACCATTCACTCTAAATGGCCTTAAAAACTCATAAGAAAAAAAGGTATGTGATGGTAAACATGTATTTATATCACTATGTACAATATGAAGTGTGTGTGATGTGTTGTTGAGGCTATAAAAAAGTTTTGTGATTTTTTGCAACAAGCTGGGTGGGATAGTAGTGGTGGTGGTGAGTGACAAGGAGGGCAAGTGAGGGGGAGGAGTGATGAACAGCAAAGACAGATCCAGTACTCACAGTGACAAGGGAGACTGTGGTGAGATACTAGAAGCAGCTGGTAAGCAGCAGAGGGGACTGTCAAGCAAGTGAAGCAAAGTGTTCTGGCATACAGGCAGCATCCAGAAAAGCTACATCTGTCAATTGATATCAATTTACACAAATTAGCTATTTTTCGCATACTAGAGCTTATTTTACAACAAGTAGAAATATCTTAAAAAAAATGATGGGCTTTTAATTTCACACATTTGACAACTTTTGGCATAAAAAAGGCACTATTTATCACCATTTAGCAACTGATTTCTGTAAACATGGACTTGCATTTCCTGTTGTGAGCTTATTAAAATCTCAATTATTCACTTATCAGACCAAGGCTGTAAAAAGTAAAGCGAGATTGCCACAATCATCTGAAATAACTGAACAGTGTGTATTATTGTCAATCAAAAAATTAGCCTGAAATGGTATATATGACAACATGACAACAGTAATGTCATATTGTTTTTGGTGGAATGCTACTGATGAAAAATATGGAACATAATCTAAATGTGATGAGAGTGTGAGCAGATGGTTCACTTAGCCATGCCCACAAAGTCCAACTGGGCAATGGCCTGATCAGCACTGGAGTTCATATGTGACAAGGCTACTGAAGTGCTGAGAGCATATCAACCATTGTGGTACTGAAGCATTATAGAAAAGACTCATGAAACCTGGCTGTAGAGTCCAGCCATCAATTGGTGGTACTTTGTAACACTCCCATCACAAATATGAGAAAGAAACTCCATGTGCATCTTGTAGACATCTTCATACCAATCAGTGTTGAAGTCTGACTTCTTCTGCACTCCAGAGTGGAAATTGTCGAGAGTGGAGTGGATCTGTTCAGGATCAGTTGTAATGAGATAATTAGCAAGAAAATAATTACAAACACAGGTGGCAACAAGCGCAAGCATGGCAGCAGAGATCTCCGGTTTGACAGGGTGTGTTGCTGGGAGACTGGACTTGAAGCAGTTTTGATGTTTGCTTGCAAGAGAGCTGCCATGGGAGTGGGCAAAGAACAACTCCTGAAGCACTGCATGTTGATAAGTGACCCGTGCACACTTAGCAGCTCGTATGGACCGGACTAGCAGCATGGACTGCTGTAGATTAGATATTATTTGATCTGTACAATCTGGACTTATCATTGCATCATACATGACATCACTGTACTTCTATGACATCACACATCCAGACTCTGCGTTGTATAATGCCTTTGTACTTTCCTTTGTTCTGTACTTAGCTTTATCCTTATTATGATGTCACTATGATATCATTTACTTCTGGACTCTCCTTATTCTTTCTTCCTTTGTTCTCAGAATGTCCACTCCTTGTTGATAAGTGACCCTTGCGCACTTAGTGGCTCGTATGGACTGGACTTGCAGCATGGACTGCTTTAGATTAGATTAATTGGACATGTAGATTACTTACTTCTGATCTGTACAATCTAGCGCTTATCATTGCGTCATGTATGACATCACTGTACAATGACATCGTGTAGACTACTCTGGACTCTTCATTGTACTCTGTCTCTTGTTCTCCTTTTAGCACTATGCTTATTATGATGTCACTATGATATCATTTGGTCTGGACTTTCCTTGTTCTTGTATGCCTTGTTCCCTTTATACACACTCCTTTGTCCTGTTGTAGAACAATGCATCCCTTGTATTCTGTGACACTCTGTTACTCACCTTGTAGTAGTGTCACCCTCCTGTATAGTATAAGTAGTAGGCTTGTATGCTCCTGGTCCACATCAGTTCCTCACTGCTCTGTGTGCCAGGTATGTCTTATCCCCTCAATTGTATCATCAGTTCCTCACTGCTCTGTGTGCCAGACACTTCTTTGCTTCACTTGCTTGACATCCCCTCTGCTGCTAACCAGCTGCTACTAGTATCTCACCACAGACTCTTTGCCTCTGTGAGTACTGGTTATGTCTTTGCTGTTCATCACTCCTTTGTCTGTTTGTAGAACAATACTTTCTTGTACTGCGTGACTTAGTGTTACATCCCTTGTACAGTGTCACTACCAGAAAGTGTATAAGTAGAGTACCATGTATGCTCCTGGTCCACATCAGTTCTCACTGCTTGTGTGCCAGGTACTTCTGCTTTACCTTGCTAGATCTCCTGTTGCTGCTTTCCAGCCACCCAGCCTATCTCACCACAGAACACTTTGTCCCTCTGTGAGTATGCTATCTATGTGTGCTGTTCATCACTGCAATAACTGCAGGATGGGAGAACAGCTTTGATCTATCAAAAACAAGGCCACCTGGAGCCTACAATGCCATTGTCAGTGGAATGGGCAAAGACTTGGAATTGTACTGACTGGCTTTGTCGGATAAATATATGTGGAGCCCATAGTGAGTGCTTCAATTTTTTGGTAGCTACTCAGGCCTTCAGTAAGTTGATAGAAGCCCTCCACCTTACCAGTGGCCACATGCTCCACTGAGCTATGGTAAGCAGAGATACAGCCTTTTAGCTTTGAGAGGACATTGGTTGTCTGGTCTCAGTAACAAGTAAATAACTTACCACCTGATTGAGTACAATCCTGAAAGTGGGGTCTTCTTCAAGCTGCTTTGCATAGGCTGTATACTTCAGTGACTTTGCCACATTCCAAAGGAGGGTGTGGTGGTGTTGGATGATAGTGCTGACAGGACGGTAAGCAGTCTCATGCATTGCATTACCTATCACTTGGTGGATGCCAGCTGTTACGCTCCACTGGTGTTAGTCTGACTTGGACTCATGATGGTGTAAATGACTTAGCAGATATGAGGCATATGGGGAACATGTGTCAACCCAATGCAAGCTGAACAGGGGCTCAACAGGCACACACTGCAGCAAAGATGATAACAAGCTTGACCCTTGGTATGTCGAAGCAGAAGCACACTTAGTCCTGAGACTAAGGCAGACAAGAGACGAGTCAATGTAGTGGATTGAAGAAGACCAAGATGGGGACTCTTGGTCTTCCAGGACAACTACTTATACAGATACACATGGACTTTAAAGCGCCACTAGAACAATAGGTAACCAGTAGTGTAACTAGCTTGAACCCTAGTACAGCTATCCTAGGAATGAGTCATACATGAGTCACAATCACATGTAAACTACTATGCTGACTGATATGAAGTAAGAGTCCATGACTAATGATACTATTGGGCCTTAGTCATAACTGGCTATGAGTCATTCACAACATGCACCAAAGTCCGTACTGTAACATCACCCCCTTTTCAGGAGTGAGGCCCACCTCACTAATCCACTTTTGACTTGTTTCTCATCTGCTCTGCTTCATCCTCCATACGCTCCAGTATGTTAGCCTGTTTGAGACAATAGATACTGGCCTTTTTATCCTCCACCACCATGTACTTCTCCTCCTGGAGTCACTGAATTCACCTCTCCAGCTGGTCTTCTGCAAAGGCCATCTGCCAATACCAATGTAGTTCTTCAATAAGGGTGATGTCCCCAATACATGTGAGTAGGAGGTCAGTAGGATGATGATCACAAAGCATGAAGTACTCTTCATGAGGAATGATGGCACGGTTGTTTTTGGGGAGATGCGGTGTGGCGTAGAGGGGTTTGCCATAAAGAAACCCCGATCCTGGAGCTAGTCCGAGTATGAGGGGGTCTCCTCCTCAGATAACCTGTATGTGGGATGCCTGTACTGTTGGTCTGTTAGGGAGCTTGATTGGGAATGGAATGTAATGGGGTCCTCGATTGACCTGGAACCCATCAGGGATAACTGCTTGGGTTGCTGGGTCTCACTTGCCCATTGGTGTATAATGAGCTGCTTGTGCCATGGTGACTCTTCCTCAGTGCAGGGGGTTCCCTGATGCGTCAATGAGGAAGGGAGTGGCTGTTGGATCTTCGGAATGCATGCCTGATGGGGTAATGGTCTCCAAGCTCGTCTTCATCCTCAACTTTGTCCAATACTCTTTCTGTTCCTGCCTCATCTGCCATTGGCAGGTGGTGATATGCAGTTGCTCCTGCTGCCACCACACTGCTGTCTCTTTCCATTCTTGTGTGTATTTCTGCATGGCGTTCAGCAGTTTCACCGTGTGAGACAGCTGCTTGAAGCCAAAAAAGCTTGTCTTTGGTGATGAAGGTTTCAGGCTCACCGGTGTCGGGGTTGGTAAGGGCATACATTAGTGGAGGCATTGGTTGAGTTGTTGCTGTATTGTCACTGAGAGTTCCCTGTACAGGCATAGGGAATCATTGCAATGTCTGTTGCAATTCTTCAGCATTGATAGGCCCATCTTCCTCATGCTGCATGGCAGTGCTTCCAGTGGTGACAACTCTAGCAACCGTGGTGTCATTGGTGGAGTTGGGGTTAACAAGGGTGGTGGAGGAGTCATTGACAAGGGTGGAGAGGAGTGTGGGCTGGTCATTGTGTCAGGTGGAGGACATGGGATGAGTGAGTGATGGGGACTTAGCATGATAGGTGGCTGTCCTTATATGTGTCTCTTGGTCAGGGTTCAATTTTTAAAGTCCTTCACTGCCTTGTCAGCAAAGATGTCATCCTTATCTATCCATTGATTGTCCAAGTCAGGATAGCCCTTCCATTTGACAAGGTATTGGAGCCAACGTCTTCTGCTGAACCACCGAGAGTCCAGAATCTTCTCAACCTTGTATTCTTCCTCGTTATCAACCAAATCTGGAGGTGGGCACTGATAATTTGGTCTATGCGTGGGTGTTTCACAATAAGGTGTGAGAAGGTCTATGTGAAAAACATCATGGATGCTCCACTGTGTGGGAAGCTCGAGGCAGTAGTTGACAGGGGACATTGCCTGAACAACTTTAAAAGGCCTGTGGTGTTTAGCTGCTAGTTTTGTGGTTGGTTGATGGGTATGTAGGTGGTGTCCTTCAAGCCACACGAGGTCTCCTTCTTTGAACTTGGGCATATCTTTATGCTTGACCCATGACCTCTGCACCTGGAACATGCAGGTGTTGGTAAGTGACCCACATGCACTTAGCGGCTCGAACGGACTGGACTTGCAGCATGGACTGCTTTAGATTAGATTAATTGGACTTGTAGATTACTTACATTTGATCTGTACAATCTAGCACTGATCATTGTGTCATGTATGACATCACTGTACCTAATGATATCATAGATCCGGACTCAGTGTTGTACTCAACGCCTTTGTACTTTCCCTTTGTTCTATCTTTATCATGATATCATTATGATGTCATTTACTTCTGAACTCTCTTTGTTCTGCGCTCCTTGTTCTCCATTAGCACACTCCTTTGTCCCACATGTAGAACAACATCCCTTGTAGTCTGTGACCCTATGTTACCTCTCTTGTACTAGTGTCACTCTCCTGTATAGTATAAGTAGTAGGCTTATACGCTCCTGGTCCACATCAGTTCCTCACTGCTCTGTGTGCCAGGTATGTCTCATCCTCTCAATTGTATTATCAGTTCCTCACTGCTCTGTGTGCCAGACTATTACTCTGCTTCACTTGCTTGACACCCCCTCTGCTGCTATCCAGTTGCTGCCTGTATCTCACCACAGTTACCTTTGCCACTGTGAGTATAGGTTCTGTCTTTGCTGTTCATCAGCAGGAGAAGGCATATTGTTGTGCCTGTTTGAATTGGTCTAGTCGCAAGGAGACTTGTGGGATAGGAGAGGGTCTGTCGATCCAATCAGCACGGGGATTGAACCCTGATAAGAGGAAGAAAGGAGACTCCTGTGTGGTTTCATTGGGCCAATTGTTATGCATGAATTCTGCCATAGGCAGATAGTGAACCCAATTGTCTTGCCACTCATTTACCCAAAAGTGGAGATATTGCTTGAGCCACTGATTTATTTGTTCTGATTGCCCATCTGTGCAAGGGTGATAAGCTGTTGAGATATTTTGGCTGATGCCAAGGATTTTGCATATCTCCTGCATGAACTTGGATGTGAAGCAGGGATCTTGGTCACTGATAATGTAATGCTGTCACAACATTAGCTTGACTTGAGCTCGGGAGGGCTATGATCACTTAGCTAAGCACATCAACAGATGTATGGCATGAAGGCAATCCCAGACATGCGCAAGTACTGGATAGGATAGTGACACTCTCAAAGAGAGTGAGTCACACACAGACTCTGATCCGAAGAGGAGATAGATGATGATTGAAGAAGACCAAGATGCCCAATCTTGGTCTCCACAGCACATCTTAAATACAACAAGAAAGCAGGCTTTAAAGTGCCACTGATATGCGTCCGACGAGTCGCGTAAAGTACTCAAACCCTAGTGTTACGAACTCTCTCCTTGGACTCATTCTTTCTTCTCTTACTATCCCATTCCCGATACTTTATGAGCCCTGTATGACTACGTGGACTTTACATTTACCTGGTTCCTATCGCGCACCCTGCTTATCAATGTTCCCTTCTGATAAAGCTTGACATGTGCTAGTTTCCAACTCATTCCCACTCACGCGTGACCCCACGTGATTTGCCTTTATTCTCTATATATCTATGCCTTGTTCTCCTTATGTCTATCCCTTTATCCCTTGATCTAATGATGGCACCATCTATTTGTAACAGCCATACAACCCAACTTCTATTTAAGCCTAGTCGTATCTAGCTTGTATGGTAGACTAGACTTCTTGTGTAATACTACACTCATCTATATGCAGAACGCCTTCGTGCTTTTCCTGTCTCTCAACCCTTGCCTTCGCTAGACCTTTGCGTCTTAGGTTCCCCTCTACAGTCCAAGTGACTTGCATCCTTGTGACTCTTGTGCATCACTATACTGAAGTTGAACCTCTGAGTTTGTACTCCCGCATCCTTGATTGACTTGGTACAGGTCGTACTTAATGCCCCTGTAGTGGTGTTACATTAAGTCTAGTCTCCCAGTGCACACTGTGGCTCTCACCAGCCAAAGCCGAACCCAGTTGGTCCGGGAATACCTGGAATGACATCCGCAAGACGATCTCCGACCCTCCATCAAAGGAACCACCCTCTGGAGGAACACCCCACATGACGAAGGGTACTACATTTACGACCCTGACAAACTCACCTACGAACCCATCAAATACATTGAAGATCAACATATCTGGGCCTACGTTGCCTACTCGGATTCCAGACACTCTTGGTACTTGTACAAACCAGTCCCCATGCATCTAGGACTAGGACCAGGAAAAGGCCAGATCCAAGCTATCGACACTGACTCAGATGTCGAAGAACCTGCATCAGAACCCGACTCTGGGTCAGAAAACAACCCCACCCTCACCCCTACCATCCAAAGACCAGTCGATTTCGCATCGTATGCCAATATGTCCACCACCCTCACCACCGCCCAACCCTCAGGAAGCTCCCAACCTGCAGGGGCCTCGTCAGCGCATCCTTCAACTAGTGGAGGACATCCTCTGGGAGGAAGTATGCTGACAGGTGGAGGAGGCCCTGCAGGAAGCGCAGGAGGCCATCATGGAGGCGGTGTGCCTGGAGGTGGAGGTGGAGGCGGCGCGCCTGGAGGCGCAGCCGTTGGAGGAGCCCCACCCCCAAATGGACGACTTGGAGGAAATCCACCCCCAGAATTTACCAGAGATTGAGAAAACAGTCGAGCGTTTCTCAATGCCTTCTCCCTCTACCAAGGGATGAATCCAAACGTTCAACAATTAGTCCTCCCGTACTCCTGAGCAATGACCCTCCTTTCATACATCAGAGGACCATTGGTGGATGATTGGGTAGAGGAACAAATCCAATGGCTGGTTGACCAATTAGCAGGTGGAGTGGCCATGAACACTGAGAACCTATGGAACACCATAGAAACACGTTTCATCCAAGCGTACACCGATACCACACAACAACAAAAAGCCCAACATGCCATTCAGACTCTTTGAATGGAAAAAGAAGATATCAACATGTACATCGCCAAATTTTCAAATTTGGCAAACAAGGCCGGATACAACAAAGACGAAGCCACGACCCTAGAAATTTTCCAAAAAGGACTACCAAATTCGCTCGTTATCAATGTGATCAAATTTCACCACCTGATAACATGGGACGATTGGAAGGCAGCCGTCACCCTCCAACAAGCCGAATACCTCCTCCTCAAAGACAAACTTACCAAAGGAAAGGGAGGAGACAAACGAGGAGGGGCATCACGCGATGAATGGCTGTCCACGCTAAACAAAAATCGAGACCCAAACGCAATGGATGTAAGCCACACCTGAGCCTGTGCAACCATGACCAATGAAGAAAGGAAGCAGCTGCAGAAAGAAGGAAGGTGCTTCTGCTGCCGAGGACAAGGACACATCTCGTGTTTCTGTCCCCAAAAATCGGCCACCACAGCCAAAACTGCAGAAACCACCCCTGCCACAGCCACTATCTCCATGATGGCTTTGCGACCCCTTTCAAATGAAGAGCAGGTGGACGCACAAGTTGCTGCTCTCTTCGTCCAAAGCCCCGAAGTCTGCAAACTTATGGTGGACAAGTTATTCAGGCAGAAGAAGGATTTTCTGAATGCTTGAACCTGGCAGCCTGGGCTAGAGCACTAAAACTTAGTGTGTACAATAGCAGATTCCGTTCCATGCAAATTCCAGTACTTTTCAGATCTGCACACGTGACGGCCAAACAAAATGTTCTTGTGGATTCCAGAGCAACCAACAATTTTATAAGTGCAAACCTTTTAAAACAACTCAAAATTGCCTGGTTGGCCATGGAACGACCCATCAAGATATGGAATGTGGACAGAACCCATAACCAAGGAGGAGAAATCACCTTGTTCACCGATTTAACCATTAAAACAGGAGGAAAAACCCAGAACCTCCGATTCCTTATCACTGATCTTGGAAACAATGAAGTTATCCTCGGATACCCTTGGTTCACAGCCTTTGAACCAAAATTCCATTGGTGGGATGCCACCCTGGATGAGGAATTCCAACCAGTGGTAATCACCAGCCTTAATTTGTCAGACGAAGCTGTGCCTATGGAAGCTACCATTAAGGCATTGGAAATGTACCAACTTGACGAATTGGCTTGGGAACAACTCAAAAAAGAAGAAGACCCGTATATTCGGTTAAGAAAAATGACGACTGCATCGGAATTAGCACAACAAGAAGCTGCCAAGAAATCCCAGAAGACCTTTGAAGAAATGGTCCCTGAGGAATACAGAAGGCATCGTAAGGTCTTTAGCGAAGAGGCCTCCCAACATTTTCCCCCATCACAGACTTGGGACCATGCCATCGATCTAGTCCCGGACGCTCCTGAAACAATGGACTGCAAAGTGTACCTGCTTACAGTTCTGGAGACTGAAAAACTATCAGAATTCGTAACCAAACACTTGCACAAAAAATACATCCAACTGTCAAAATCCCCTTACGTGTCCCCCTTCTTCTTTATCAAAAAGAAGGACGGGAAGTTACTCCCGGTGCAAGATTACCATGGCCTTAATGAACTCACTGTAAAAAATCACTATCCACTCCCCCTAATCCCCGAGCTTATCGACCGAATTCGAGAAGCACGGCTTTACTCCAAGCTCGACATCCGATGGGGGTACAATAACATCCAAATCAAACCAGGGGATGAATGGAAAGTGGTGTTCAAAACTAATCAGGGATTATTCGAACCATGAGTCATGTTCTTCGGCCTCACCAACTCCCCTAGTACCTTCCAAACCATGATGGACACCATATTCCGGGAATTGGTACTGACAGGAGAAGTTATTGTCTATATGGACAATATCCTGATCGTGACAGCAGATGACCGTGCCCACCACAGACAAGTGTTACATCAAGTCCTAGACCTCTGCAACAAACACGATTTATACATCAAACCAGAAAAATGCGTGTTTGAGGTCTACGAAGTGGAATACCTGGGACTAATCATTGGGTATGGCAAACTGCGAATGGACCCGATAAAGGTGCAAGGTGTACGAGATTGGAAGGCGCCGAAATCCCTAAAAGAAGTACGGGCCTTCTTAGGCTTTTGCAACTTTTATTGACGATTCATAAGGGGATTCTCTACGATAGCAAGACCACTCCACAACCTCACAAAAAAGGACGTACCATGGGAATGGACAGATGCCAGGCAAAAAGCATTCAACACTATCAAAGAACGAATCAGCTCCAAACCGGTGCTTCTATTCCCAAAACTAGACCAACCCTTCGAGATTGAAGTAGACGCCTCCAGTTACACCCTAGGAGTGGTGCTGAACCAAAAGGGGGAAGACCAAAAGACACACCCAGTGGCGTTCTATTCTGAATCATTGATGGAAGCCGAATGCAACTACGATATCTACGATAGGGAGTTATTGGCCATCATCAAAGCCTTGCGGACCTGGCGCACGTACCTGATCGGTTCTCCCCACCTGATAACCATTCACACGGACCATGCCAACCTACAATATTGGAAGGAACCAAGGAAGATCAGCCAACATGTAGTGCAAGAGTTCCAAGAACTCTCTGAGTACAATTTCATACTCAAACATATCCCCGGTACCAAAAATGCCCAGGCAGACTCACTGTCAAGACACCCTGATTATGACGACGGGACGACAGACAACAGCCACATTACGGTACTACTGGAGGAGGAGTTCATAAATGTTACCCAAACGTCCATGCACAACATGGACATATGGACCCAAATCACACAAAATATGGATGAATTGATGCTTCTTCCATGGATTGAACCCCACAACCTAAAGAAACATGACAGATTGTGGTGGAAAGGCGATGCTCTCGTTGTTGTGGGAAACAACGACCTTAAGTGGGGGGTAATCACCTTTTTCCATGATACTCCGAGCACTGGACACCCAGGAATCACAAACACCCTAGAACTAGTACGACGCGATTTCTGGTGGCCAAACATGTGAAAGGATATTGAAGCCTATGTCAAAGGGTGCGCTACGTGCCAAAGCAACAAGATCAACTCCCATCGACAAAAACCACACCTATTCCCCATCACCACAGACCCATTGTTATGGTACGGACTCAATGACTCACTACACACGACTCATGACCGGTTATGACTACGGTCCGGTATCAGTATTAGTCATGGACTCTTACATCGTATCAGTCAGCATAGCAGCTCGCATGTGATTGTGACTCATGTATGACTCATTCCTAGGATAGCTGTACTAGGGTTCGAGCTAGTTACGCTATTGGGTACTTACCATTCCAGTGGTGCTTTAAAGCCCACATGTATTTGTATAAGTAGTTGACTCGGAAGACCAAGAGTCCCCATCTTGGTCTTCTTCAATCCACCACTTGACTCGTCTTCCACTTGCCTTAGTCTCAAGACTAAGTGTGCTTCCACTTGTATCCGCCAAGGGATACTCTTCTTTGTCCTATCGCTGCAGTGTGTGCCAAGGAGCCCCTGTTCAGCTTGTGTTGGGTTGACACGTGGTCCCCATTCACCTATCTTCGCTAAGTCGACTACGCTTATCCTAGGTCCAAGTCGGACTAACGCCGGTGGAGCGTAACATTAAGACCAAGATCCTCATCGTGGCGTACTCGACCAGAGACCAGTGGACGTCCTTCCGTCCCTATCACATCAAATGACAGGGAGACCGCAACGTACCAACAAGATTCTTAGGAGCAGCTCAGTGGAGAGAACGAGGAGAAGACACTGGATATTTCGTAGAGTTTAACAGTCCTAACCGTTTCAGACCCGTTGAGTTCAATTTCGACCATCTCTGTTGGGTCGAGATTACTTGGAACCCTATAGACCATCGCTGGGATATTGTGCGACCAGCAGGAAGAAACTACAATTGCGACATCGACGCACGAGAGCTCAATAGCCGAGCAGACTACGGTCCCATTGATGGGCAAGTGCAAGAACACACAGACGAGGGAATTAGCGGAGAAGAAGCCTCTGAAAACCAATCACCAAGTAGGGGAACGACGCCAGCAGAGGAAGCTAGCCTAGGAGCTATTGGCGATCGCATTATACAACAAACTGAGTCATTAACCATTCACCAACCCGAGGAAATTTACATTCACAGCCCAGCGGTTGCGATGGCAACTGCCACCATTACACATGAAGAAGTGCAACTCACCACCGAAGCAAGGGATCAAATAGCCCTTGAAGAACAAAGACGCATCGCAGAAGAATCCAGGGCTAATTTGGCCCCTATCAACCCTTATACTGGTCATCGAATGACTGAAGACGACGTAGCAATTCATCGCGCCATTGGGCCCGACGTAGCCGACCCCCCTAGCGGAGGAGGCGGACCCCCTGGCGACTTACCAGGAGGAGGAGGACCCCCATCCAGAGGACCTGGATTCGGAGGATTCCCTGGAGGATTCCCAGGAGGACCACCAGGAGGAGGACCTCTGGGAGGAGGGTTACCAGGTGCCGGTCCTATTGTTCCCCCTCCAAGTAACAAATTAGCTGGCGAAGCGCCCACAGTATTCGACAGAGAACGCGCCAAAGTTGAAGCATTTCTCACTCAATGGCATGTTTATTGGGGCATGAATGCGGATGAAGGCATCATGGCGACCCCATACCGACGCGCCCTACTCTTTCTTTTGTACATCAAGGGTGTCAACGTTAGCAAATGGGTATTAACTATGCTCACGTGGCTCAATGGCCAGATACAAGCAGGAATACCCTGTACCAGTGAAGGACTGTGGAATGAGGTTACACGAAGCTTCATGCAGCACTTCCGCAACACAATGGAACAAGAACAAGCTCAATATGAGCTCAAGAAGGGAGTCAAGATGATTGGGGGCAACTTAGATGAGTATTGCACCCAGTTCGAACAATTAATACGCCGCGCTCAGTATCGGCTTGATGATCCCCAGACGCTGGATCTGTTTGCAAGTGGACTACCAAAAGACCTGTATGAGAAAGTCTACACCCTTGACAACCCCCGCAACTACCGCGAATGGAAGGAAGCTGCAACTACCCGTCAACAACAATACCTCCACCTCAAGGTGGTACTAAATAAAGGGGTACCACAAGGACAAGGACAAGGACGACAACGCCAACAACGACAGTGGCAAGGACCGCCAAGGAGTTCCTGGCAACCAAGAAACCTACCTCGAGATCCAAACGCTATGGATACTTCCGCAGACCGAATTCGAGGGCGACTCGCAGGAGCTGAAGACATACTCGCTCCTCGTCCACCGTACCGACCAAGAGGAGGATTCCTCCAGAGGGGAGGAGGACGTAATAATCAAAGGCCAGTAACTTGTTACAATTGTGGAAAGGACGGACACATGGCCCGCGATTGTAGACAACCGCGAGGGGGATACCAACCCCAAGCATCAACTAGCCGCTACATTGATACCGACTACCATCAGCAAGAACCAGAAGTCGCTACCAGGGCAGTCCAAGACGTACCCCCTCAACAGCGCGCCAGCGATTGGCTTAACGGAGTAGCCAGAGAATCGGACGATGTAAAAGACATTATCCTCCAACAATTGTGGAAAAAGGAGGGTTTTCAGGACGCCTGAACCCATCGGCCTGGGTGAGGGCAGTTAATTGTAACAGTGTAATCATGACTCGCTATCGTTCTATGAGAGTTCCAGTATCGATTCGCACCAGTTACGCAATGGCCGACATACGAGCATTAGTCGACTCAGGAGCAACCCATTGCTTCATGAAACCCTCCTTCGCAAAAAGGATGGGACTTGGGACCAAATTACTTGATGTCCCAAAGAAAATATGGAACATTGACAACACGGAGAATAAATTGGGGCGTATCACCCATTATACAGATGTCGATGTCCAAACTAAAGGCATTCATAAGGAAATTCGCTTCCTTATCACAGATAGTGGCAACGAAGACATCGTATTGGGATATCCCTGGCTCACTATTTACGACCCACACATCAAATGGTCACAAGCGGCCATACATGAAGATATGCTCCCTATCATCATTCGTTCCACTAATCCCTATATCAAAACAACAACAGTAGTTGCAGCAACTACTGTTCAAAACGACGACTACGAAGTGGTGCATTCCTGTGTCATTACGGACGAACAACGACAACAATTCGACGAAGAATGCCATATCCGAGCCACAGCTACGGATCTTGCTATTGCCGCTCAACAATATGTCACAAAAGCTGAGTTACCCCCTGAATACCGAGAATTTGAACGCCTCTTCAGTGAAGAAGCATCGGACAGGTTTCCACCCAGCAGGCCCTGGGATCATGCCATCGAATTCAAACCAGGGACTGCCAACGCGATTGATTGCAAGATATACCCCATGACCCAAGACGAAGACAAGAAGCTACGCGAATGGATCGACAAACAACTCAAGAAGGGGTACATACAACCTTCTAAATCCCCATATGCTTCGTCCTTCTTCTTCATTAAAAAGAAGGATGGAAAACTACGACCGGTCGATCACAACTGCTCCTCTTCCTCTTACCACCACCATCCCCTATGCCTTCTGACTTTCAGTACCCTCCAGTACCACCTGAATTTGCCAACATGTTCAACGACACTCTGGACCGTGCTATTGCTTCTGGACGAGTCCCTACTGACTCCCCCTCCTCTCCTCCCACCTCCCCTTCTGACAAACAAGGTATCGACTATATCCTTGAGTGTTTCAACTGCATCGATCCCGATGTCACCAGGGTTAACCTGATGGCGGAGCTGATCGACATCCTCAATGCTCCTGCTGGCCAACTTGAAGGCCTCTCCCCCCTGCACTGGCTCGGCCTCAACCCCCTTGTCAGGCTTGGCGCCCCTCTTGGCCACCTCGGCCCCTCTCCCCCTCCTCCCCCTTTCCCGCTCGAAGACGTGCGTCTTGCCGTCTCCAATATCATGGATGAGACTCTGCTCCCATCACTTGCCCTGCTTCTGAAGGGTTCCAATACAACCACTCGTGCTCTGGAGGCGTTCAATCAGCGCCTTGACTCCATAGAAGCCCACATCCACTCCTCCCCTCCTGCTCCGGTGCCTGTTTTGGAGGCCCCCCCTCTTTCCCCCCCTGTAGTGCCCCCTCAGGACGTGGAAATGGAACCCACTCCAACACCCCTTCCTCCCCCTGCTCCCCCTGTTTCAAAGCCTCGTGCTTTGCAACCCTCTGCCCAGACTCCCACGCCCGCTCCGGCTAAGGCCAGACCCCCCCCGGTGCCTGCTCCTGTAAAACCCTCACGCCCTACTAAACCCTCCTTTGCCGCTATGGCATAGTCTCCAGCACGACCCTCTCTGGTCGTGTCTCTCCGCCCACCTACAGAAGGTACCACTAACCCTCCTGCGGTTCGTCGCACCCCCCAGGAGATAGTGACTCACCTCAATGCCGTGCTCCATTCGGAAGGACACGCGGTCTCCCTGTCTGCCGCTCGGTGGACAGCTAGGAACAACCTCGTGGTCACTGCTGGACCCGACACCACGGCACATCACCTCACCTCCTCCTCTCACCTTATCTCTGACAGCCTTGCGACATTCCTCTCTGCCGACTCTTCCCCACTCCCTGTCCTGACCAGGGAGAATTGCAAATGGTCTCGCCTTCTTGTCAATGGTATTCCCACTGGAGCTTCCCCTACTCGCGGACCTTACACCCCTTCCGAACTCCATGCAGCTCTCCTAGCGGATAACCCCGCTTGCCGAGGTCTGAGATTCACACAGGCCCCATCTTGGGTGCAGGCACCGAGCACTTACAAACCCGGATCCATTTCATCCATGGTACTGACCTTTGAGGACCCTTTGGGGGACTCACTGTGTTCGCTCCTGGCGGATAAGGTCCTTTTTGCCTTTGGGCACATCAGGGAGTTGAAGCGCTGGAAGGCCAAGCCTAGGAGCAAGGCAACGGCCCCTCCGGCTGCTTCCTCCTGAGGACCTGCTCCTCTTTCCCACTTACCCACCCCTCTCTTCTCTCTCACACTCCCCACCCCCCATCTCGCACTTACTAACCCCCTTCTGTTCCCACCGGCCCAGGCTTCTCATCATGGCCTGGGCCATATACGCTCTTTCCTACGGTACCCTGGGCTTCCTTTGGAAGGTGCCCTCACGCTCCCTTGACCCCCTCATTTAGTGCACCATCTTTACCTCTCGTATATCTCCATTTTTACCCTCCTACTCACTCTCGTCCCCCATCCCCCTCCCCTGTCGTTCACATTCTATCCAGGCCATGAGTCCCTTCTTATGGGGACGTTTCCTGTTTACCTAGTGGAGGTAGTATAGCGTGTAGCTCAGCGGCGGAAGGTACGGGTGGAGCTGGGGCAGCAACATCCGGCATGATCGAGTGCTCGGTGACTGCCCTATGGGTTTACATACAGAGTAGCGGGCTGGGGGTGGAGGACCGGTCTTGTATTACTTACTGCCCCGGAATAAAACTGATTTAAAAAAAAAAAAAAAAAAAAAAAAAACTACGACTGGTCCAAGACTACAGAAAGATCAATGCCGTCACCATTCACAACCAGTACCCATTACCCCTTATCTCCGACCTTATTACCGATCTCAGTAACGCCCACATATATACTAAACTTGATGTTAGATGGGGGTATAACAATGTACGCATCAAGGAAGGAGATGAAGAAAAAGCGGCGTTCAAAACACGATACGGACTATTCGAACCAACGGTGATGTTCTTTGGCTTAACCAACTCTCCTGCAACGTTCCAGACTATGATGAACTTCATCTTCAGGGACATCATCGCAAAGCATGAGAAACGAGGAACAACTATTCGGGTTTACATGGACGACATCGGCATCGCTACAGGACTTAACCACTCTTTACCAGATCACATTGAAGCAGTCAAAGATGTTCTCCGCATATCCGCAGAGCACAACCTGTATTACAAGCTCGAGAAATGTCTCTTCCACTCCCCGTGTATGGATTACCTGGGGGTAATCCTTGAAAAGGGGGTGACACGCATGGACCCCGTTAAAATTTTGGGCATTAAAGATTGGCCAACGCCAACCAAGGTTAAGGACGTCCACTCTTTCCTTGGATTCTGCAATTTTTACCGACCCTTTATACGAGGTTTCGCAACCAAAGCACGACCACTTAACAAACTCACGCGTAAAGACACCGAATGGCATTGGGGAAACGAGGAAGAAAAGGCGTTCCAGGACCTTAAAACTCTCGTCACTAATGAACCTGTCTTAGCGCATCCAGATCTCACACAACAATTCAAATTAGAAGTTGACGCGTCCGGTTTCGCCACGGGTGCAGTCCTTCTCCAACGAAAAGCAGATGGCAAACAACACCCTATCGGCTACTACTCATCCACCCTCAACGAAGCCGAAAGAAATTACGACATTTATGACCTTGAACTTCTAGCAATCGTCAAAGCCTTCCGCCATTGGAGACCCCTCTTAGCAGGCTCACCCCATAAGATCAAAGTATTCTCCGACCACCTCAACCTACAATATTGGAAATCGCCGCAAAAGATTAGCAGGCGTGTGGCCAGGGAAGTACTCGAACTTTCCGAATATGATTTCGAGATTCATCACATCAAGGGCACTTCCAATGGACGTGCTGACGCACTATCACGAAGACCAGATTACGATCAAGGAGAAAACGACAACGAAGGAGTGATGGTATTACCAGAAAGCATCTTTGCACGTGCCACTACAATGGAAGAACCACGACACCCACACTGGAGACCCGAAATTCTACCAGTGGAAATGACTCCAGAACATCCCATTTATGAACAGGACACAGCTAAGTTGAAACCCTGGGTCGATGCTCACAAGCTAAAGGACATTGAAGGGACGTGGTACAAAGATGGATGCCGAGTAGTCACTGGCGGTATCCATGACAAGCGTACCATTATTGCCGCTCACCACGACTCCCCCATCTATGGCCACCCAGGTATCAAACGCACTCTCCAACTTACTGAACAACATTATTGGTGGCCGCAGATGAAGAACGACGTCACAGACTATGTTAAAGGCTGTGCAGAATGCCAACGGCACAAAGTCAACCTCCGCCCAATCAGGGCGCCCCTGCAACCAATCTATCCTAAACCAGAAGCCCTGCCATTTGAGACCATCGCAGTGGACTTTATCACTAAACTCCCCATATCTCGCAGCTATGACTCCATTCTAACAGTGACGGATCATGATTGTACTAAAGCCGCTGTTTTCAACCCCTGCAACGAAGAAATAACCGCTGAAGGAACGGCTGCCCTGTACGTCTCTCATGTCTTCCCACGATTCGGACTCCCCTCGCGTGTTATCAGTGATTGAGACCCCCGCTTCGCATCCAAGTTTATGCGAGAGATATGCAAGATTCTTGGCATCAGCCAAAATATCTCAACCGCTTATCATCCCCGAACCGACGGCCAATCAGAACGGACAAACCAGTGGTTGGAGCAATATCTCCATTTCTGGGTCAACGAACGACAAGATGACTGGGTTCGTTATCTGCCTATGGCAGAATTCACGCACAACAACTGGCCTAACGAAACCATGTGGGAGTCCCCCTTTTTCCTCCTATCAGGATTCAACCCTCGCGCTGATTGGACCGACAGACCTTCCCCTATCCCACAAGTATCATTAAGACTTGATCAGTTCAAGCAAGCGCGACAACGTGCCTTCTCCTGTATGCTCCGGGTGCAAAAGTCATGGGTCAAACATAAAGATACGCCCAAGTTCAGGGAAGGAGACCTCGTGTGGCTCAAAGGACGCCACCTATGTACGCACCAACCAACCGCGAAACTCACGGCCAAACGGCATGGACCGTTTAAGGTCATCCAGGTGATGTCCCCTGTCAACTACCGCCTCAAACTTCCCACACAGTGGAGCATCCATGATGTGTTCCACATAGATCTTCTCACACCATATTGCGAGACACCCACGCACGGACCAAACTATCAGCACCCACCACCTGATTTGGTTGATAATGAAGAAGAATATGAGGTTGAGAAGATTCTAGACTCTCGGCGATTTGGCAGAAGACGTCGGCTGCAATATCTTGTCAAATGGAAGGGTTATCCGGACTCCGATAACCAGTGGATAGATAAGGATGACGTATTCGCCGATGAAGCCATTCGGGAGTTCAAACATTCTAACCCTGACAGAGAAACACATATAAGGAGGGTCCTCTGTCGTGATAAGTCCCCATCCTCCATTCACTCCATGTCCTCTACTCGACACAATGACCAGCTCGCACTCCTCTCTACCCTCGTCAACGACTCCTCCGCTACGCTTGTCAACCCCGACACCGCCAACGACACCACAACCACTGGAATTACAGGAAGAAGCCGTACCCCCGTGCAGCATGCGGAAGACGGCCCTATCACTGATGAAGAATTGCGCCAGACACTGCAACGATTCCCTATGCCCATACAGGGAACTCTCAGTGACGATCCAACAGCAACTCAGCCAGCACCACCGCCAATGTACACGCTTACAAACCCCGACACCAGTGAGCCCGAAGTCTTCCTCACAGAAGACGAGCTTTTTCGGCTTCAAGCAGCTGTCCCGCGCAGTGAAGCCACCCGACGCCATGAAGAAATACGAACAAGAGTGGAAAGAGACGGCGGCGCAGTGGCAGCGGGAGCAACTGCATATCGCCGCTTGCCGACGCCGGATGATGAAGGAGCGGCGGGAGTATTGGACGAAGATGAGGATGAAGACGAGCTTGGAGACCACTACCCCATCAGGCACGCATTCCTTAACCATGAATTCTACGCTGAAGACCCAGCCACCACGCCCTACCTCGTCGACGCAGTGGGGGGACCTCTACACAGAGGACGAGTCGCCGTGGCACAAGCGGCTCGTTATACACCAATGGGGGAACGAGACCCAGCAACCAGGGTCATTGTCCCTGAAGGGTTCCGGGTCAATAGAGGACCCGATTACATTCTGTTCCCGATCAAACTCCCCAACGGACCGACGGTACAAGCATCCCACGTACAGGTTATCCGAGGAGGAGACCCCCTCGTACTCGGAATAGTTCCGGGATCGGGCTTCCTCTACAGGAAACCCCTTTACGCCACCCCCCATCTCCCGAAGAACAACCGCGCATTCATACCCCATGAGGAGTACTTCATGCTCTGTGACCGACATCCCACTGACCTACTACTAATGCGCATCGGGGATGTTACCCTCACCCAAGAGCTGCGCCGGTTCCGACAATTTGCGTTCGCGGAGGACCAATTGGAGAAGAGGATCCGACAATTGCAGTTGGAATGGGAGATGGTAACGGCAGACAAAAAGGACAGTCTTTATCGGCTGGAACGTGCTAACATACTAGCGAGGATGGAAGATGAAGCGGAGCAGATGAGGCAGGAATCAGTAGCGGACTAGTGAGGTGGGCCTCACTCCTGAAAAGGGGGTGATGTTACGGTACGGACTTGATGACTCACTACACACGACTCATGACCGGTTATGACTACGGTCCGGTATCAGTATTAGTCATGGACTCTTACATCGTATCAGTCAGCATAGCAGCTCGCATGTGATTGTGACTCATGTATGACTCATTCCTAGGATAGCTGTACTAGGGTTCGAGCTAGTTACGCTATTGGGTACTTACCATTCCAGTGGTGCTTTAAAGCCCACATGTATTTGTATAAGTAGTTGACTCGGAAGACCAAGAGTCCCCATCTTGGTCTTCTTCAATCCACCACTTGACTCGTCTTCCACTTGCCTTAGTCTCAAGACTAAGTGTGCTTCCACTTGTATCCGCCAAGGGATACTCTTCTTTGTCCTATCGCTGCAGTGTGTGCCAAGGAGCCCCTGTTCAGCTTGTGTTGGGTTGACACGTGGTCCCCATTCACCTATCTTCGCTAAGTCGACTACGCTTATCCTAGGTCCAAGTCGGACTAACGCCGGTGGAGCGTAACACCCATCAGCCAAACCCTTCGAAGTAGTGGCCATGGACTTCATAGTCAAACTCCTGGTGTCAAACAGATTTGACTCAATTCTCACCATCACTGATCACGATTGCTCAAAAGTGGCAATATTTATCCCCTGCAACGAAACCATAACGTCAGAAGGAGTGGCCAAACTCTATCTCCAACATGTATACCCTCATTATGGCCTACCCCAAAAGATCATATCCAATCGAGACCCCAGGTTTGCATCTACCTTTATGAGGCAGTTGTGCAACACCTTGGGGATACAACAAAAAATATCATCAGCATATCACCCCCAGACCAATGGCCAGTCAGAACGCACCAACCAATGGCTGGAACAATACTTACAACACTGGTGCAATGTAAGGCAAGACAATTGGGCGGAAGTCTTGCCTATGGCACAATTCACGCATAACTCTTGGACAAACACCACGACCAAACACTCCCCATTCTCACTCCTTATGGGATGGGAACCACAAACGACCTGGAATCCCAAACCGTCAAACTGCCCAGCGGTAGACCAACGATTGGAAGATCTACTGATTCTTAGACAACACGCCCAGGACAGCATTAAACACACACAACACCTTATGGCACAACGAGGCAAAGCGGGGTTCATACCTTATCAACAAGGAGACCAAGTATAGTTAGAAGGAACGAATCTCCATACCTTCTACCCCGCAAGTAAACTAGCCCCAAAAAGATATGGACCATTCAAGATAACGAAGGTTCTATCAGATGTTTCTTACAAACTCGAACTCCCCACAACATGGAAGATCCACCCTGTATTCCATGCAAACCTTCTTACACCGTATAAGGAAACAGAGATGCATGGAGCAAACTTCACCTGGCCTCCACCTGACCTTATTGATGGAGAAGAGGAATATGAAGTGGAGCGAATCGAAGACGCCCAGGCACAAGGCCGAGGGTGCAAACTCCACTTCCTGGTAAAGTGGAAGGGATTCCCCACGAGTGACAATACATGGGAACCTGCGACCAACCTAACACATGCCAAAGACGCAATTAGAGACTACTACCGCTTATACCCATCCGCTGAAGGGGCTGGACGAAAGGAATAAAAAGAAGACCCCTTCGACCACATCCCCTCAACCTAAACAACAATGCAATGACCTCCACCCCGATGACCGACACCACCCTCATCAATGTTCTCAGTAACCCTCAACTCGAAGCCACCCTCAAACGAGGGATTGTCACCATCGACATATCCGATGTCCCATGCCTATCACCACCACCATCAACTCCCCACTCTCCCCGATCCACCATAACCATTGACCCTGTCCCAATTGTCCCCCGCTCCCCAGAACAAGAACCAGGGGAGCTCACTCCGTCCACACCCGAGGAAGGCCAGTACTCACCAACGCCTCCTCCTCTCCAGAACCCTATTCCCCCACCAGAACCACTCGTACCATCACCTCCATCATCCACACCCACCACTCCACCACCACCCCTAGAACCTTTCACCCCTGTCTGCGTCCACACTCTCATTGACTACAATCAACCCGATTCTCCCGCAGAAGATACTGACAACCCTGGCGCCCCTTTCTTCCCAAACATCCAAGGGACACCGAAGTACTTCCCATTACAGATCCTGCTACCGGACGGAGGATCCAACACTGCGAAGTACATTTACTATCGCAAGGGATTCACCAAGGTAGTGGGAACAATGGGCGCTGGACAGCCACACTACAGCGGAGAGGTCTATCTCTCGACACTAAGGCCTAATGTCTCGGCTCCCCCCTTTATGGCAGAACAGCTCCAGTTCTTTGACCCCCACGATATTCGTGCTTGCACATTAGATGAAACACTCATCGAGCTCAACTCCCCACGTATTACTGCCAAAATAACCAGACTGCGCACAGGACTCTTAGCACTCAAGGAGCTAGACGAGAAGCATGAGCGACTAGAGGAAGACGCTTGTAAACTGCGGTCAGAGTGGCTCACGGTAGACTTGATGCTGGCAAGCACCAAGAGGCATCTACAGTACGCGGGAGCCCTCACTACAATAGCAGATGAGTACGCTCGCATGACCACACTCCCAGCTCCACAATGTCATTCTCGATACACCATCCCCTTTTCTCCTCGACGCAGAGGACCGGTCGAATTCCCCCATCTCGCTGACAAGCCCCGACAACAGCGCTGTTATCACTGCAACAGCCCCCATCACATAGTACGCGACTGCCCCACTAGACCCCGGCCAGCGTGTCGGCACTGTCAAAGCCAAGAGCATCAATCCCACCACTGCATCTTCCACCGAGCAGAGATGGTCCATGAAGTCATCACCACACACCATGCAGAAGAGCGCATGCGCCAAGAAATGCCACCCAAAGCCACCACCTCCTTTACAGTACCTTCACCACCAACTATTACGGCCGAAACTCAAGGAAGGTGGTGCGGACAGTGTTTCTGTACCAACACTAATCACAATGAAATTCGATGCCCGCAATACAAGATGTGCCGAAAATGTGGCGCTTGCAGCCCCCTATTTTTCCTCAAAACTCATTACTGCCGTTTGGACATCTCCCCATGGCTGGAGAATGACTTGAACGCTGACATCTACGACCTCATCGACCCCGAATCCTGAAGTTGTGGCGACTTCAGGTCAGAAGGGGGGGTAATGTTACGAACTCTCTCCTTGGACTCGTTCTTTCTTCTCTTACTATCCCATTCCCAATACTTTACGAGCCCTGTATGACTACACAGACTTTACATTTACCTGGTTCCTATCGCGCGCCCTGCTTATTGATGTTCCCTTCTGATAAAGCTTGACATGTGCTAGTTTCCAACTCATTCCCACTCATGCGTGACCCTGCGTGATTTGCCTTTATTCTCTATATATCTATGCCTTGTTCTCCTTATGTCTATCCCTTTATCCCTTGATCTAATGATGGCACCATCTATTTGTAACAGCCATACAACCTGACTTCTATTTAAGCCTAGTCGTATCTAGCTTGTACGGTAGACTAGACTTCTTGTGTAATACTACACTCATCTATATGCGGAACGCCTTCGTGCTTTTCCTGTCTCTCAACCCTTGCCTTTGCTAGACCTTCGCATCTTAGTTCCCCTCTACAGTCCAAGTGACTTGTGTCCTTGTGACTCTTGTGCATCACTATACTGAAGTCAAACCTCTGAGTTCGTACTCCCACATCCTTGACTGACTTGGTACAGGTCGTACTTAACGCCCCTGTAGTGGCGTTACACCTAGTACTACTATCATGCAGTTTGGAATCTGCTAGAACTGACCCACTACTGCTCCATGCTCGTGACTATCCTACTGACTAAGTCCATGACTAATACTACCTTACTATCGTAGTCACAACTGTTATAGTAAGGGTCCATGTCAGAATGTAACATCACCCCCTTTTCAGCATGAGACTCCCAGGCTCACTGAAAGTTGCAAGCCAGCCACATGTGCTGTTCATCCTCTAGGCATGCAAAGATGTTGGCTCTCTCGAGATGTTAGATGCAGTCCATCTTGTCATCCCTTGCTGAGATTGCCATGGCCTTGAGCTGACATATGTGTGTGGCCAGCCGTTCTTCTTCATATGCTGTGGCCTGATAATGTGTCACCTCTGCCACTAGGGACTTGTCCCCAATGTGGTTGAGTGCATGGTCTGTGATCTTGTCGGACGCAAGGATGACAAGATCCTTGTGGGTGATGAGGGCACATCCTGCAGCCGACAGCATCAGATGGGCGTATAATGGTTTGTTGTAGAGGTGGGGAGAGCCTGGAATAATTCCAAGTACAAATGGGTTCACACCTGATACAATCTGAACGTGACTCACATTCATCTCTACAACTCCATCGGGTCTGGTGATTGGGAAGTGAATGTAATGGGATCCCTGATTTGCCCAGAACCCTTCAGGCGCAAGGACCTGCGCAGGGTCCTGCTCACGGGTGATGGGGGTGTGTAGTGCGACACCAGGCAGTTGCACACATCCTCAAGACATGGGGGTTCCATCAGTGTGGACAAGCCAAGGGGTGATTCGGGAATCAGTAGGGTGGCTGTGCGTTCAAAGAAGGGGGTGCCTAGCTGGGTAGTAATCTCCATCTTCAATGTGAGCTTTGTTGTTCAGTAATGCAGCCTGCACTGCTGCAGCTCACTCAATCTCTTCTGTGCTAACCGCAATTGTTCGTTGGCCCACTCCTTTGCCACTCTCTGCCAATCCTCCACTACTTTGTCCTCCACTTGGGTCTTCAAGGGCCCATTTGGCAAGGAGAATTCCCCATGTGCTGATAAGGTCATCACCCAGGGGGATGACTGTGACAGGCTCGCAATTGCCGTTGTCATCTCTGAAGATGTGAGCAATGGCATGCTCAATGTCTGGCTGCTGTGTTGGGTCAGGGAATCTCTGTAGGACATTAGCCCATTCTTGAGTGGTGATATACCCAGTTTGCATGTCACCAGGTGTGTACAGAGTGAGCTGGACCTGTTGAATCATGGTTTCTTCATTGTCTTGGATGAGGGCAGTGGCGTCTTGTGTGACTTGGTTGAGGAGGATTGCCATGGTGACATGTCTGAGAGGAGAGGTGGGCATAGAAGTTCGAGAGGAGCAAATGTAGAGGGGATACTCCTCTTGGTTACTTGCAGACTGGCTTATAAGGTGTCTTGTCATTGTCCGGCCCACTTGATATGAGGCTATTGCTTCCAGAGCAAACACGTCGTCTTTGTCAACCCACTGATTCTCCAAGTCTGGATACCCCTTCCATTTGATGAGATATTGAAGTTTCTTGCAGCAGCTGAAGTGCCAAGAATTGAGAATGGCTTCGACTTCATATTCCTCCTCTCCTTCTACCAAATCTGGTGGTGGGCGAGGGAAATTTTCTCCATGAAGGGTTGTGCTTTTGTACGGCATGAGAAGATTGGTATGAAACACTGGGTGGATGCTCCACTGTGTGGGAAGTTCAAGGTGATAGTTGTAAGGGGACATCACCTGGACAACTTTAAATGGTCCATGGCGTTGCACTGCCAATTTCGCTGTTGGTTGATTGGTTTGGAGGTATTTGCCTTCTAGTCATACCTGGTCTCCAACTCAATAATGTGGAGTATCTTTGTGCTTGATCCAGCTATCTTGCGCCCTTTTGATAAGGTCTTGTGCCATCTGCTGTGCTTCTTTCAATTGTGTTAGCCTGGTGATCACATTTGGAATGGGAGATGGCTTATCTGTCCAATCAGCAGTTGGATTGTACCCCATCAGAAGCATAAACAGTGACTGTTTTGTGTGTTCATGAGGCCAGTTGTTATGAGTGAATTCGGTGATTGGTAGATATGCCACCCAGTTATCTTGGCACTTGTTGGCCCAGAAGCACAAGTACTGCTCCAGCCACTGATTGGTGCATTCCAAAGGTCCATCCATGCGTGGGTGATATGCGGTGGATATGTTCTGCTTGACACCTAAGATTCAGCATGTCTCTCTTGTGAATTTGAACGTAAAATGGGGGTCGTGGTCACTGATGATCTTACATGGCAGTCCGAATCACTTGAATACATGATTTATGTACAGGATGGTGGTTTCTTCAGCTGTAATGTTACAGTAGGAACATTCAGCTCGGTGTGAGCAAGTCTGGTCTTTCTATGTCAATGAGCGAGGGTTCAGCCAGTAGTGGCAAGGTTTAAGTGGTTAACAAGGATCTCAGAGTATGACACAATACTCAAGATGTGAGTGGAGTTCAGGGGATTCAAGGGGTTCAGTGGTTCAGCAGAGAGTTACCCCAAGGGAATGGGAAAACAATGTATATTGTGATGGTAAAGAAGTCAAGGCTAAGGATACAAGCTACTTAGGGCCACAACTTATATAGAAAAAGGTTTGTTTGTGCAGAACAAACAAATGGTGCAATCTGCAGCAAGTGTGAGAAGTAACACAGCAATCTGCAGCAAGTGTGAGAAGAAAGTACAACAATCCACAGCAGGCATGGGAAAAAGAAGAAGACATGCACAGCTATCCACAGTAAGTGTGAGAAGAATCAAGGATATAAAAGGCAAGTGAGACATGTCTCAGTTTTAACAAAAGTGAGACACCTGCCATAAAAGGGTGCATTTAGCCCAAGTATAGTAGTAATAAAGACTTATAAGGACAATGAGTGTCTCATTGTCTCACTTTGCACTAGGAGAGAATCTTAAGGCTCCTAGTGCGCAGCAAGTCCAAGAAAGGGAAAGCCAAGAAAGGAAAGACTTTCCTGCAAATGCAAGTGTAAGTAAGAAATTAAGGTAAAGTCGAAAAACAAGTCCAGTCCATAACATCAGTGGTGATCTCCTCATTACAGGAAATGAATATGGATGCCTTGCTACAGTCATGATCTGTAATGGTCAGGATGCTGTTGTAACCCTGGGAAACTGGTAATTTAGTAATAAAGTCCAATGCAATGGTGTGGAGTGGTGGAGCATCCATTAAGGGAGTGATGGGGTGTAGTGGAGTGTGGGTTGATCTTGTATTGACTTTGTTTCATTGACATTTGGCACATCCTGTGACATATTTGTATGCATCGCGGCGGAGGCGGGGCCACCAGTAATGTCGCTCTACAATCTGTTGCATCCAACTGATGCCTGGATGTCCATGGACTGGGGGGTCGTGATGGTCATGGATAATTGCTCGGTACATGGACATGGGTCCAGTAACTACCAGACATCCTTCCTTTTACCATTCGCCTTCTATTTTCTTCAGTTGGTGGGCATCCACTCAGTGCTTGATGATACTGGGGTCTTGTTGATGTCTTGGTTGTTGTAGCATTGGATGTATTTCCAATGCTCAGGCGACATTAACTGCTCGTATGAATACTTCAGGTGGTAGGACGACTACACCTTGGTTATCCCCTTCTCCTTGGTCATAGTCTGGTCACCTAGAAAGTGCGTCTGCCCTTCTGTTGTTCTTCCCCTTGATATGATGGATTTTGAAGTCATACTCCACTAGTTCCAGCACTTCTCTGGCAACCCTTCTGCTGATCTTCTGTGGGGTTTTCCAGTATTGGAGGTTTAGATGGTCAGAAAATATTTTGATTTTGTGTGGTGATCCTGCAAGCAGGGGTCTCCAATGTTGAAGTGCTTTTACAATGGCCAGGAGTTCTAGGTTGTAAATATTGTAATTGTGTTCCGCTTCACTTAGCGTCATGGAGTAGTATCCTATGGGGTGCTTGCACCTGTCATTTTTCTTTTGTAGGAGAATGGCACCTACCACGTATCCTGAAGTGTCCACCTCTAACTCAAACTGATCCTGCAGGTGAGGGTGTGCCAGTACCGGTTCTTCGGTGACAAGGCATTTGAGTGTTTGAAATGCATTGTCCTCTTCCTTGGTCCATCTCCATTCCATGTCTTTTCTTGTTAGTTTGTTTAGTGGTCAGGCATGGGTTGCAAAACCTTGGATGAATAAGTGGTAAAAGTTACAGAAGCCTAGGAATGAGCATATGTCCCTGACTTTTGTTGGTGTTGGCCAATCTCTAATGCCGTGTACTTTTACCAGGTCCATACGTGTTACCCCCTTTTCAAGGATTACCCCCAGGTAATCCATCCGAGGTTGGTGGAACAAGCACTTCTCAAGTTTGAAGTATAAGTCGTGTTCCTCTGTGATGCAAAGGACGTCCATAACGGCGGCAATATGCACATCTGAACCATAGCCTTCCCGTGTGGCAATGCCAATGTCATCCATGTAGACCCATGTGACTGTCCCTAGCTGTTCGTGTTTTGCAATAGTGTCCCAATAGATATGGTTCATCATTGTCTGGAAGGTGGCAGGGGAGTTAGTGAGGCCAAAGAACATGACCATGGGCTCAAACAGCCCAAATTTGGTCTTGAAGGCTGCCTTTTCTTGGTCACCATCCTGTATGTGAATGTTGTTATACCCCCATCAGATGTCAAGTTTGGTGTAGATGTGTGCGTTGCTGAGGTCATAATTGAGGTCCTGAATGAGTGGAAGTGGGTATTGATTGTGGATGGTATGTGAATTGATTATGCAATAGTCCTGTATGGGGCGCAGCTTTCCGTCCTTCTTTTTGACAAAAAAGAAAGATGATGTGTACGGCAAGATGGAGGGGCATAAGTATCCCTGTTGGAGCTTTTCATTGAGAAACTCCTTTAACTTCCCTTCTTCTTCCCAAGTAAGTGGGTATATTTTGCAGTTGATAGTGGCAGGCATCCCTGGTTTGAAGTCGTTAGCATGATCCCATGGTCTCGCCAGTGGAAATCATTGAGACACCTCTTCGTTGAAGAGCTTGTGGAAGGCATGATATTCAACTGGTAGTTTGACTTGCTTCTCACCCTTGCGAACTTGAATAGCGAGTTTGGTGGATGTAGTTGCATGAATGTGCATGTCTTCTAGTTCCTCGACGATACTGTCTTTTTTGTTGTCAGTAAGAGCAGATGCGATGACAATTTGTCGCTCTTGACTGTCCTGGGTACTGATGACAACCAGCATCACTTCTTCATGTATTGCTGCGTCCCACCAGTTGATAGTGGGTTTGTATGTGGCTAACCATGGATATCCGAGGACGATGTCTTCATCCCCAAGGTCCATAATTAAAAACCTCATGGTCCTGTGGTATCCTTTCACATAGATGTCAAGATCTGAAAAATGAGTGATGGACCCAGCTTTGTTCTCCGTATTATCTATATTCCATATTTTGTGTGCTTGGGGTAGGGTTTGAGTTCCTATTCCCATTTTTGATGCAAATTTCGGGTGTATGAAGTTGTTGGTGGCTCCCGAATCCACCAATGCTTTTATGTCGGCCATTTGGTAATTCATGCAAATTGAAACTGGAATTCAAAGATATCAAAAGCACATCATGATTACAGAATTGCAGTTTAAAGCCCTCACCCAGGCCAATGGGTTCAGGTGCTCCAAAAACCCTCTTCTCCCCACAGATCCTATAGTATCAGGTCTTTTACGTCGTCCAGGGCATTCGCTACTCCAGTCAACCATTCCTTAGCTCATTCTTCTGCTGTTTTGCCTGTCAATGCTGCCTGGATTTGGGTGGGCAGTGGTTCTTGCTTATAATAGTCTGTTTCAGCAACCTGTATGTTGGATGGTCTGGCTACCCCGGTATTTGGCTGCCACTGTCATGGTTGTCTAGGGTAGGGACAGTTTTGTGAGAGATGCCCTGGCATATTGCAATTATAGCAGAGTACTGTCCTAAGGTCCCATCAGGATCCTCCCCGTCCTCTCCCCCTTACTCCTGGCCTGCCTCTTGGTGGGAAGGGGGGTAAATTGATATATGGGGGTTTGCCATAGTCAATTTCTTCCAACCCTGCTAACCGTGCCTTGGCCCTGGTTCTGTCTGCAGAAGTGTCCATGGCCCAGGGGTTTGTGAGGTTCTGGGGGATGGTCCACCCTGCATTACTGGTCTTGTTCTTGTTCTTCGAGGTGTCTTTGTAGTTGTCGAGTCGTGCGCACATGTGAATGTAGTTCTTCTGCCTCCTGAGCACTGCTTCCTTCCACTGATTGAATGTTTCTGGTTTGTCGAGATCATACACTTGCTTGTACAGCTTCTTGGGTATACTGTTGGTCAAAAGGTCAATGGTTTGGGGATCATTGAGCCAGTATCCAGCTTTTCATGCTGCTTCTTCAAATTCATTGATGTATTTGTTGATGTCCCCATCCACCATCTTTAACCCTTTCCTTAGAAGCACTTGAGCCTGTTCTTTTTCGAGCGTGTTTACAAACCTTTGGTTGAAGCCATCTACAACCCCATCCCACAGGGCTTGCATGTGTTGGTCTATCCCTTGTTGTATTTGTCGATTTAACCATTTGAGGTAAGACAGGACCCATTCGCTGATGGTGGTCCCTTTGATGTAGGAGAGGAAGAGGAGCAGTTGTTGGTAATCGTTCCTCATAACTGAGGCATTGAGATTCATGCCCCAATAGACGTGCCATTGCATTAAGAAGGTGTCAAATTTAGTGTGATCACTGTCAAATATAGATAGGGGCTCACCTGTTAGCTTTTTGTGTCCTCCTCCTATGGGTGGTCCCCCTCCTGCTGGTCCTCCTGGCAGTCCACCTCCTCCTGCTGGTCCTCCCCTTGGCACATCCAAAGGGACTCCCCTTCCATCACATCAATATGGAAAATTGTCCCTGGGTGGTCCTCCTCATCCCAGAGGTGGGTCCAGCGGTATGTTTCTGGGCCCCCCCAAGGGAGGGTCTGGTTGATCTGGTCCTATTGCTCTGAAGATGGCTGCGTCATCTGCAGTCATACATACGCCGGTTTTGGGGTTTATGGGAAGTAGATGCATTTGTGATTCTTGGCGGATGGCTTCCACTGCTTCCCTTGCTACTTGGTCTCACATTGTTATAATCTCTTGTTTGGTCATAGTGGTGGTTGCCATTTCTGCTGCTGGTGATCGTATGTGGATAATTTCCAGTTGTTTGGTGATGTGTAATGACTCAGCTTGTTGGATGGTGTATTGTTTGATAGGCCCAACACTCTGTGGCCACACTTCTTCACTCACTTCGTCTTCTCCGGTTTCTTCACTTACTGCTTCTTCCATGGAGTGTTCTCGTAGTTGTCTGTTCATGGGCCCCCAGTCTGCTCTTGAATTCTGGTGGCATGCATCGATGTCGCACTGATAATTCCTTCCTGCTGGTCATACAACGTCCCAGCGATGGTCTATAGGGTTCCACATAATTTCTACCCAGCACAGGTGATCAAAATTGAACTCAACAGGTCTGAACCTTGTTGGTCCATTGAACTCTACAAAGTACCTGGTTTCATCTCCTCGTTCTCGCCAATGAGCAGCTCCTAAGAATCATGTTGGTATGTTGTGGTCTCCTCTCCACTCTAAGTGGTAGGGATGGAAGCTCATCCACTGGTCTCAGGTAGTGATTGTCGCCACAATGGTATCTTGGTCTTAATGTAACACTGTCATGACATTAGCTCGACTTGAGCTCAGGAGGGCTATGATCACTTAGCTAAGCACATCAACAGATGTATGGTACGAAGGCAATCCCAGACACACACAAGTGCTGGATAGGATAGTGACACTCTCAAAGAGAGTAAGTCACACACAGACTCTGATCTGAAGAGGAGATAGATGATGATTGAAGAAGACCAAGATGCCCAATCTTGGTCTCCACAGCACATCTTAAATACAACAAGAAAGCAGGCTTTAAAGTGCTGCTGATATGTGTCTGACAAGTCGCATAAAGTACTCAAACCCTAGTACTACTACTATGCAGTTTGGAATCTGCTAGAACCGACCCACTACTGCTCCATGCTCGTGACTATCCTACTGACTAAGTCCGTGACTAATACTACCTTACTATTGTAGTCACAACTGTTATAGTAAGGGTCCACATCAGAACGTAACAGATAATGTACAAGGGGAGTCCAAATTGTGGGAAGACATGGGATACATACAAGGCAGTGGTTCCTTCTGCTGTTATTTCTTCATTACAGGGGATGAAAACCTGTCACTTTGGTGCAATCATGACCTGTTATTGTTAGAATGGAGTTGTAACCACAGGATATGGGGAGTTTAGTAACAAAGTCCACTGTGATGGTTTCAAATGGCAGGGCTTCTGGTTTGGGGTATATGGGTTGTAGTGGTGCCTGGATAGGGCGAAGGTTGACTTTGTGTCGTTGACATTCAGCACATCCTTTGACATAATCCATGATGTCATTCTTCATTTGCGGCCACCAGTAGTGCCGCTCTGTGAGCTGAAGGGTGTGTTTGATCCCTGGATGACCATAAACAGGGGAATTGTGGTGTGCCACAATGATAGTGCATTTGTCATGAATACTGCCTGTGACTACGTGACGTCCATCCTTATACCATGTCCCTTCAATATCTTTGAGTTTATGAGCATCGACCCAAGGCTTCAACTTAGCTTTATCTTGCTCATAGACAGGATGAGTGGGTGTCATTTCCACTGGTAGGATCTCAGGTTTCCAGTGATTGTTATGAGGTTCTTCTTGTAATGTATTTGCTTGTGCAAAGACATGTTCTGGCAGGACAGTAATCCCTTCATTGTCATTCTCCCCCTGGTCATAGTCTGGTCAGCGAGAAAGGGCATCAGTGCATCCATTGGATGTGCCCTTAATGTGATGAATTTCAAAGTCGTATTCTGAAAGTTCAAGTACTTCCCTGGCAATGCACCTGCAAATCTTCTGCAGCAACTTCCAGTATTGAAGGTTAAGGTGGTCAGAGAAGACTTTGATTTTGTGTGGGGAACCCGCTAGGAGGGGTCTCCAGTGTCTGAATGCCTTGATGATTGCTAATAGTTCCAAGTCATATATATTGTAGTTCCTCTCCACTTCATTGAGCATGGAGGAATAATAACCGATGGGGTGTCGTTTGCCATCTTCTTTTCGTTGGAGGAGGACTGTGCCAGTTGCAAAACCCAATGTATCAACTTCTAATTGAAATTGTTGGGGGAGGTCCGGGTGTGCAAGAACTGGTTTGCTTGTGATGAGAGTTTTGAGATCTTGGAACGCCCTCTCTTCCTCTACTCCCCAATGCCATTCAGTGTCTTTGCATGTAAGTTTGTTGAGTGGGTGTGCTTTGGTGGCAAAGCCTCAGATGAATGGTCGATAAAAATTGCAAAAACCAAGAAAAGAGCAGACATCCTTAACCTTGGATGGTGTGGGCCAGTCCTTAATGCCCAAAATTTTTATGGGGTCCATGTGTGTCACCCCCTTTTCAAGGATTACCCCCAGGTAATCCATGCGCAGGGAGTGGAAAAGGCACTTCTCAAGTTTGTAGTAGAGATTGTGTTCCGTGGACATGCGAAGTACGTCTTTGACTGCTTCAACGTGATCTTCGAGTGAGTATTTGAGTCCTGTAGTGATGCCAATATCATCCATATAAACCTGTATAACAGTACTGCATGCTTTGTGTTTGGCGATGATGTCCCTGAAGATGAAGTTCATCATCGTCTGGAATGTTGCCAGGGAATTTGTCAAGCCAAAGAACATCACCATTGGTTTGAATAATCCATAACACATTTTAAACACAGCCTTCTCTTCATCTCCCTCTTTAATTTGTATGTTATTGTACCCCCATCTGACATCGAGCTTGGTGTAGATGTGGGTGTTGCTGAGATCAGTAATGAGATTGGAGATAAGTGGGAGAGGGTATTGATTGTGTATGGTAACTGCATTGATTTTTTGATAGTCCTGTACTGGACACAGCTTTCTGTCCTTCTTTTTGATGAAGAAGAAAGATGATGCGTACAGTGATTTAGAGGGTCTTATGTATCCCTTCTTTAGTTGTTCATCAATCCATTCACGTAGTTTTCTGTCTTCTTCTTCTGTCATAGGGTATATTTTGCAATCAATGGCATCCACCGTGCCAGGTTTGAATTTGATTGTGTGATCCCAGGGTCTACTGGGAGGGAACCTGTCTGAAGCCTCTTCACTGAAAAGGCGTGCATATTCCTGATACTCTGCGGGTAACTCGGCTTTCGTTGTATATTGCTGGGCAGCAATGGCAAGATCAGTAGTGGTTTCTCTGATCCGACATCCTTCTTTGAATTGCTGCCATTGTTTGTTGGTAATAATGCAGGAGTGCACAACCTCGTATTCATCATCCTGTATGGAAGAGGTTGCCACCACTGGTGTAATGCACTCAATATGGGGGTTAACTGACCAGATGACAATGGGAAGCATTGTTTTGTGTATTGTGGCTTGTGACCATTTGATATGTGGGTCATATATGGCGAGCCAGGGATACCCTAGTACAATATCTTTGTTGCCAATGTCTGTGATAAGGAAGTGTATTTCCTTATTGATCCCTTTAGTTTGAACATCGACATCAATGTAATGGGTGATACACCCCAATTTGTTTTTGGTATTGTCAATATTCCATATTTTCTTCAGGATGTCAAGTTATTTGGTTCTAAATCCCATCCTTTTAACAAAGGAGGGCCGCATGAAGCAGTGGGTTGCTCCAGAGTTGACTAGTGCTTGTATGTTGGCCATTGTGTAACTGGTGCAAATTGATACTGGAACTCTCATAGAACAATAGTGAGTCATGATTACACTGTTACAATTAACCACCCTCACCCAGGCCGATGGGTTCAGGTGTCCTGAAAACCCTCCTTCTTCCACAACTGTTGGAGGATAATGTCCTTTATGTTGTCTGATTCTCCTGCTACTCCATTAAGCCAATCGTTGGTGCACTGTTGAGGGGGTGTTTCTTGGACCACCCTGGTAGTGACTTCAGGTTCTTGTTGGTGATAGTTGGTGTCAATATACCGACTGGTTGATGCTTGAGGTTGTTGGTAACTTCCTCTTGGTTGTCTGCAGTCTTGAGCCATGTGTCTGTCCTTTCCACAGTTATAACATGTGACTGGCCTTGGGTTGTTACATCCTCCTCCCCTTTGCAAAAATCCCCCTTATGGTCTGTATGGGGGTCAAGGAGCAAGTATATCTTCTGCTCCTGTTAACTGCCCTCAGATGCAATCTGCTAACATGTCCATCGCATTTCAGTCTCTTGGCAAGTTTCTAGGCTGCCAAGAGCTTCTTGGTGGTCCTTGCCATTGATGTGGTTGTTGCAATCGTTCTTGCTTCTGTGGTGCTCCTTTATCAAGCATAGCCTTGAGGTGCATATATTGTTGTTGGTGAGTGGTGGCAGCTTCCTTCCACTCGCAGTAGTTTTGTGGAGAGTTGAGAGTGTATACCTTGGAGTAAAGGTCCTTAGGTAACCTGCTTGCAAATAGATCCAGTGTCTGAGGATTGTTGAGTTGATACTGAGCGCATCACACTAGTTGTTCAAACTGGGTGCAATACTCATCTAGATTACCCCCAATCATCTTGAGACCTTTTTTGAGCTCATATTGAGCCTGTTCTTGTTCCATCATATTTCAGAAGTGCTGCATGAAGCTGCATGTGACTTCATTCCATAGTCCTTCACTAGTACGAGGTATGCCTGTTTGAATCTGGCCATTGAGCCAGGTAAGCATAGCCAATACCCATTCACTGATGTTGATGCCTTTGATGTAGGATAGAAAGAGTAAGGCGCATTGATAAGGTGTAGCCATAATGCTTTCATCGGTGTTCATGCCCCAATAGACATGCCATTGTGTGAGAAACGCTTTGACTTTGGTGCATTCTCCATTGAATACTGTAGGTGCCTTGCCAGCTAATTTGTTATTTTGCAGGGGAATGATAGGGCCTGCACCTGGTATTCCTCCTCCTGGTGGTCCTCCTGGGAATCCTCCAGGGAATCCTCCAAATCCTCCTCCTTGTGGTGGTGATCCTCCTCCTGGTAAGTCACTGGGGGGTCCACCTCCTCCACTAGGTGGATTGGGTATGTTGGGTCCTATAGCACAATGGATAGCTACATCATCATCTGTCATTCGATGACCGGTATGTGGATTGATAAGTGCTAATATGTCTTGCGCTTCTCACACAATATGTTGCTGTTCTTCTCAGGCCATCTGATCTATAGTATCAGAGGCTAGTTGTATTTCTTCTTGCATAATGGTTGCAGTAGCCATTGCAACTGCTGGGCTATGAATGTGGATTACTTCTGGTTTGGTGTGAATAGTGAGAGACTCAGTTTGTTGTATAATGTGTTCTCCAATGGCTCCCAGGCTAGTGTCCTCTGCTGGTGTTTCCTCTCTACTAGGAGGTTCTTGACTTTCAGACGCTTCTTCTCCACTAACACCTTTGTTGGTATACTCCCATGTTTGTCCATCAATAGGACTGTAATCTGCTTGACTGTTGAGCTGTCATGCATCAATATTGCAGTTGTAATTTCTTCCTGCTGGTCTTACTATATCCCAGCAACAATCTATGGGATTCCACGTAACTTCTGTCCAACAGAGGTGGTTGAAATTGAACTCAACAGGTCAAAAATGGTTAGGACCATTAAATTCTACAAAGTATCCAGTGTCTTCTCCTCATTCTCTCCACTGGGCTGCTCCCAGGAATCTTGTTGGTACATTACAATCTCCTCGTTGTTCGAGATGATAAGGATGGAAAGATGTCCACTGTTCTCTGGTAAAATATGCCACTTTGAAGGATCTTGGTCTTAATGTTATGCTCCACTGGCATTAGTCCAACTTGGACTTGTGATGGCATAAACGACTTAGCAGATACGAGGCATATGGGGAACATGTGTCAACCCAATGCAAGCTGAACAGGGGCTCAACAGGCACACACTGCAGCAAAGATGATAACAAGCTCAACCCTTGGTATGTCGAAGCGGAAGCACACTTAGTCCTGAGACTAAGGCAGACAAGAGACAAGTCAATGTAGTGGATTGGAGAAGACCAAGATGGGGACTCTTGGTCTTCCAGGACAACTACTTATACAGATACATGCGGGCTTTAAAGTGCCGCTAGAACAATAGGTAACCAGTAGTGTAACTAGCTTGAACCCTAGTACAGCTATCCTAGGAATGAGTCATACATGAGTCACAATCACATGCGAACTACTATGCTGACTGATATGAAGTAAGAGTCCATGACTAATGATACTATTGGGCCATAGTCATAACCAGCTATGAGTCATTCACAACATGTACCAAAGTCCATACCATAACAACTGACAACTGTTATCAAACCTTTATCACTCCTGTATGCACAAAATCATGGCGCCTCTGGAAACAGCTGGAACTACTGGGGTTTATATGGCATGTGGAAACAGGTGGCTCTTTTGAAACCATCCTATCCTTGCGTCTTTTATTGGTGACTATCCAGAACAGGTTCTCTCAATGGGCACTCTTACTGGTGGATGTCCCACCTGCGATGTCAACCACAACAAACTGGGGGATTATAGTCGGCAAGACGTGCCCCCTCTCCAGGACCTCAGCTCAATCCTGGAGGTTATCAGCACTTTTGATCAGGACCCAGCTGGCTTTCTCATCGCCTGCTCTGCTGCCAAAATCAAGCCAATTGTTGATCCATTTTGGAAGGATCTCCCATATATGCACATATTCCGTTCCATCACACCTGATATTTTGCATCAGATATACCAGGGAGTCATCAAACACATTGTTGGTTGGATCATAAAAGTGATTGGGCCAGAGGAGGTGGACATGAGGTGTCATCATTTGCCCCCAAACCACAACCTCTGCTCTTTCACCAAGGGGATCTCATCCCTCTCCCACATTACTGGCCAGGAGCATGACCAAATGTGCCGCATTCTCCTCACACTCATTATGGATACACCTCTTGCTGAGGGATCTTCAAAGCTGGTCTGGGCAGTCTGGGCACTCATGGACTTTGCCTTTCTTGCACAGTATCCAGTACATACAGGCAAGACACTGGAACTCTTGGAGGATGCCTTGTCACGTTTTCATGACAACAAGGAAGTTTTTGTTGACCTTGGCATTTGCGATCATTTCAATTTACCCAAACTTCACTTTGCAAGCCATTATGTTGACCTCATCAAGCTCTATGGAACAACAGACAACTTTAATACCAAGTACACTGAGCATCTTCACATCGATCTAGCAAAGGAGGCCTATGCTGCCACCAACTCAAAGGATGAGTTCTCACAGATGACAACCTGGCTGGAGTGTAAGGAGGAGATTTATTGGCACAACCATTTTGTTGAATGGTGGCTCCAAGGGTCTCCTCCAATTGCACCAGCAAATGATGAATGGCAACCCCCTGGTCTGGAACTCAATCGCAAATTGCAAACAATGATACACCTGTCCAATTGGAATGTTTCATTGAAAGTCCTTGAGACTGAATATGGGGTGCAGAACTTCTGTGTTGCGCTGTGATGGTATGTGGTACTTTCAAATGCGCCTCACACAAATATGGTGCAAGTTGAGTGCCACCTTTGGGACATTCATCTTCCATTTTGACATCTCCCTGTCTGGCACAGAATCAAGTATCTTCACAAAGATATCTACACAGGTAAGACTCTGACAGCTGACACCATCCATGCCCACCCTTAGAGGGTTGACACTCATGGTCGTCATGTGCCTGGCCAATTTGATATGGTGCTTATCAATAATGGGACTGGGGGGGATACCTGAATAATGGGTACATTTTTTCTTGGCAATAGCAGTACGTATGTTCATCATCTAATTTTGGATAGGTTACTGCATCAGCCATGTTTGAGTCATTTTCTCCCTTCCTGATAATTCATGTCCAATCCTTTTCTTGGATGGAAGTGGAGTTCCAATGTATCTTGCCTATGTTGACTGGTACACAGCATTCACAGAAACTCCAGACTCAGACAATCTATTATACAAGATCTCACCCCTGAAGGACTGCCTTAGGGGACAAGTGTGCAGTATCATACCTCTTGCAAATATCTGGAGAAGTGTCCAGCTCATTTCAAAATTTGGGGGAGCTGCACCTCCAGAGTGGATGAGCAGCATGGTACTTGATTCAGTGAAAACATTTTTTGTAAATAGTTTTACAGACTGCCATTTATACCATGTCATGTGCTAATATACAAATGACCATGCCTGAAAACATTTTGGCCCATTCACCATGAACAATGAACACAAACACTACTGTAGTCATCAGTCACTAGTCACCCCATAGCCAACTCAATTGTTATCTGGAATACCTCAATGGGCCCATGAGTGACATTCTCTCAGGGTGTTTAACTCTCCCAGATCTCATCTGGATCAGGACTCACTCCTTTCTTGCAGCTTGGCTAAGGCCCAGGCAGCTGTCAATACTGACACCAAGTGCTGACAGCAATTAGTCATTTCAACCTTTATGAAACAAACAGCCTTTGTAGATGCTGCCTGTTGTTCATGAATGATTCCTTGGGCTCACCAATCACTGAACATTGTCCAATCTCTCCAGGCCATTACTGTACTGAGCTCCTCTCCATCTGACAAGTCTGTGGACATGTCACACCAACAGTCGCATCATCAGCCTGAGCCTGTCACACATCACGTGTTCTGTGGCATTGCCACTTTGCAAATCCCCACTTTTCAACAGCTCTCCAACATCATATCTGTGGTTCTCACCAACTAGCCAGCAGTAACACTGCCAACCTCTCCCCATACACCCAGCACCAAATCCAATTTGATGTTATCAAGACACTATGTACAGCACTTGGTGTGCCACCCAGGGTCCCATTTTTGTCTGTGGTGGTGGGCCAGCACAGGCCCCACATCACTGGATCCCCCCACAGCAGCATCCAATGGTGTAATTTACCCTCACTTCCTGAGGGCCAATAAAAAACACTTCCTGCACAGTTTGCCAACACTGTGGCATGCCTTAGGATAAATGACTGGGGCTTCATCATTGACCACTGACTGACCAGCCCCTTGGGTTTTGCATAGAGCTATTTTCATGTGGAACGACTTCAGCTCTGTATGTCTTCTGTCTCTTTGATTATGATCATATTTGTTGATTCATTCTTGTCTAGGTCACTGCAAATGATGAGTGGCCTGCTGTTGGCGCTGCTCTGGGATTTCTCCCATTCTCAGCAGGGACCTACCCAACTACTGGGGTGTGCGCCTATCATAGCGCATTGGTTGCAGCAGTTATACAATGACCCTTCACTCCAATTCAAGTAGGCCTACATTGATGTCAGGCTTTGAGGGAGTTACCGGCTCTCCGATTCAGAAAGTGAAATTCCAGAGTACGTCAGAAATTTAGAGGACATTGTCTAAAAAATGTTCACCATGGTCAGTGGATGTGTTCCTTAGCTGAAGGGCATTACTGATATCATTGGACATGAGGTGATTGTCTTATACCAAACTCCAGCTGGAGGAGAGGAAGAAACCAGACCCAACAGTATATAGTCAAAAGGTGTGTAATGTTGACAAGGATCTAAGGACAATGTTTGGTCTCAAGTCAGCAGCACAGGGTAGTACCCCAGTGCCGCAACAACTGTATGCAACAGCATCAACAACCACATGCAACATCAACAACTGCATGCAACAACTATGACCACACCTCCTATGACTCCTGATGAACAGCACAGTAGAAGGGCATACTCACAGAGTGCAAAGGTGTCTGTGGTGAGATATGCTAGAGTGCTTGAGGCAGCAACAGGGGGTCAGGCAAGTGAAGCAGGAGAGTTGTCTGGCACACAGAGCAGTGAGGAACTGATGATTCAATTGAAGGGATAAGACATACCTGGCACACAGAGCAGTGAGGAACTGATGTGGACCAGGAGCGTACAAGCCTACTACTTATACTATACAGAGGAGTGACACTACTACAAGGGAAGTAACATAGGGTCACACAATACAAGAGACGTTGTTCTACATGTGGGACAAAGGAATGTGCTAATGGAGAACAAGGAGCGCAAAACAAAGAGAGTCCAGACTAATGATGATATCATAGTGACATCACAATAAAGATAACGCTAGAAAGAGAACAAAGGAAGGAGTACAATGAAGAGTCCAGAGTAGTCCATATGATGTCATTGTACAGTGATGTCATAGAAGTCCTAGATTGTACAGATCAAATCAAATCTAATCTAAAGCGGTCCTAATTAATCTACAGCAGTCCATATCTGTAAGTCCGGTCTGTTAGAGCCACTAAGTGCACAAGGGTCACTTATCAACAACTCCCAATCCTTCAACCCATCCAGCTCCTCTTCCTGCACCACCTGTCACCATCTGTCCATCCCATCCACCTCCCACCACTGATTCCCAACCAGGACACCAAGCACAAGCCCTTGGAGCAGCAATGTTGACACTGCCGCTGACTCCAAGCACAAGTGCCTCCACTCCACCTGCACAAGTAGCAACACCTGCTACCACAGCAGCATCTCCACAAATGCACAAGTCCCCCAATGTGGCATATAAAGTGAAACTGAAGGCTACATTCAGTTTCAGTAGTTGGAAAAAGATCAAGAACTGGTCAATGGAGCCCTCTACGGATGCGGAAGCCTGACATGGAGGGGGGCTGAGAATGGGATTGACAGTATGCTGGGATCACATCTGCCAATTCTGGAGGGGTAAAGTTGGCTGGGGTGGGGCAGAAAGGCAATGAGTGCGAGCAGGTAGTGCTGGGATTACTGTTACAGAGTACATGAACAAGGATCTGACTGGTATGACATTTACACATTGTGCAGCTTGCCAGCATTGAACAATCCCCCAACGTGATCCACTTCACCATGCACAGATGGAACTTGACAAACTAGCACATGAGGTTTCCTTCTGCACCATTGTTGGCTCGCCTTGCAAAGGCTGCAACACATTCATGTGACGTGCTGCCTGCTCCACACATGGATGGTTGTGTTAGAACATCCACATGCAGGGGACATTGGGCAGATCATGTCATCAGAAAAGCAGATGCAGTGACAAAGAAAAGCCTCAGGGATTAGTATATTCTTTGAATTGTACACATACTAGGAATCCATCTCTTTACTTTTCGATACTGCCCACTGTGCCTGACCACCTGCCACCTACCTGCAACTTGTTCATTTTTCCTCTCACACAATAATAATATAATATTGTACAACATATGTCAAGTCATCATTTTTTCATGTAAATCATGCTGCTGGGCACACAGGTGAACTAATTTCAATAAACCAATGTAAAATCAAACTATCAATTGTAGTTCAAGTATGAGAAAAGTGTATAAATGACAAATAAATAAGATATTCTGTTGAACCTGCTAAATTGACATCAATTGTCAGATGGAGCTTTTCCTGATGAGTGAGAACTGATGTGGACCAGGAGCATACAGAGTACTCTACTTATACTATACTGAGGTGTGACACTAGTACAAGGAGGGTAATACAGAGTCACAGACTACCAGGAGCATTGTTCTACATACAGGACAAAAGGAGTGTACTAAAGGAGAACAAAGTGACTAGAACAAAGGAAGTCCAGACAAGTATGATATCATAGTGACATCACAATAAAGATAACACTACAAAGGGAACAAAGCAGAAAGTACAATGAAGAGTCCAGAGTAGTCCATATGATGTCATTGTACAGTGATGTCATAGAAGTCCTACATTGTACAGATCTAATCTAATCTAAAGTAGTCCGAAATCTACAAGTCCTTTTGAGCCACTAAGTGCACAAGGGCTACTTATCAACAAGGAGGAGGTGGGGGAGGTGAGGAGAAGAAGGTGAGCAAGGTGATGCTGGAGGAGGTGGTGGTGGTGGTGAGTGAGAGGGAGGGAGGAGGAGGAGGCAAGTGAGGTGGTGGAGGTGGTGGAGGAGGCTGTGGGAAACTCACTATCACTCGACAGTGAGGGGTAAGGCTGGAGACAACAGCAGGCAAGATAGAGACAGAGAATGATGAACAGCATGCAGAGATCCAATACTCACAGTGAGACAAAGTACTGTGGTGAGATAATGGGGCAGCTGGAAGCAGCAACAGAGAGATCTTGCAGTAGTGAAGCAGAGGGGTGTCTGGCACACAGCAGTGAGAGAACTGATGATGGTATTACAGAGGAGAGAACATACCTGGCACACAGCAGTGAGAGAACTGATGTGGACCAGGAGTGTACAAGCACTACTACTTATACTATACAGGGGAGTGACACTAGTACAAGAGATGTAACGTAGAGTCACAGAATACAAGGTGCATTGTTCTACATACAGGACAAAGGAGTGTATCAAAAGGAGAACAAAGTGCAGAGAAATAAAGAAGGTCCAGAACAAGATGATATCATGATGACATCACAATAAAGATAATGCTGTAAAGAGAACAAGGATGAAAGTACAATGAGGAGTCTGGAGTAGTCCATATGATGTCATTGTACAGTGATGTCATAGATAAGTAGAATAGTCTGAGATTGTACAGATCAAATCTAATCTACAGAAGTCCAATTAATCTTATCTAAAGCAGTCCATATCTGCAAGTCCTTCTAGAGCTGCTAAGTGCGCAAGGGTCACTTATCAACAGAGAGATTGTTGAGGGCAAAAGGGAGGTGTCTTGGCTCAAAGGAAGTAGTGGTGCACAAGGAGTGGGGCACTTGAAAGAGCTAGGAGGCAAGAGGGAAGATGTCACAAGTGGACAGTCTAAGGGACTGTCCAATAGATTGTGCTAACTTATATACTACAAGGGGTGGTCTGTGCATAGGTTTAGGGCAGGCTTAGGGCCTGTCCATGAGTGCTGCACAATACTGTGGATTGGAACATTCCAGAGACAAGTATTAATACTGTCCAATCAGAAAGGGTCTAAACATAGATTGACTGTGCCACACAGTCAATGATGCCATATTGTGCCATAGTGGCATGATTCCACAGTAACTGTGGAAATCCCATGATTGATACACATGTACCTTCATGTAACTTGAAAGACAGAGCAATCATGTGATGAGTCACATGATTGTTGAAGAGTGAAGTTCAGACTCCAATTCCAGATTTCCCTTTTTAGGAAGTTGATGACATAAGACTGGGCTGGCATGGACTGGTCCTAAGCACCTGAGTCATGACCAGGTTTATAGGTTCATGACAGTATCCCCTTTTTATCATTGTGCTATACCGCTAGCACTGGTTGGTTTGGGTCTAGGGGCACTGGGGTTGGCCTTGTGGAATTGTTGGACAAGGTCTTGGGTGTGGGTCATTTGGGAGGCTGGAAGCCAGGAATTTTCAGAGTTGGGGTATCCCTTCCACTTGATCAGGTAAAGTATGCCCTTTTTATTAGGCAATACCTTGGACTGTAGGACCTTTTCAACTTCATAGTGTTCATTTTCTCCTTGAACAATTTCAGGAGGTGGTCAAGTGAAGTTAGGGCCATGTGTAGTGTTTTCTTTGTATGGGGAGATCAGAGAGTTGTGGAAGACTGGGTGGATGCACCATGTTTTTGGGAGCAGGAGCCTGCAGTTAACTCCCCAGGTGGAAAGGACTTTAAATGGTCCATGGCATCTTAGGACAAGTTTAGCTTTTGGATGGGTAGTGTGGATATTGGTTCCTTCCAACCAGACTAGATTGCCTGATTTGAATTCATGAGAGGGGGTAGATGTTTTTGACCCTCTCATTACTTCTGCTGCTACTTTAAGGGCTGCCATAACTTCAGAGCATATCTGGTTTAGTGTGTGCAGTCTTTCCTTGGCTGTAGGTATTTTGGTGGTGAAATGGTGATGAACAGCAAGGTGAACAGGGACTATACTCACAGTGACAAGAGGACTGTGGTGAGATATAGGCAGCAGCTGGGAAGCAGAGAGGAGTCTTGCAGGTGAAGCAGAATAGTGTCTGGCACACAAGCAGTGAGAACTTGATGAATAGCACAGACAGATCCAGTACTCACAGTGACAAAGGAGACTGTGGTTGTTGATAAGTAGCCTGTGCGCACTTAGCAGCTCTAATGGACTTGTAGATAATGGACTACAGTAGATTAGATTATTCATTTTGATCTGTACAATCTGGACTATGACATCACATGTATATGACATCATATGGACTATTCCAGACCTACTATTGTACTACGTTTCTTTGTTCTACTTTTGTTCTTATCTTTATTATGATGTCACTATGATATCATCCTGCTCTAGACTCTTCTTGTTCTCATCGCCTTGTTCTCTTTATATCCACTCTTTTGTGTCCTATATAGAACAATGCATCTTGTATTCTGTGACTAGGCATTACTCACCTTGTAGTACTGTCACTCCCTGTATGAGTATAAGTAGAGTACCATGTATGCTCCTGGTCCACATCAGTTCCTCACTGTTGTGTGCCAGGTATGTCCCCTCTTCCCCAATGTATTATCAGTTCCTCACTGTTGTGTGCCAGACACCCTCTGCTTTCACTGCAAGACTTCCCCTCTGCTGCTTACCAGTTACACCTTATATCTCACCACAGACTCTTTTGCCCTCTGTGAGTATAGGTTCTATCTGTGCTGTTCATCAGTGGTGAGATACTAAATGCAGCTGGTAGGCAGCAGAGGGAACTGTCAAGCAAGTGAAGCAAAGGTGTTCTGGCACACAAGCAGTGAGAACTGATGTGGACCAGGAGCATACATAGTTCACTACTTATACTGTTTACAGGTGTGACACTAGTACAAGGAAGTAACATAGGGTCACATAGTACAAGGGACATTGTTCTACATGTGGACAAAAGGAATGTACAGATGGAGAACAAGGAGCATAAAAATAAAGAAAGTCCAGACTGAAATGATATCATAATGACATCACAATAAAGATAGAGCTAAAGAAAGAACAAAGGTGTAGTTCAATGACATGTCCAGAGGAGTCCACATGATGTCATAGTACAGTGATGTCATAGATAAGTAAATACAAGGTGTCTAAGATTGTACAGATCAATATCTAATCTACATGTCCTGTATATCTAATCTAAAGCAGTCCATGCTGCAAGTCTGGTCCATATGAGCCACTAAGTGCACAAGGGTCACTTATCAACAGAACTGATGTTTAATATTACAGTGGAGGGAACATACCTGGCACACAAGCAGTGAGAACTGATGTGGACCAGGAGTGTACATGGTACTCTACTTATACTCCTACAGAGAGTGACAATAGTACAATGCAGGTAACACTAGTGACAGAATACAAGGGTGGTATTGTTCTACAAATGGACAAAGGAGTTGATGCTTTGAGAACAAAGAAGGGAGAACAAGGAGAGTCCAGAGCTAAATGATATCATAGTGACATCATAATATGATGAACAGCATGCAGAGATCCAATACTCGCAGTGAGACAAAGTGTACTGTGGTGAGATAATGGGGCAGCTGGAAGCAGCAACAGAGAGAGAGATCTTGCAGAGGTGAAGCAGAGGGGTGTCTGGCACACAGAGCAGTGAGAACTGATGTGGACCAGGGTGTACAAGCAGTCTACTTATACTGTACAGAGGTGTGACACTAGTACAAGGGAAGTAACTATAAGTCACAGAGTACAAGGGATGCATTGTTCTACAACAGGACAAAGGAGTGTGCATAAGGAGAACAAGGTGTATAGAACAAGATGATGAACAGCACACAAAGAGATCATACTCACAGAGGCAAAGAGTCTGTGGTGAGATATGATAGGGTGGCTGGAGGCAGCAACAGGGAGGTCAAGCAGTGTAAAGCAAGATGGTAGTCTGTGTTGATAAGTGACCCTTGCGCACTTAGCGGCTCGTACGGACCAGACTTGCAGCATGGACTGCTTTAGATTAGATATACAGGACTTGTAGATTAGATACTGTTTGATCTGTACAATCTGGACTTATCATTGTGTCATACATGACATCACTACACTTCTATGACATCATAACATCTGGACTCTGCGTTGTATATTGTCTTTGTACTTTCCTTTGTTCCATACTTAGCTTTATCCTTATTATGATGTCACTATGATATCATTTGCTTCTGGACTCTCCTTATTCTTTCTTCCCTTATTCTCAGAACGTCCACTCTTTTGTCTGTTTGTAGAACAATACTTCCTTGTACTGCGTGACTTAGTGTTACATCCCTTGTACAGTGTCACTACCAGAAAGTGTATAAGTAGAGTACCATGTACGCTCCTGGTCCACATCAGTTCTCACTGCTTGTGTGCCAGGTAAGCCTCTTCTCTCTAATGTAACAACATCAGTTCTCACTGCTTGTGTGCCAGACCCTTTGCTTCAAACTGCAACTCCCTGTCTCACCTCTGCTTCCAGCGTCCCTGCATATCTCACCACAGTCTCCTTTGTCACTGTGAGTATGCTCTCTGTGTTTGCTGTTCATCAGTCTGGCACACAGCAGAGTGAGAACTGATGTGGACCAGGGTGTACAGAGTACTCTACTTATACTATACAGAGGTGTGACACTAATACAAGAGTATTAACACAGAGTCACAGAATACAAGGAGTGTTGTTCTACATACAGGACAAAAGGAGTGTACCAAAGGAGAACAAGGCAACTAGAACAAAGAAAGTCCAGACAAGGATGATATCATAGTGACATCATAATAGAGATAAGAGCTAGAAAGGAACAAAGGACAAAGTACAATGAAGTGTCCGAAGTGTTCTACATGATGTCATTGTACATGATGTCATACATGACACAATGATAAGCGCTAGATTGTACAGATCAAATCTATGTAATCTACAAGTCCAATTAATCTAATCTAAAGCAGTCCATGCTGCAAGTCTGGTCCATACAAGCCGCTAAGTGCATGTGGGTCACTTATCAACACAAGAGAGTGTCTAGACAAGTATGATATCATAGTGGCATCACAATAAGGATAACACTAGAAAGGGAACAAAGGATGAAGTACAATGAAGAGTCTGGAGTAGTCCATATGATTTTATTGTACAGTGATGTCATGGAAGTGCTAGATTGTACAGATCAAATCTAATCTACATAAGTCCACTTTATCTAATCTATAGCAGTCCATATCTGCAAGTCCATTAGAGCTGCTAAGTGTGCACAGGCTACTTATCAACATAATAAAGATAAGAACAAAAACAGAACAAAGAGACGTAGTACAATGAAGAGTCTGGAAGTAGTCCATATGATGTCATTGTACAGTGATGTCATAGTCCAGATTGTACAGATCAAACTAAGTAATCTAATCTAAAGTAGTCCGAAATCTACAAGTCCTTTAGAGCTGCTAAGTGCACAAGGGTCACTTATCAACAAATGGATGGGGGAAATGAACTCTGGTTTGTACCCATACCAAACTTCAAAGGGTGATTTGTGGGTTGTGCTATGTTGTCAGGCGTTGTGTGCAAATTCCATGAACAGAATTAGATCTACCCAGTTGTCTTGTTGGAAGTTACAGAAAACATGGAGGTATTGTTCAAGTTCTTGATTAACATGTTCAGTTTCTCCATCAGTTTGCAGTGTTGATAAGTGACCCCTGTGCACTTAGTGGCTCAAAAAGGACTTGCAGATACAGACTGCTTTAGATAAGATATATTGGACTTGTAGATTAGATTATATGATCTGTACAATCTCAGACTTCTTAGCTTATCTATGACATCATGTACAATGACATCATATGGACTACTTCCGGACTTTTCATTGTACTACATCTCCTTGTTCTGCTTTTGACCTTATCTTTATTATGATGTCACTATGATATCATCTTGCTCTGGACTCTTCTTGTTCTCATCACCTTGTTCTCTTTATATTCACTCCTTTGTGTCCTATATAGAACAATGCGTCTTGTATTCTGTGACTAGGTGTTACTCACCTTGTAGTACTGTCACTTCCTGTATGAGTATAAGTAGAGTACCATGTACGCTCCTGGTCCACATCAGTTCCTCACTGTTGTGTGCCAGACTATTACTCTGCTTCACTTGCTTGACACCCCCTCTGCTGCTATCCAGTTGCTGCCTGTCTCTCACCACAGTCACCTTTGCCACTGTGAGTATAGGTTCTGTCTTTGCTGTTCATTATGCAGGTGGAAGGCTGTAGATAGTGTGGATTTGACTCCTAGCTTGCTCCATATTTCTTGCATAACTTTTGATGCAAACTGAGGGCCTCTGTCAGATATGACTTGTTATGGTAGGCCAGTACATCTCCAAACATTTTCAAGGTAAAGTTGGGCTATTTCATCTGCAGTAATGGTTTTGTTGCAAGGGGAAATGACTACTGCTTTGCTAAGTCAATTGACCAATACAAATAGTGAATCATAGTTGTCACGCTCACAAGGAGCATTTGGTCATTCAAAGGGTAAGTGGATCTGATCTCCCCCACTTGCAGGAGGTGGGTGCTAAGTGTCGTTCTTAGCGTTGTGATTGGAGCTCAAGTCAGCTGTCTGAGAGGGAGGGAAGACTCACATCTCAGATACAGACAGGTGAGTAGACTTAGGGTCTACTTGTGATGACTCACTGTCACTCGACAGGGGGTCACAACGAAGGCAGAGACTGGGGGCTGAGGAGGGTGTGGAGAACGATGAGGGAGGACAGAAGAACACAAGATACGCTCTTGGCTCAAAGAGGAGTAGTGGCGCGTGATGAGCGGGGCACTCGAAGGAGCTGAGAGGCAAGAGGGAGGATGTCACAAGTGGACAGTCTGAGGGACTGTCCGTAGAATTGCACCAGCTTATATACTACAGGGGGTGGTCTGTGCGTAACTTTAGGGCAGGCTTAGGGCCTGTCCACGGGTGCTGCGCAGTACTGCGCAAGGGAACATTCTAGAGACATCTAACAATAGAGTCCAATCAGAATGTGTTTAAACATAGAACAACTGTGCCGCAGTCAATGGCACAATCTTGCGTCAGGATGGTGTGATTCTGCAGTCAATGCGGGAATCCCCGAGGGGTGGTGACTTGGTTGGTTATCTTCATTGAATGATTGACAATCAACTGTTGATAAGTACACATGTACACAACACGTGGTTTGAGAGGCGTGACTGATCACATGATCGTTTGAGAACAGAATTCAAACTCCGATTCGGAATTCCCCTTTAGGAAGGTGATTACATAAGACCAGGCTGGCGCAGACCGGTCCTAAGCACCCTTGAGTCACGACCAAGTTATAGGTTCGTGACAGTATCCCCTTTTTAGCGTTGTGCTATTCCACAAGCACTAATGTTCTTTGGTTGAGGGGCGGAGGGGTTGTCCTTGTGGAAACATTTGACAAGTTCTTGGGCATGGGACATTTGGGAGCCAGGGAGCCAGGAATTCTCAGAGTCAGGATACCCCTTCCACTTGATCAAGTAAAGTATGCCTTTCTTGTTAGGCAATACCTTTGACTGCAGGACCTTTTCGACTTCATAGTGTTCGTCTTCCCCTTGGACAATTTTGGGGGGTGGTCGAGTGAAGTTAGGGCCATGTGTGGTGTTTTCTTTGTATGGAGAGATCAAGGAGTTATGGAAGACTGGGTGGATTTGCCATGCCTTTGGGAGTTGGAGTTTGCAGTTAACTCCCCAGGAAGATAGGACTTTAAAAGGACCATGGCGTTGTGGAGCGAGTTTAGCTTTGGGGTGGGTAGTGTGGATATTAGTCCCTTCCAGCCAGACTAGATTGCCTTCATTGAACTTGTGGGAGGTCATGGTTGACTTGGAATTTCTCATTACTTCTGCAGCAATTTTGAGGGCTGCAGTGACTTCAGAGCAGATTCGGTTCAACACGTTTAGTCTTTCTTTGGCTGCAGGTATCTTGCTATTGAAGTGGATGGGGGGAATGAACTCCAGATTGTACCCATACCACACTTCAAAGGGTGACTTGCGAGTTGCGCTGTGCTGTTGTGCGTTGTGCGCAAACTCCATGAATGGAATTAGGTCTACCCAATTGTCTTGTTGGAAGTTATAGAAGACATGAAGATACTGTTCAAGTTCTTGATTTACATGTTTGGTTTCTCCATCTGTTTGCGGATGGAAAGCCATGGATAGGGTAGATTTAACTCCTAATTTGTTCCAGATTTCTTGCATTACTTTCGATGCAAACTGAGGGCCTCTGTCAGAAATAACTTGTTGGGGTAGGCCAGTACGTCTCCAGATATTTTCCAGGTAGAGTTGAGCAGTTTCGTCTGCCATGATAGTCTTGTTACATGGGGAAATGACTACTGCTTTGCTGAGTCAATCAACAACTACGAACAACGAGTCGTAGTTGTAGGAGGAGGGGAAGTCTGTGATAAAATCCATTGTGATGGTTCCCCAGATTTCTTCAGGAATAGCATTGGGTTGCAGAGGTACTTGGGTTCGTGGTTTGATTTTCATGGATTGGCAGGTAGCGCATCCATTGACGTATTCTTTGACAAAGGTTGACATCCCTGCCCACCAAAAGTCTTGGGAAAGTAGTTCATAGGTTTTCCATCGCCCTGGGTGTCCTGTGGTGATGTGGTCGTGATACTGAGTTACAATGTCTCTTCGTAAGTTGTCATCTTTGGGTACATAGACTTGTCCTCGGAATAAGATGACTCCATCTTCTAAGTTCCACTCCTCTAACCCCTTGGTTAAGGATCGGGGGCCATTCTTTAAGAGGGTTTCTAGGGCTGTGGTGACTTCTTTGTTGTAAGTGTGTATTTCTCAGATGTGTTGTTGAAGGGTATTGTCGCCTTGGATAGTAACTGCAGTTCTTTGTACTGCATTAACAGAGAAAAATTTTGTATCCAGGAGCACTCGTTTTTCATCTTCATCCGCTATCCCCTTTTTATGATCTGGACGCTGGGACAGTGCATCAGACTTGTTCTGAACACCAGGCTTGTGGATGATGATGAACTGGAAATGAGAGAGGAAAAGCGCCCACCGCGCTTGCCGTCGGGAAAGTTTCTGCTTCATCATGAAGTAGGCCAGGTTGTTATGGTTGGACCAGATTTCAGTGGAATCACTATGTCCCTCGAGGTAGTGTCGGAAGGCATGAAGGGCATGAATAATGGCCAAAAGTTCCTTATCACAAATCTCATAGTGTCGTTCAGCAGGAAGAAGAGATTTCAATAGAAAGGCAACAGGGTGCCATTGGTGGAGAGCATCGGGTTGTTCAAGGACTGCACCTGTGGCAAAGTCACTGGCATCGGTGATGAGTCGGAAGGGCTTGGAGTGGTTGGGGAGGGCCAGGACAGGAGCTTCTGTGAAGCATTTGATCAGGGTGCGGAAAGTGCTTTCTGCCGGGGTACCCCAAGAAAAAGGCACATCTTTCTTGGTTAGATTGAAAAGTGGTCGGGCGATGGTGGAATAATCTTTGATAAATCGCCGGTAAAAATTGCAGAAGCCTAGGAAGGCTTGGACTTGTTTGACTGTTTGCGGGGTAGGCCACTTGGTAATCCCGGCAACTTTCGCAGGATCCATGGATACTTGGCCATTGGAAATAACGATGCCAAGGTATTCAACAGAGGTTTGTGCAAACACGCACTTCTCGGGTTTCAGATAAAGGTCGTGGTGTTCCAGCCGTTGAACCATGTCATGTGTCAACGCTGTGAGGGAGGAAATATCTTCCGTGAAGATCAGGATGTCGTCCAGGTAGACTACTACATGTCCACCGTCAATCAGAGACTCAAAGACTTGGTTCATGAATGTTTGAAACATTGCTGGGGCATTGCAGAGACCGAATGTCATTACGGTCGGCTCAAAAAGACCTAGGGAGGTCTTGAAGGCTGCCTTGTGCTCGTTGCCTTCACAGATACGGATATTGTTGTACCCCCAACGAATATCTAACTTGGTAAAATAACGCGTGTTGTGAAGTTTGTCGATTAACTTGGGAATAAGGGGTAGGAGTGCTGTGTTCTTGATTGTAATGTCGTTTAGGGCTCGGTAATCTTGTACTGGTCGGAGTTTTCCATCCTTCTTGTCTACAAAGAAGGGGGAGGCCATGGGGGACTTGGATGGTCAGATGTAACCTTTTCGCAGATGCTTGGAAATGTACTCCTTGAGTGTGTCAGCCTCTTTAGGTGTGAGTTGGTAGATGCCACAGTTCTTCATAGTGGCTCCAGGTTTCAGATCAATCGCATGATCCCAGGGTTGATGTTCAGGTAGACGGTGAGAGGCGTTCTCACTGAAGACTCGGGTGTATCGTTGGAAGTGACTTGGAATGTGCTTGGAGGAAGGTTTAGGTGCGGTCTTCGCAGCTATCTTGGTACTTGTAGTGATTTTTGCTTGGATTGCAAGGTGATTGTACTTACAGAAGCTGTGGCTCCACAGCCAGGGTTCATAGGCTTCTTGGGTGAATGCGCGTTCAACAGGTTCTATCTCATCGATAGTTGGGAGGCAAGCTGTAGTTGCGTCTTCAGGTTCTAACTCTAGGATGTTTATTGTAGTAGTTCGCATTTGAGGGACTCGGGAAGAAATAACAACGCTTGTTGTTGACAGAGTACAGGTTTTTGGGCATCTTGTAAATGCTATCTTGGGTTGATGCCAGTCAATTTCCGGGTTATGTGCTTGGAGCCAATCCGTTCCTAGGATTATATTGTGCTCCCCAAGGGTGGTGGCATATAGCTCTACCGTTTCATTGTGATAAGCGTCTTCTGCTGTTCTGATCCGTAATCTCTGGATCGTGGTGTACTTGACTGAACCCATCTTATTGGGTGACCCATCCATGTTTCTAACTGGTAAGGGTCGGATTAGTGTTCTCATTGTTAGCCCATTTGCACGTGCAAACCCATCATCCACGATGATGCCCTCCGCACCACTGTCCAACAGGGTGCGGGCACTGATTTCCTTGCCAGATTTCTTTCCTACTAGTGTCACCTTGAGAACGATTGAAGGAGCTCTCCTATTCCGAATCGTCTCTACAGGTACAGGCTTGGCTCCAAACGTCTCTAGTAGGGAAAGGCTGTGTACAACGCTACTGGCACAAATACTTCCAATTGACAGTGCTGCAATGGAAGAGCCTAAAAATCCTCATTAATAGGTACCAAACACAGACGCGCATCTGGGTCATAAGGTAGTATCTCTCGATACATCGCCCCTATACTTGCAGGGTGGTCAGTAGGTGCTTCCTCCAAACTGTCTTCATCAACAAAGGCACCGTGTGCCCTAACGTTGTTGTCAGATTGGCCTCTTTTGGCCTTCATTGCCATTGTCTTTGCTAGGCATTCCTTGAGAATGTGGCCTGGCTTGCCACAGTATAAACAGAGTTTGTTCTTGAACTGGTGGTCGCACTCCTCCTTTGTGAGCTTTCCACAAGATTTACTCGGATGGGATGAAGAAGCATTGATGTTAATGCTGTCGTCTTCCATCAGGATCGCTTGGCCTGAAGCAGACTTCTGGGGCTTGTTGTACTGGTTGATAGCATGACCCACGTAAACTCGATAGACACAGTCAAATTCTCTTGCTTTCTCTATGAGATCGTCAAAGGTAGTGGGCAAGGGGGATACGCTGAGTAACTTCATGTTCAAGGCGGTCGGGATTGCTTGTCGGAAGGCATACATCTTTGTTTGCTCGTTTGCGCCACTTTGTTGGGCATGGGTGGACCATTCTTGGAACCACTCATTGAAAGGACGGGTGCCCATCTTCAGGGTGTACATTTTGTTTGTGGCTTCCATAGCTGTATGGGCAGGAACGAAGTGTTTGTTAAAGTCAGTTTTGAACGCTGCCCACGTTCCAAAGGTAATGGCAGCTCCGCCAGTCAGGTTTAAGGCTTTCTTCTGCCTATCCTGGGCCCACTCGCCTGCAGAGGTGCCCACTTTAAAGTAGGTAAGGGCCGTGGAAATCTTCTTGTTGTCGGTGTTGAAGATGGAACTGTTCAGGTGAAAATAATTTGCCAAATTATTCCAGAAAGCTTCTGCTTTATCAGGCTTTCCATCAAAGGGTTCAGGTGCTGCTCCAAGGATCTTTGTGGGAGCAGGTGCTGCCATGGTTATACTTGGAGGTGGAACAGATGCAGGGGGTACAGAGGTTCTCGGGGAAACTGTTGTACTAACAGTGATGGGTGGCGATGGGAGTCGAGGGGGGGGTGTCGGGAATGGCAGACAACTTGGACCAGTGGTACTGGGGGAAACTTGAGGGGAGGATGGTCGGGAGGTTACTTGGGAAAGTAAGCCGGAAAGAGTCCTAGTAGTACTTTCTAGGATCTGGGAAACTTCAGCTACGTCACTGTCGGAGTCGGGGGATTTATCTTTAGTTGGGGTTGCGAACTCTTCGCTCTCGGGTGGCTCTTCCAAGTCAGAAAATCGAACCTTTCGATTGTTGTTATACATCCAAAGCTCTTTGATGAAATTCCAGCAGACTACTTTTCCATGATAGGTGCCATGTAGTGTGTCGTAATCAAGGTCCTTGACCTTTTCGATGTCTGGGTAAGTTTTCTTGAGATCTTCAAATAATATGCATTCTTGGGTTTCAACCTTTGTCCAAGGATGTTTTCCAGTGGGACTAGTGATATCTTGTCCTTCCCACTGAGCGTTATAAAGGTTGTCGTTGTTGGAAAAGAAAGCATTATGGAAGTATACAGGGATGCAGGCTTTCTCTTGCTCTGTAAGAGGTCGTTGCGTGCTTATTCAGCTCTGTTGGTGAGGCAGGTGACAGTCCAACTGTCCAGGTTCCAGGGGTAGTAGACTTTGTACGCAGGGAGGAGGATAGCTCTATCCGGACGATGGGGTCTTTGTGAATGGCAGATCCAATGGTATTCTTCCCAAATACTGAAGTGGGTCAGGGTTGTTTTACTTCTCCACAAGAAGTCTTGAAAATACAAGGGGCTTGTTGAAACCTCGCTTATGCATGTAAGCGGCTGGGAAAAGTACAGGGTTTCAAGGTTGTGCTGATTTTGATACAACAGAGAACAGTGTCTTCTGAACACATCGAGTTCTCGGGGGGTTCGGGTTGGTAGGCTCTTGGTTACTAGGATAGCCTCAGGAAGATGACAATGAATTTCTCGGGGTTGGGTCTCGAGGTACTGAGCTTTGTCACTGCTTGTGGAATGCTGCCTTGCAGTCGGGGTTGCTTGGATGCTAGGGTACACTGGTTCACTCGGACCAGCTTGGTTAATACTTGGAAGGGGAATCTGGGTGTTGGTAGCTCGACGAGCTCGGGGGGCCCTCCTTGGGGTTTCAGGGGTACTGGGGATAGAGGCTAGGGGCCGATCGTCCACTTGGAAGCGACAATGAGTTCTTCTTGGGGCGACGTGTGAAGATGCCAGGTTTATTGCCCAATTGATTGGATCCAGGGTTTGACTTGGAAAATTGTCAAATTTTACACTCGTAAAATTTATCTTGACAATCTATACTATCTAGACCTTTTCTTTATAAGGTAGATAGTTCACTCCAGGGGACCACAACACTATGTTGGGGGGCGTCGGGGGGGTGTTGGGACGATAACCGCAGGTGCAGACTTCTTGGGAGCACCAACAGGGGCCTGAATTCAGAGTTGGTCCCCAACCATCGTTAGGGCTAGGCAGCTGGTTAGTATCTCCGTTATGTAGGGAGATGTCAGAGTCTGAAGATTCGTCCTCAGTTTCAGGGGAACTAGGGGGAAGCCGATCTGTAATTCAGCAAAGCAAGGGCGGAGTCCAGAAGGTTTCTCTGGCGTTGAGAATTGACACTAATTCTGGGTCGTTGGAGGTAGAAGGGGGGTAATGCCAGACACTGGGGTTGACGAGGTTCTGGTTGGGGTTGGTTAGGGTAGTTTCCCACACAGAGGTGGTGAAGGAATAAGTGAATTCTGAACTATCGGAGATGACTAGACAGGGGGCAGAGTCAGGATGAATGACCACTCAGAGTTCTTGAAAGGAAATCTGTATTTCCTGATACGTGAGGCGGAGTCGGTCAACAAAGTGAAGAGAGAAACCGTCTTCAAGTTGCTGGATATAGTGGTCGCATTGGGGGGGAATGTGGACAAACCAAAGATAGTTGCTCTTGGCCCACACTAGGAGTTGGTCTGTTGGATGGTTGGTGGCAGAGACGGAGTTTGAAAGGTGCCAGTAAAGGAGTTGTTCATTGGCAGCCTTGACGACTTCAGAAAGATCATCGATAAACTCGTGGTAAACCCTCTCAGGGATGACTTCTCCAAAGTCAAAGAGGTTGATGAGGGTACGTAAGGTGGTAGGGGGTTCTGTCCAACAGTCAAGATGGGGGTTATCAATGAGGTCGTAAGTGGAAGTGATGGGGTAATAGTGGTCAAGTTGCCGCTGCCTGTGGGACTCAAAGTTAACTCGGGCTCGCACAAACCTTTGTTCTTCAGATAAGTTGAAGGTAAACGGAGTAGAAGGAGGCACTTAAAATCACTCAATTTTAAGTCCCAAACCAAATAAGTAAACACTTACTTACTTTGCGTTGCACTTAAAACACTCATTTCAAGACAAGGCAAATATATAACCACTTATCTAAAGTGGCTGGTCGTCGGGGAAGGCAGAGATAAAACTAAAGGGGTCGGCAGGGACACGAGGCGAGAGACAATAAGCAAGAAGGTGGGGGGCAGAGTGGACCAGGTCCTCAAAGAAATAGGCCTGGTGGTAAGTGTAAATTTGTCCATCAAAAGTGAAGCGTAAATGTCTGTAAGTAGTCACAATCCTTCCATCCAAAAAGTCCTGGATCTCTAGGGTCACTAGAGAGTCAATATACCCTGTCCTGTAGACATTAGTGAGGGGGGCAAAGACACGCCACAGGCCTTCCCTAAAGTCATAGCGGATAGTCCCAAAAGGGGTGTCAGGAGAGGGAAGGTCGTAGATGGCCTTCGAACAGATGTACAGGGGGGGGAAGTCAGGGAGTTGAGCGGGGTCAACAGTACAAGGGAAAAGGGTGTAGACGTGGGGAGGAAGGAGATGAAAGGGGGTGACCAAGGGGAAAACCGGGGGAAAGGTGACAAGGGAGGTAGCAAGGGGAACCTTAGTGATCAGTTCCCGGAGTGTGGTGGAAGTGGGGCGCCAAGATTCTCCTTGGGGGGTGACGACCGCGATGTACTAGTGAGGGTGTTCTCCCTGGTGAAGGAGACAAGGGGGAGCTTGTGATGAACAGCACAAGAAGAACCTATACTCACAGAGGGCAAAAGGTCTGTGGTGAGATATAGGGTGCAACTGGTAAGCAGCAGAGGGTGAGTCTTGTAGTGAAGCAGAGAGGGTGTCTGGCACACAGCAGTGAGAGAACTGATGATAGTATTACAGAGGAGAGAACATACCTGGCACACAGCAGTGAGAGAACTGATGTGGACCAGGAGCGTACAAGCACTACTACTTATACTATACAGAGGTGTGACACTAGTACAAGAGTGGTAATGTAGAGTCACAGAATACAAGGAGCATTGTTCTATATACAGGACATAAGGAGTGTATGAAAAGAGAACAAGGTGACTAGAACAAAGAGAGTCCAGACAAAGATGATATCATAGTGACATCACAATAAAGATAAGAACTAAAGGAGAGCAAAGGACTGAGTACAATGAAGTGTCCGGAGTGCTCTACATGATGTCATAGTACATGATGTCATACATGACGCAATGATCAGCGTGTTGATAAGTGACCCTTGCGCACTTAGCGGCTCACACGGACCGGACTTGCAGCATGGACTGCTTTAGATTAGATTAAATGGACATGTAGATTACTTACTTCTGATCTGTACAATCTAGCGCTGATCATTGCGTCATGTATGACATCACTGTACAATAACATCGTGTAGACTACTCTGGACTCTTCATTGTACTCCGTCTCTTGTTCTCCTTTTAGCACTATGTTTATTATGATGTCACTATGATATCATTTGGTCTGGACTTTGCTTGTTCTTGTACGCCTTGTTCCTTTTACACACACTCCTTTGTCCTGTTGTAGAACAATGCGTCCCTTGTATTCTGTGACACTCTGTTACTCACCTTGTAATAGTGTCACCCTCCTGTATAGTATAAGTAGTAGACTTGTACGCTCCTGGTCCACATCAGTTCCTCACTGTTGTGTGCCAGGTATGTCTCCTCCTCTCTAATGTAATATCAGTTCCTCACTGTTGTGTGCCAGACTTCCACTTTGCTTCACTCTGCTTGACACCCCTGTGCTGCTTCCAGTCACCCTCCATATCTCACCACAGTACTATCAGTCCACTGTGAGTATAGTTCTTATGTGTCTGTTCATCAGGTTATGGGCCCTGGTGCCCTAGCCACTCCACTTGGCTGGTCACTGTCTTCCTAGGAGGACACACCAGGCTAAGGTCTGTCTGGGGCCTTACCAGCCTTGCCCAAGGCAGAGAGCAGTGGGGCGCCACTTGTCTCTGCTAAGGAACCTCCTGTACATGTACTGCCCAGTAGTCCTACTTTCACCCCTACTGTTTTCCTAGCCCCTGCGCTATGCGCAAGGAGACTGGGTCTGGTAGCCCTTCAATCAATATCCAGGTGTGCATGGCCCACTGGGCTGTGTATTGTGGAGCTTAGCGCCAGCTGTCTCTGGTGCTCCACACTGGGCACAGGATCTCCTCACCATGGGAGTGTAAAACCTGGTTCAGACTCTGGGGGGTGTTCACCACTATGGTGTTCTGCAACCAGATACCTGCCTTGTAGCGGCAATGGGAAAGGATTCAGTAAAGCCACTTGTGGCGATGAGGCAACCAACAGGCCGAGGAGGCTGAGGTAGACAGCCTTGGGCTCTGAAAGCATTCCCTTCACTTTCCCCCTGACGCAAACCATTTGAGCTGTGTCTTAGACACATCCTGGCTGGCAGCTAGCTCATGGTATGGCAAAGGGATTCCTTCAACCTGGGCCTAGCCCTTGTATCACTGGCATACTATCAGGAGGCAGGACGCGTTAGCGTTCTGGCCTTACAGAATCATAGACAGGAGTGGTACCCCCTCTATCTTTGTCTTGCAAACTATGAAGCACTGTCGCTGACTGCTCCTCGGCGATAGATAAATCATCCCAATGTCTGGCTCTTCATCTACCCCTGCTACTGGTGCTGGTGCTCCTCCCAGCCCCACCGGTGGCTCTGCAGGAGGCTCACTCCCTCCTCCCTCTGGATCCACTGCTTCTGGGCGACTTGCAAATGCCCACACCACAACCTTTGGCATGCCATCTGGCATCCACCTAACACAGTTTGACGGCACTGGTTGGAACGAATGGTCTGGCACCATTGAGGCCATCCTCACGCTGCACGAAGCTGAGGATGTGTTCCTCCTGGACACACCCCCATCTGGCATCACTACAGATGAGTGGGATTCGATCCAGCGACGCTCCAAGGCGTACCTCCACCTCTACCTTAAACCAGACGTCTACTCGCTTGTGGCAGATAATACTGCCTATCCCATGTTCAAACACAAATGGGCCAAGCTTCAGGATGTGTATGGCGGTGCTTCGGGCAGCACCACCATCTTTAATTTGTGGATTCAGATAACTCAAGCCCGCCTCGACGACTCCGCACCCATGGCCTCACAACTGGCCAAGCTCAATGAGCTTAGGGTTGCCCTTTCCAACGCACAGATGGGTGTCTCTGACACTCAGTTCTGTCTCATTCTCCTACACGCACTGCCGCCCTCCTACGAGGTGTTGGCCTCTACTATCCTCACCAGTGGGGCCCCCTCCACACTCAAGCACGCTGAAATAATTGCGCGCATAGTGTCGGAAGAGGCTCGCCGCTCCGGGCCCTCTGGCTCCTCCCTCAACAAGGTGGCCCCTGTCAAGTCGACAGGCAAGAAGGGCAAAAAGGACCACTCTGGTCTGACTTGCCACTATTGCAACAAAAAGGGCCATATCAAGCCTGATTGCAGGAGGAAGAAGAAGGACGAGGCTGACGCAAAGGAGAAGGAGAAAGCAGGCAACAAGGCTGCCAATAGTCATATTCTTGTACCTACCACCGCCTCCATTAAGGAGGTCGAAGAGCCCGCCATAGACTGGGCCTCTGAATCAATTGGTGTTGCCTTGTATGCTGCCTCGCGTGTGCGTTGGATGATGGATAGTGGTGCTACACACCACATCACCCCACATCGGTCTGACTTCAAGGACTACACCCCAACCAAAGGCACTGTACGCCTGGGTGATAAGTCCACTATAGACCAAGTGGGTGTTGGGTCTGTCGTCTTTACTACGAGCCAGGGTATTTCTATCACCCTCAGCAATGTGCTACACCTACCACAGGTGAAGACGCGCTTCTTGTCGATGCGCGCCCTAGCACAAAAGGGTGCTGAAATTGCCTTTGACAGTGGCTCATTTAAAATATCTGTCAACCAAAAGTGTGTGGCCAAAGGCTACCTTGAGGACAACCTATACTGGTTGGACGCAGCCAGCGTCGGCCTCAACGCCCACACAAAAACAAGTGCTGCCACACTTGACATCTGGCATCAACGCATGGGACACATCTCCTCTGCGGCGCTGAAGGCGCATGGTCCCTCTGCCACTACCGGCATGGACATAGATAGCTCCACCACGGCCCACACAGTCTGCCGTGGGTGCGAAATGGGCAAGTCGACTCGCCAACCCTTTTCTGCGTCCTCCAATAAAAGGACAACTCGTCAATTTGAGATTGTACACAGTGACCTCGCCGGTCCTATGCAGACTCAGTCCCTGCAAGGCTCGACCTACACAGCCACCTTCATAGATGACCACACTAAGTTCACTGTGGTCCACTTCCTTAAGTCGAAGGATCAGTTTGCTAAGTCGCTGCAGATGTATTTGGCCTGGGGTGAAACCCAGTCTGGCCATAAATTGCGCGCTCTGCACTCTGACCGCGGTGGCGAGTACATGTCGAGTGTCACGCAGGACATTCTTAAGCAGAAAGGGATAGAGCATCACCTCACGATGCCGGGTTCACCACAGTCCAACGGGAAAGCCGAGCGGTTTAACCGCACCATTATGGATAAGGCAATGTCCATGCTTCACACAGCTGGCATGTCTAAAGGCTTCTGGGAGCATGCAGTGTGCGCAGCTGTGCACATCTATAATCGCTCTCCAGTCCGTGGGCTTAAGTGGCGCACTCCCTATGAGCTCTGGCACTCTGGCAAAGTGCCCGATGTCTCACATCTTCGCATCTTTGGATGCAAGGGGTACATGCACGTACCCGCTGATAAGCGTCGCAAATTGGATGCGAAGGCCATTGAGGTCACGCTTATCAGGTTTGAGCCCGAATCTAAGGGCTATAAGCTCTGGGACCACTCAACCCGCTTCGTCCGAGTGTCCAGGGATGTGACATTCGACGAGAGTAGCTTCCCGTCCCTTCAGGGTGTTGAGACACACCCCACACCTTCACCACCAGTCATGCCTAGCACAACAGTGACTGCCGTGCCTCACCCGCCGGCGTTACCACCAATGCGAGCCCCCTCCCCTGCACACTCCAGTAGTAGTGAGGAGGAGGATGTTGAAAAGCTCTTAGACCCCCCACAAGTCCAACCACGCCCCACCACTCCACCACCTGCTCTGCCAGCTCCGCCCACCACACCAAAGCGTGAGCATGCCACTCCCACTTCACCCCCACCACATCCTAGTGCAACGCGCATTATGCGCCATGTCCCTCCTCCCTCACCAGAAATGCCTGGGGGTTTTGAGGATCGTGCACAGTGTAGTCAGCTGTTGCGCGAAATGGACAATGCACCAAGGCGCACTGCTTGTGTCCCTGTGCCTAATCCGCGTTACTTCAATGCGGACAATGCGGCATGGCGCGGCAGGCGTTTGGGGTATGCGGAGTTATTGGCTGCTGCCTTTATAGGCCGAGACCCTGCAACCTATGCAGAGGCCATGCGGTCTGCAGCTGCAGATGAGTGGACTAAGGCGTGTCAGTATGAAATGGACGCCCTAGCTAAAAATGGGACTTGGGAGTTAGTGGATCTCCCGCCTAATCGTAAGGCAGTAAAATCCAAATGGGTCTTTAAGCTCAAAGCGGATGGCCGCTACAGAGCTCACTTGGTGGCTAAGGGATTCATGCAGATCCCTGGCGTAGATTTTGATGAAACCTTCTCTCCCGTCGCACGATTTGAGTCGCTACGTTTACTTCTGGCGTTGGCCGCGCTGGAGGACTGGCACATCCATCAGATGGATGTCAAGTCTGCTTTTCTCAATGGCGTGCTTGACGAGGAGATATACATGGAGCAGCCACAAGGTTTCACTGTCACTGGCTCTGAGACGAAGGTGTGTCGCCTGGTTAAGGCGATCTATGGTCTCAAACAGGCCTCCCGCGCATGAAACTTGCAATTCCATGGAGTGCTCACTGCACTCGGCTTTAAGCGGACGTTTGCTGATGCTGGCATATATGTGATGCCTCAACGGGAGGGGTATGATCCACTCTTTGTTATTGTCTACGTTGACGACATCACTATACTGGGTCCCTCGTTGAGTGGAGTCAAGCGTCTTAAGTCAGACTTGTCTGAACGCTATGAGATGACAGATCTCGGGGAGATAGAGTCCTATCTTGGTATGCGCATTGTGCGCAACCGCTCCCTTAGACGCATTGAAATAGATCAGTCTGGCTACATCAAGGATGTCCTTGAACGCTTTGGCATGTCTGATGCCACACCACACAACACACCCTTGCCCGCTGGTGCTGACGAGCACCTGGTTAAATATACGTCGCAGGCAACTGCCTCAGATATCTCTCACTACCAATCTCTTATTGGGAGTCTGCTTTACGTGCAGATTGGCACTAGGCCAGATATCTCCTTCGCTGTGTCACGTTTGGCGCAGTACGCAGCGAACCCTTCACCACAACATCTGCGACTTGTGCAGTATGTCCTGTCCTACTTAGTGGGAACTATGGATATGCGTATTGTCTATGATGGCGCCAATGGCGATGGCCTTCACAGCTACACTGATTCCAGTCTGGCTGATCAGACTGACGACCGCCACTCCACCTCTGGTTATGTGTTCCTACTAGCTAACGGTGCAATAAGCTGGTCTTCGTGCAAGCAAAAGACTGTTGCCCAAAACACAACGGAAGCGGAATACATGGCCATGACCGATGCGGCTAACCAGGCTGCATGGTATCAGAGCTTCCTCACGGAACTCGGGTACGAGGTCGATGACCCCATCCCACTTCATGGTGACAATAAGGGTGCCATTGACTTGGCCTTGAACCCTGTCACTGGGAGACGGTCTAAGCACATTGCCATACGGCATCATGTCATTCGGGAGTACATCGAAAAGGGGACCATCACCCTCATTAGAACTCCTACTGTGGATATGGTTGCGGACGGCTTTACAAAGTCACTACCGCGTGTCCTGCTGCAGAAGCACAACGATGACATGGGACTTGTGTGTACTTAGATTGTAGATCACGGGGAGATGTTGAGAAGTGACCCTTGCGCACTTAGCGGCTCACATGGACCGGACTTGCAGCATGGACTGCTTTAGATTAGATTAAATGGACATGTAGATTACTTACTTCTGATCTGTACAATCTAGCGCTGATCATTGCGTCATGTATGACATCACTGTACAATAACATCGTGTAGACTACTCTGGACTCTTCATTGTACTCCATCTCTTGTTCTCCTTTTAGCACTATGTTTATTATGATGTCACTATGATATCATTTGGTCTGGACTTTGCTTGTTCTTGTACGCCTTGTTCCTTTTACACACACTCCTTTGTCCTGTTGTAGAACAATGCGTCCCTTGTATTCTGTGACACTCTGTTACTCACCTTGTAATAGTGTCACCCTCCTGTATAGTATAAGTAGTAGACTTGTACGCTCCTGGTCCACATCAGTTCCTCACTGTTGTGTGCCAGGTATGTCTCCTCCTCTCTAGTGTAATATCAGTTCCTCACTGTTGTGTGCCAGACTTCCACTTTGCTTCACTCTGCTTGACACCCCTGTGCTGCTTCCAGTCACCCTCCATATCTCACCACAGTACTATCAGTCCACTGTGAGTATAGTTCTTATGTGTCTGTTCATCACAGCGCTTAGATTGTACAGATCAAATGTAAGTAATCTACAAGTCCAATTAATCTAATCTAAAGCAGTCCATGCTGCAAGTCCGGTCTGTACGAGCCGCTAAGTGCGCAAGGGTCACTTATCAACAGCTTGGTAGGCAGCGGCGATGGCAGGGGGGAGGTTCTCCTGGTTGGGGTGAGGGGCTGGAGGGAAGACGGGGCCTTGGTCAGCTACTCACTCGTAGTTAATCGGTGAGTCCGGGGTGGCAAGGCAGGAGGGGACTAGAGCAGGAGTCAGAGAGCGACGAGGAGTCGGAGGAAGAACAGGAGGTGGCGAAGGAGAGCCACGAGGGGAGACAGGAGGGTGGGGGGTTGGGACACGGAGGGGAGGCGCAGACTCGGCACGGGGTTCAGGGGACGAAGGGACAAGGTTCCCGTTGAGGTTGATGATCTCGAGGACCTCTTCATAGAACTGGGCAGTGCTGGGGGACAGGGAACAAGGGGTGGCTTCTTCAGCTGGGGGGTAGGGGTAGACTAGTTCGGGGGTTGCGTCCCAAACAAGGGCGACAGGGGCAGGGGGCTCATTACCACTGAAGGTGGCAGGGGTGTAGGGGGCAGTGAAGCGGAGGCTGTCAAGACGGACAGCGGAGGTGGAGGGAACAGGGGAAGTGTGAGAGAAGTCGAGGGGGCTACCTTGGTTGTCGAACTCTGACTGGTAGCTGGCAGAATCTCCGTCCCACTGACCGTACTGCAAGAAGTCATACTCATAGTTATAGTCAGCCACTGGGGCAGCCTGGAGTCAGTCTATTGGTTAGACTGTCCAAGTGTGATGACTCACTGTCACTCGACAGGGGGTCACAACGAAGGCAGAGACTGGGGGCTGAGGAGGGTGTGGAGAACGATGAGGGAGGACAGAAGAACACAAGATATGCTCCTGGCTCAAAGAGGAGTAGTGGTGCACGATGAGTGGGGCACTCGAAGGAGCTGAGAGGCATAAGGGAGGATGTCACAAGTGGACAGTCTGAGGGACTGTCCGTAGAATTGCACCAGCTTATATACTACAGGGGGTGGTCTGTGCATAACTTTAGGGCAGGCTTAGGGCCTGTCCACGGGTGCTGCGCAGTACTGCGCAAGGGAACATTCTAGAGACATCTAACAATAGAGTCCAATCAGAATGTGTTTAAACATAGAACAACTGTGCCGCAGTCGATGGCACAATCTTGCGTCAGGATGGTGTGATTCCGCAGTCAACGCGGGAATCCCTGAGGGGTGGTGACTTGGTTGGTTATCTTCGTTGATTGATCAACAATCAACCGTTGATAAGTACATGTGTACACAACATGTGGTTTGAGAGGCGTGACTGATCACGTGATCGTTTGAGAACAGAATTCAAACTCCGATTCGGAATTCCCCTTTAGGAAGGTGATTACATAAGACCGGGCTGGCGCAGACCGGTCCTAAGCACCCTTGAGTCACGACCGAGTTATAGGTTTGTGACACTACTCTCCATGCCACGTTGTGCTTAAATACATCTTCTAAAGGTGACATCACCTTGTCTGACAGAATAGGTATCTACAGAACTGGGGGTGCGTAAGGTTAACAGAGACAATTGACAGTAGAGAGGCAATGGGGCCAGCCCATGAGGGAGAAGGGGAAAGAGTTGGTAACAAGGGTAACAAGAGATGTGTATGTTTGGAAATAAAGAAGTGGTCAGCATGGCAAGGAGAATAATAGTGTGCTCCTAGAAATGGGTGTGAGAATGGTGTCATAGGGGAATACTGAGGGAGTGTGAACATGGAAAGAGGGGCCAAGGTGTAACAATAGTTGTGGGACAGGGGAAGGTCAGTGATAAAGTCCATTGTAATGGTTCCCCATATTTCTTCAGGTATTGTATTTGGTTGTAGAGGTACTTGGGTATGTGGTTTGATTTTAGTAGCTTGACATGTGGCACATCCATCAACGTAGGTTTTGACAAGATAGTCCTGGCCACCAGAAGTCCCAGGATATTAACTCATAGGTCTTCCATTCTCCTGGGTGTCCTGTGGCAATGTGATCATGATATGTTTTGACAATATCTCTTCATAGGTTATTGTGTTTTGGAATGTAGACTTGACCTTTGAACAAGATAATGCCATCTTCTAAGTTCCACTCTTCTAGGCCTTTAGCTAGGGATCAAGGGCTGTTCTTTAAGAGTGATTCTAAGGCCATACTGACTTCCTTGTCATATGTCTGTGTGTTTCTGATGCATTGTTAAAGGGTGGTGTCCCCTTGAATGGTTACTGCAGTTCTTTGTACTGTGTTGATGGAGAAATATTTTGTATCCAGGAGTACTTGTTTTTCATCTTCATCTGCTATCCCCTTTGTATGGTCTGGATGCCAAGACAGTGCATCAGATTTATTCTGTGTGCCTGGTTTGTGGATATGATGAACTGGAAGCAAGAGAGGAATAAGGCCCATTGGGCCTGATGACAAGAGAGTTTTTGTTTTGTGGTAAAGTAGACAAGTGTAACGCCACTACAGGGGTGTTAGGTACAACCTGTACCAAGTCAGTCAATAAGTGGTAGTACAAGCTCACTGGCTTGACTTCAGTAGAATGATGCACAAGGATCACAAGGACAAAGTCACTTGGATCATAGAGGGGATGCTAAGGCTCAAAGACCTAGCTATAGACAGGGATTGTGAGACAGGGAATGCACAAAGGCAACCTTTGTTAGATGAGTTTAGTTGTTACACAAGAAGTCTAGTCTACTGTACAAGCTAGGTGAGACTAGGTTTAAATAGCCAGCTGTGTGTATGTACCATATCAACAGATGGCACCATCATCTTAACTGGGAATAAAGGAGAACATATAAGAGGAACAAAGGGAAGTCATAGTGAGAACAAAGGTGAATCATGCAGGCTCATGTGTGAGTAGAAACAAGACGGAAACTACCACATGTCAAGCTTTATCAGTAAAAGGCTGTCAATAAGCAGGGCACGCGATAGGAACCAATAAAACATAATGTCCATGTGATCATACAGGGCTCGTATAGTATTGGGAATGTGTTGATAAGTGACCCGCACACACTTAGCGGTTAGCGGCTCGTATGGACCAGACTTGCAGCATGGACTGCTTTAGATTAGATTAATTGGACTTGTAGATTACTTACATTTGATCTGTACAATCTAGCACTGATCATTGCGTCATGTATGACATCACTGTACCTTATGATATCATAGATCCGGACTCTGCATTGTATTCAACGCCTTTGTACTTTCCTTTGTTCTATCTTTATCATGATATCATTATGATGTCATTTACTTCTGGACTCTCCTTGTTCTGTGCTCCTTGTTCTCCATTAGCACACTCCTTTGTCCCACATGTAGAACAATGTCTCTTGTATTCTGTGACCCTATGTTACTTCTCTTGTACAAGTGTCACTCTCCTGTATAGTATAAGTAGTAGGCTTGTACACTCCTGGTCCACATCAGTGTTGATAAGTGACCCTTGCACACTTAGTGGCTCGTACAGACCGGACTTGCAGCATGGACTGCTTTAGATTAGATATACAGGACTTGTAGATTAGATACTGTTTGATCTGTACAATCTGGACTTATCATTGCATCACATATGACATCACTGTACCTCTATGACATCATACATCTGGACTCTGCGTTGTATAACGCCTTTGTACTTTCCTTTGTTCCGTACTTAGCTTTATCCTTATTATGATGTCACTATGATATCATTTAGCTCTGGACTCTTCTTGTTCTCCATACCCTTGTTCTCAAAGCATCCACTCTTTTGTCCGTTTGTAGAACAATACCTTCTTGTATTCTGTGACTAGTGTTACTAGCGTTGTACTATTGTCACTGCCTGTAGGAGTATAAGTAGAGTACCATGTACGCTCCTGATCCACATCAGTTCTCACTGCTTGTGTGCAAGGTAAGCCTCTTGTCTCTCAATGTATAACATCAGTTCTCACTGCTTGTGTGCCAGACTCCATCTGCTTTACTCTGCAAGATCTCCCTGTCTCACCTCTGCTTCCAGCACTCCAGTATATCTCACCACAGTCTACTAGCCACTGTGAGTATACCTTTAGTGTCTGCTGTTCATCAATCAGTTTCTCACTGTTGTGTGCCAGGTATGTTCCCTCTTCTCCAATGTAACATCAGTTTCTCACTGTTGTGTGCCAGACACTTCTCTGCTTCACTTGCTAAGACCTCCCCTCTGCTGCTATCCAGTTGCTATCTGTATCTCACCACAGTCTCCCTTGTCACTGTGAGTACAGGTTGATGAACAGCACACAGAAGTAGCATACTCACAGTGGACTAAGAGGACTGTGGTGAGATAGGCTGGGTGGCTGGGAAGCAGCAACAGGAGTCTCTAGCAAAGTAAAGCAAGAGTGTCTGGCACACAAACAGTGAGAACTGATATTATACATTGGAGGGAAGGGAGCTTACCTGGCACACAAACAGTGAGAACTGATGTGGACCAGGAGCGTTCATGCTACTCTACTTATACACTTTCTGGGAGTGACACTATACAAGGGATGTAACACAAGTCACGTACTACAAGACAGTTATTGTTCTACAAACGGACAAAGGAGTGGACGTTCTGAGAACAAGGGCAGAAAGAACAAGGAGAGTCCAGAAGTAAATGATATCATAGTGACATCATAATAAGGATAGACCTAAAGGAGAACAAAGAAAGATACAAGAACGCGTAGTACAATGAAGAGTCTGGATATGTCCATATGATGTCATTGTACATGATGTCATAGATAAAGAAGTCCTAGATTGTACAGATCAAATCTAATCTAAAGCGGTCCTAATTAATCTACAGCAGTCCATATCTGTAAGTCCGGTCCGTATGAGCCGCTAAGTGCGCAAGGGTCACTTATCAACACAGGTTATGTCTTTGCTGTTCATCAGAATGGAATGATAAGTGCAGGAAAGAACAAGTCCAAGAGATAAGAAATCATAACATTACCCCCCATTCAGGCTTGAAGATGCCTCGACTTCAGGACTCAGGGTCGATCAGGTCATAGATGTCTGCATCCAGGTTGTTTTCTGGCCACTCCAACACATCTCTGGGGCAGTAGTGGGTGCGTAAAAACAGGAAGGGACCTTGTGCCCCACACTTGCGACACATCTCATATTGGGGGCACCAGATTTCATTGTGGTTGGTGTTAGTGCAGAAGCATCGCCCACACCACCTCCCCTGAGTGTTGGAGTGTTGGCGGCAATGGTCAGAGGAGAGGGAACTGTAAAGGCCATGGTTTTGTCGGGGGACATTTCATGGCATATCTGCTCTTCTGCTTGTTGGGTGGTGATGACCTCAGTGACCATGTCCATTCACCGAAAGATGCATTGGTGTGACTGATGCTCTTGACTCTGACAATGTCAACAGGCTGGTTGGGGTCTTGTAGGGCAATCATGTACGAGGTGGTGGGGGCTGTTGCAGTGGTAGCACTGTTGCCATCTAGGCCTGTCATGGAGTCAGGGGAACTCTACTGGCCCTCCTCGTCAGGTGGAGAAGGGAATAGCATGGTGGGAGTGTTGTAGCAGGGCAGGGATTGCTGTAAGATGAGCATATTCATCAGCGATGGTGGTGAGGGCTCCCACATACTGTAGGTGTCATTTGGTGCTTGCCAACATCATGTCCACGGTGAGTCATTCGGCACAAAGTTTTCAGCCAGCCTCTTCCAGTTCCTTGTACTTTGTATCTAGCTCCTTCATTGCCGCCAGTCCTGTGCGTAATCGTGTTACTTCTGTGGTGAGGCGTGGGGAGTTGAGCTCAATTAGGGTTTCATCAAGCACACAGACATGGATGTTGTTTGGGTCAAAGAATTGGAGCTGCTCAGTGGTAAACAGGGGAGCTGAGACGTTGGGGTGTAGAGTTGACAAATAGACTGTTTCACCATAGCATGGCTGCCCTCTTCCCATTGTCCCCACTACCTCAGTGAATCCCTTGCAATAGTAGATGTACTTTGCAATATGGAATCCACCCTCAGGTAATGGGATTTGCAATGGGTAGTATTTGGGTGATCCTGGAGTGTTTGAGACAAACAGAGCACCTGGGTTGTCAGTTTCTGCTTCAGGTGTGTTGGGGCAGTTGTAGTCAATTGGCATATGGGTGCAGACAGGAGTGAGGGGAGTAGGAGGGGATTCGAGTGGGGGTGGTGGAGTCGACTGTTGTGAAGATGGGGGAGAGGGTGCGGGTTCTTCAGGGGGTGGCATCAGATTTTGATGAGGAGGGGGTGTTGGTGAGTACTGGCCTTCTTCAGGTGTGGATGGGGTGAGCTCAACTGGTTCTCATTTGGGAGAGCGAGGCACAATGGGTACAGGGTTGATGGTCATGGTAGACTGAGGGGAGTTTGCTGCTGATGGTGGTGGTGGTGATAGTTGGGGGATGCCAAGGATGGTGAAGGATAAGTTGGTGATGGCAACAGTTTCTCCTGAGAAGAGGGCAACTAGACAGGGATTGACGTCAAGGACATTGACCAAGGTGGTGTTGGAAACTGGGGTGGTGGTCATAGCATGTTGTGATAAAGGAGGGTAGGTGCGATGGGTGGTGTTTTATATCTTTTGTCCAGCCCCAGTGGTGGATGGGTATAGGTGGTAGTACTCCCTAATTGTGTCTTTGGTGTGTGTCAGATTAGTTGCCAGTTCTCACATATTGTCACTTGTGGGGAATCCTTTCCACTTGACTAGGAAGTGGGGTTTGTGCCCTCGGCCTCATACCTGGGTGTCTTCAATTCACTCCACTTTGTGTTCCTCTTCCCCATTGATAAGGTCAGGTGGAGGTTGGGTGAAGTTTGTCCCGTGCATCTCTGTTTCCTTATACAGTGTAAGAAGGTTTGCATGGAACACAGGGCAGATCTTCCATGATGTGGGGAGTTCCAGCTTGTAAGAAACATCTGATAGAACCCTTGTTATCTTGAAGGGTCCATATCTTTTGGGGGCAAGTTTACTTGTGGGGTAGAAGGTATGGAGATTCATCCCTTCTAGCCATACATGGTCTCCTTGCTGATAAGGTGTGAAACCTGTCTTTCCTCACTGTGCCATGAGACATTGTGCATGGCTGATGCTATCTTGGGCATGTTTGTCATGAACTCCCCTGTTGCCTTTCCTTCGTTCTTCCCTTATCTGATCCATTCCCTTTCTTGACTGTTACCCTTCCTGAACCTATGCTTCCCTTTTATCTGATTGTTCTAGCACCTTCTGTGCTATTCTTGTCCACCCTTCCCCTGCCTTGCTGGCATAACACCATCCCACACGACGATGACACCATTTTGCCAGCACATTATTCTATCTATAGCAACCAGTAGCACTATGCGCTCAGGCGCAATCCTGTACTATATAAGGAACCCTGTAGTGCGCCTTAGCTCCTTAGCTTTGGCTTAATCAACTATCTGCGTTGTATCTCCCATTGACTCCTTGAGTGCCTCAGTTCCTTCAGCACTCAAGCCCTTGACCCAGAACCTCTGACCCTTGACCCTTATCCCCTTTGGGTCATTCCCCTCTCAGCCTCTGTGCAGGCATCCCCTTGACTTCGCTCTCATCCTCCTCTTGTCTTACTGGTCAGCCCAGTGACACGTGACCTTTGGACTTAGGCCACTGAGCTCGTCCATCGCTACAGACTCAGTCACCTTCACGCAAGGGGGCTGTTACAGAAGGACCTTCCCACCTCAGCGTAGGGGGATTGCCACAGACTCAGCTACCTTGGCGTAGGAGCTGTTACAGAGGACCTTAGGAGTTGTTGCACACAGTGCCAACCCGACTTGGCTGTCGACTGCCACGTGACAGGAAGCCATTACAGAAGACCGCGCCCCCGCAGAGGCGTGACAATGTTGCCTGAGAATGAGTAGTTCCTCCAATTGTTGGTCTACCGCAGGGCAACTCAAAGGTTTGGGGGTCCACGTAGTTCGGGGTTCCCACCCCATCAGGAGTGAGAATGGGGAGTGTTTGGTGGTGGCATTAGTCCACAAGTTGTGTGCGAATTGCATCATAGGTAGGACTTCTGCCCAGTTGTCTTGTTTCATGTTACACCAATGTCGTAAATATTGCTCCAACCATTCGTTAGTATGTTCAGATTGCCCATTGGTTTGGGGGTGATATGCCGATGATATGTTCTGTTGTATTCCAAGTGTGGAGCATAATTGTCTCATGAACGTTGATGCGGATCTGGGGTCCCAATTGGATATGATTTTTTGGGGTAGTCTGTAATGGGGGTATACATGTTGGAGGTATAACTTTGCTACTCCTTCTGATGTGATTGTTTCATTACAGGGAATGAATATGGCTGCCTTTGAGCAGTTGTGGTTGGTAATAGTGAGGATCGAATTGTATCCATGGGAATGGGGGAGTTTTACAATGAAATCCATGGATACCACCTCAAACGGTTCCACAGATGGATTGGTCGTAATAGGGAATAGGTGTGGCTTTTGCTGGTGGGGGTTGATCTTATTGCTTTTGATGAACAGCACACATGAAACTATACTCACAGTGGACTAGGGGACTGTGGTGAGATATAGAGGGTGGCTGGAAGCTGAGGGTAACAGGGAGTCTTGCAGAGTAAAGCAAGGGGAGTCTGGCACACAACAGTGAGGAACTGATATTATATTAGAGAGGAGGGGACATACCTGGCACACAACAGTGAGGAACTGATGTGGACCAGGAGTGTACATGGTACTCTACTTATACTCATACAGGGAGTGACAGTACTACAAGGTGAGTAACGCCCAGTCACAGAATACAAGACGCATTGTTCTATACAGGACACAAAGGAGTGGATATAAAGAGAACAAGGTGATGAGAACAAGAAGAGTCCAGAGCAGGATGATATCATAGTGACATCATAATAAAGATAAGAACAAAAGTAGAACAAAGGAATGTAGTACAATAGTAAGTCCGGAATAGTCCATATGATGTCATATACATGTGATGTCATGGTCCAGATTGTACAGATCAAAATAAATAATCTAATCTACTGTAGTCTGTTATCTACAAGTCCATTTGAGCCACTAAGTGTGCACAGGCTACTTATCAATAGCTTTGACATGTGGTGCAGCCTTTGATGTAGGCTTCTACATCTTTTTGCATGTTTGGCCACCAGAAGTCACATTGTACCAGTTTGAGTGTATTTGTGATTCCTGGGTGTCTGGCACTTGGTGTATCATGGAAAAAGGTAATCACCCCCTGTTTAAGATTGTTGTTTCCCACAACAATGAGGGCATTGCTGATGAACAGCACAGATAGGAAGCATACTCACAGTGGCAAAGGTGACTGTGGTGAGATATGCAGAGAGTGCTTGAAGCAGCAACAGGAGTTGTCTTTAGAAGTGGAGCAGAGGGTGTCTGGCACACAACAGTGAGGAACTGATGTGGACCAGGAGTGTACATGGTACTCTACTTATACTCCTACAGAGAGTGACACTAATATAATGTAGGTAACACTAGTGACAAAGTACAAGGGTGGTATTGTTCTACAAATGGACAAGGGAGTGGATGCTTTGAGAACAAGGCAAGGAGAACAAGGAGAGTCCAGAGCCAAATGATATCATAGTGACATCATAATAAAGATAAGAACAAAAGACAGAACAAAGGGACATAGTACAATGAAAAGTCTGGAAGGAGTCCATATGATGTCATTGTACATGATGTCATAAATAAGCTAGGAAGTCCAAGATTGTACAGATCATATAATCTAATCTACAAGTTCAATATATCTTATCTAAAGCAGTCCATATCTGCAAGTCCTTTTGAGCTGCTAAGTGTGCAAGGGTCACTTATCAACAATTGCCTTTCCACCATAGGCCATTGTGTTTCTTTAAGTTATGGGGTTCAATCCATGGGAGTAGTGTTGTTTCATCCATATTTTGTGCAATTTGGCACCATATGTCCATGTCATGCATGGATGTTTGGGTAACTTTTAGGAATACTTCTTTTGGTAATACCATGATGTGGTCATTATCTGTCATGCTGTCATCATAGTCTGGGTGTCTAGATAGTGAGTCTGCCTGTGTATTCTTCATACCAGGGATGTGTTTGAGTACAAAGTTGTATTCTGAGAGTTCTTGGAATTCTCGGGTGACTTGTCTGCTGATTTTTTGTGGTCCCTTCCAGTACTGAAGGTTTGCATGGTTGGTATGGATAGTTATGAGATGGGAAGATCCTATTAGGTATGTACGCCATGTCCATAGAGCCTTAACAATGGCAAGTAGTTCTCAGTCATAGATGTTGTAATTTTGTTTGGCCTCTGTCAGGGATTCAGAGTAGAATGCAACTGGGTGGAGCTTTCAGTCTTCCCCCTTTTGGTTTAACACAGCTCCTAGGGTGTAACTAGAGGCATCTACTTCAATCTCAAAGGTTTGATCTCAAAGGGTTGATCCAGTTGAGGAAAGAGGAGTACTGGTTCACTGCTGATTTGTTCCTTGATAGTGTCAAACACTTTTTATCTTGCCTCTGTCCATTCCCATGGTGTATTCTTTTTTGTGAGATTGTGTAAAGGTCTAGCGATGGTTGAAAAGCCTTGTATGAAACACCTATAGAAGTTACAGAATCTTAGGAAGGCCTGTACTTCCTTGAGGGAGTTTGGCACCTTCCAATTGCATACACCTTGTACTTTTATGGGGTCCATCCATAGTTTGCCATGTCTGATGATCAGTCCCAGGTACTCCACCTCGTAGACTTTGAAGATACACTTCTCTGGTTTAATGTAGAGATCATGTTCATCGCATAGGTTTAGGACTTGATGTAGGATGTTCCTGTGGTGTTTGAGGTTGTCTGGTGTTGTGATTAGGATGTTGTCCATGTATACAATGACCTCTCCCATTATGTTATGGACCAGACTTGTTTTCAACTTTACTTTGATTTCTTACTTACACTTGCATTCACGGGAAAGTCTTTCCTTTCTTGGCTTTCCCTTTCTTGGACTTGCTGTGCACTAGGAGCCTTAAGATTCTCTCCTAGTGCAAAGTGAGACAATGAAACACTCATTGTCCTTATAAGTCTTTATTACTACTATACTTGGGCTAAATGCACCCTTTTATGGCAGGTGTCTCACTTGCCTTTTATATCCTTGTTTCTTCTCACACTTACTGCGGATAGCTGTGCACATCTTCTTCTTTTTCCTGTGCCTGCTGCGGATTGCTGTACTTTCTTCTCACACTTGCTGCGGATTGCTGTGTTACTTCTCACACTTGCTGTGGATTGCGCCATTTGTTTGTTCTGCACAAACAAACCTTTTTCTATATAAGTTGTGGCCCTAAGTAGCTTGTATCCTTAGACTCAACTTCTTTACCATCACAGTATACATTGTTTTCCCATTCCCTTGGGGTAACTCTCTGCTGAACTGTCAAACCTCTTGAACCCCCTGAACTCCACTCACATCTTGAGTATTGTGTCATACTCTGAGATCCTTGTTAACCACTTAAACCTTGCCACTACCGGCTGAACCCTTGCTCACTGACATGGAAAGACCAGACTTGCTCATGCCAAGCTGAATGTTCCTACTGTAACATTACACATTAGTACCAATTCACAGAAGATGGTATCTATCATAGTTTGAAAGGTACTGGGGGAGTTTGTCAGGCTGAAGAACATCACTCTTGGTTTGAACAGTCCCTGGTTGGTCTTGAACGCCGCCTTCCATTCATCTCCTTCCTTGATGTGAACATTATTATATCCCTATCATATATCTAGTTTTGAATACAATTGTGTGTTTCAAATCCTATCGATGAGTTCCGGGATAAGGGGGAGCGGATAGTGGTTTTTTATAGTGATGTCATTAAGATGGCAATAGTCCTGCACCAGGCATAGTTTCCCATCCTTCTTTTTAATAAAGAAGAAGGGAGATGCATAGGGTGATTTTGATGGTTGGATATATTCCTTCCTGAGGTGTTTGGTGATGAACTCTGAGAGAATTTCAGTTTCTGGGACCATTAGGGGGTATACCTTGCAGTCCATGGTTTTAGGGGCATCAGGGACGAGGTCAATAGTGTGATCCCAGGTTCTTGATCGGGGAAAGCATTGTGATGCTTCTTCGCTAAACACCTTTCGATGTCTCCAGTATTCCTTTGGGACCATTTCTTCAAAGGTTTTCAGGGTTTTTTTGGCCGCTTCTCACTGGGCTAATTCTGATGCTGTGGTGGTTTTTCATAGTCAGATGTGGGGGTCTCCTTCCCATTCCAATTGTTCCCAGGCTAATTTGTCGAGTTGATATGTCTCCAATGCCTTAATGGTAGATTCCATAGGCATGGCTTCGTCCAACAAATTTAGGCTGGTGATAACAACTGGTTGAAATTCCTCATCAATAGTGGCATCTCACCAGTGGAATTTCAGTTCAAAGGCTGTGAACCAAGGGTATCCTAGGATCACTTCATCGTTTCCTAGGTCAGTGATGAGGAATCGGAGATTTTGGATCTTTTCTCTGGTTTGGACAGTTAGGTCTGTGAAGGATGTGATCTCCCCTCCTTGATTGTGGGTTCCATCTACGTTCCATATCTTGATGGATTGTTCCATGGGAAGGCAGGTAATCTTGAGTCATTTCAGAAGGTTCATACTTATAAAGTTGTCTGTTGCTCCAGAGTCTATAAGGATGTTTCGTTCGGCCGTCACATGTGCAGATTTGAAAAGGACTGGAATTCGCATGGATCAGAATCTGCTATTGTACATGCTAAGTTTAAGTGCTTTAGCCCAGGCTGCCAGGTTCAAGTGTTCAGAAGATCCTTTTTTTGCCCGAATAATTTATCCACCATGAGTTCACGGACTTCAGGACTTTGCACAAATAGGGCGGCAACTTGTGCCTCCACTTGTTCTTCATTGGAAAGAGGTTGTGAGGTGGTTATAGAGATAGTGGCTGTGGTTGGGGTAGTGGTATCCACAACTTTTGTGGTTACTGCTGGTTTTTGAGGACAGAAGTGCAAGATATGTCCTTGTCCTCAGCATTGGAAGCATCTCCCTTCCTTTTGGAGTTGCTTATTTTCATCATCCATCATGGCTGTGTGGGCTCGAGTACAGCTGATGTCCATTGCATTTGGATCTCTTGTTTTATTCAAAGTCAACAGCCATTGATCTTTGGAGGCTCCTCCCTGTTTGTCGTTTCTTCCTTTAGTGAGTTTGTCTTTAAGGAGGAGGTATTCTGCTTGTTGAAGGGTGACCACGGCCTTCCAGTCATCCCATGTTATCAGATGGTGGAATTTGATTGCATTTACAACTAACGTCCCTGGTAGTCCCTTCTGGAAGATTTCCAGGGTGGTAGCTTCATTTTTATTGTATCCCGCTTTATTTGCCAGGTTAGAAAATTTGGCAATATATGTGTTGATGTCTTCTTTGTCCATTCTGAGTGTTTGAAGGGCATGGCACGCTTTCTGTTGTTGGGTAGTATCAGTGTAGGCTTGAATGAAGCACATTTCTATTGTGTTCCATAGGTTTTCAGTGTTCCTTGCTACTCCTCCAGCTAGTTGATCTACTAACCATTGGATTTGTTCTTCTACCCAGTTGTCGACCAATGGTCCTCAGATATAGGACAGCAGGGTCATGGCTTGTGAATAGGGGAGCATCAGCTGTTGAATGTGTGGGTTCATTCCTTGGTAAAGGGAAAAGGCGTTGAGGAATGCTCTACTGGTTTCTCAGTCTCTGGTGAATTCTGGAGGGGGATTTCCTCCAAGTCATCCATTTGGAAGTGGGGCTCTGCCTGCTGTGGCAGCAGTGCCTCCAATGCCACCTCCACCTCTAGGCATGCCACCTCCACCTCCAGGTGCACTGCCTCCACCTCCAGGCACACCACTTCCAGGATTGCCTCCTGCGCCTCCTGAAGGGCCACTTCCACCTGTCGGCATACTTCCTCCCAGAGGATGTCCTCCACTACCTGAAGGATGTGCTGTTGCGGATGAGCTTGCAGTGGGCTGTCCTCCTGTGGTACTGGTGAGGGTGGTCAAGAGTTGTGTGGTGGACATGTCAGCATATGATGCAAAGTCAACCGGTCTGGTGATGGTAGGGGTGTGTGCTGGGTTATTTTCATCTTTGGAATTGGTATTGGGTTCTTTGACATCAGAGTTGGTGTTGATTGCTTGGATATTTCCTTTTCCTGGTCCTAATCTGAGTGATTGTGGTACTGGTTTGATGGAATACCAGGATTGCTTCTGGTCAGAATAGGCAATATAGGCCCAGATGTGCTGGTCTTCAATATATTCGATGGGATTGTAGGAATTTTTGTCCAGGTCAAAGATGTAATATCCTTCATCATGTGGGGTATTTCTTCAAAGGGCTGTCCCTTTGATTGAGGATCAGAGGTCATCATGGGGGTGTTGTTCCAGGAACTCCTGGACAAACTTGGTTCAGCTTTGGCTGGTGAGAGCCATGGTGTGCAAGGAGACTAGACTTAATGTAATGCCACTACAGGGGTGTTAGGTATGACCTGTACCAAGTCAGTCAATAAGTGGTAGTACAAGCTCACTGGCTTGACTTCAGTAGAATGATGCACAAGGATCACAAGGATGAAGTCACTTGGATCATAGAGGGGATGCTAAGGCTCAAAGACCTAGCTATAGATGGGGATTGTGAGACAGGGAATGCACAAAGGCAACCTTTGTTAGATGAGTGTAGTTGTTACACAAGAAGTCTAGTCTACTGTACAAGCTAGGTGAGACTAGGTTTAAATAGCCAGCCATGTGTATGTACCATATCAACAGATGGCACCATCGTCTTAACTGGGAATAAAGGAGACATATAAGAGGAACAAAGGGAAGTCATAGTGAGAACAAAGGTGAATCACACGGGCTTGTGTGTGAGTAGAAATGAGATGGAAACTACCACATGTCAAGCTTTATCAGTAAAAGGTTGTCAATAAGCAGGGCATGCGATAGGAACCGATAAAACGTAATGTCCATGTGATCGTACAGGGCTTGTATAGTATCAGGAATGGAATGATAAGTGCAGGAAAGAACAAGTCCAAGAGATAAGAAATTATAACAACAAGGTTGCCATGGTCAGACCAGATTTCCATGATGTCATCCCATCCTTCCAGATAGTGACGGAAGGCATGAAGGGCATGAATGATGGCAAGGAGTTCCTTGTCACAGATTTTGTAGTGATGTTCAGCAGGAAGGAGGGATTTTGATAGGAAGGCAACAGGGTGCCGATGTTGTAAGGCATCAGGTTGCTCAAGGATGGTGCCAGTGGCAAAGTCACTTGCATCTGTAATGAGTCAGAAGGGCTGGGAATGGTCAGGGAGGGCCAGGACAGGAGCTTCTGTGAAGCATTGGATCAAGGTGTGGAAGGCATGTTCTGTTGCTGTATTCCAAGAGAAGGGGACATCCTTCTTGGTTAGGTCAAACAGGGGGTGGGCAATGGTGGAATAGTCCTTGATGAACCATTGGTAGAAGTTGCAGAAGCCTAGGAAGGCTTGCACCTATTTAACCATGTGTGGAGTGGGCCATTGGGTAATACCTGTGACCTTTGCAGGGTCCATAGAAACTTGACCATCAGAAATGACAATGCCAAGGTATTCAACTGAGGTTTGTGCAAAGGTGAATTTCTCTGGTTTTAGGTAGAGGACATGGCATTCCAGTTGTTGAAGCACATTGTGCATCAATGCTGTAAGAGAGGAGATATCTTTTGTAAAGATCAGGATGTCATAAAGGTAGACCACTACATGTCCACCATCAATTAAGGATTCAAAGATCTGGTTCATGAATGTTTGGAAGGTCACAGGGGAATTGCAGAGGCCAAATGTCATTACAGTGGGTTCAAAAAGGCCTAAGGATGTTTTGAATGCTGCCTTGTGTTCATCACCTTCATAGATACAGATATTGTTATATCCCCAATGAATATCTAGTTTGGTAAAGTAGCATGCACCATGGAGTTTGTCAATAAGCTCAGGGATGAGGGGGAGGGGGGCTGCATTTTTGATGGTTATATTGTTAAGGGCATGGTAGTCTTGTACAGGTCAGAGTTTACCATCCTTTTTATCAACAAAGAAGAAGGGAGAGGCCATAGGGGATTCTGGGCACAGAACATACAAGAGAAGGCATGGTCTCATGCCTGTTTGAATTGGTCTAACCACAAGGAGACTTGTGGGATAGGAGAGGGCCTTTTGATCCAATCAGCATGGGGGTTGAATCCTGATAAGAGGAAGAAAGGGGACTCCTGTTTGGTTTCATTGGGCCAATTGTTATGTGTGAATTCCACCATTGGCAGATAACAGACCCAGTCATCCTGCCGCTCATTTACCCAGAATTGGAGATATTGTTCTAGCCATTGATTGGTTTGTTCTGATTGGCCATCCATGTGCAGGTGATACACTGTCGAGATGTTTTGACTGATTCCAAGGATCTTGCATAGGTGACATACAGAGCAGCCATTCCTTCAGCAGTAATCTCTTCATTTCAGGGGATGAAAACTGCTGCTTTAGTACAGTTGTGATCAGTGATGGTGAGAATGGAATCATATCCTTGTGAGATGGGGAGTTTTGTGATGATGTCCACTGCTATTGTCTCAAATGGCAGGACCTCTGGTTTGGGAAATATGGGCTGTAGCAGTGCTTTGATGGGACAGTGGTTGAGTTTGTGTTGTTGGCATTCAGCACAACCTTTGATGTAATTGGTGATGTCATTCTTCATTTGTGGCCACCAATAGTGACACTCCATAAGTTGGATGTACATGTTATGGCTATCCCCTCACAACCTCAGCAAACGGCGATATGAAGGGTGCAATTGTGTGGAAGGAAGAAGATGAAAAGCAAAAGGCTGAGATAAGCCATAAAACATGAGCTAAGTGTCCCAGCCTGCATTATCACTGGACCTCCTGTGATAATCCGCAGATGTGTAGGTTTCACCAGCCCAGATAAGAAGATCAAGATGCCCATTACATGACCCTGGCATGTGTCCTGGCTAGAATGCACCGGAAGAGTCCAGATGAGCTTGTGCCTGGCTGACTGATGTTTGGTACCTGATGACTGATACTGGCTGCGAATTACTCATAGACAACTACACTGTTACAATAAGGATGACTGATGTTCTGTTCTGATTGGTTGACCAACTGTATGCTGACTGATGATTACACATCCCCAATGACACTCTTACTGTATGATTACTCACCCTAGGATCATTGTATTAGGGTTTCTGAATCCAAACCTTATGGCTAGTGAGTATAAGTAGGGTAGCTTGTATCCCCTACTCACTAGCTTGAGATATTGTGACAATCACACCAGCTGTCTGCTGAAGTGCCTATCCTCTATCTTTTGAGTCTGCTGCCTTCCCCTCCCTTCCTCTCTATTATCTGCCATTCTCTGCCTCTCAGTGCTCTTGCCTGATAGAGTGCTGCTAATACCTTTGTCAACTAGGGGACGCCTTGGCTGTATTTGCCCCTCCTGTAAGTTGGCTGGCAATTTGGGGCATTGTGTTCCCACAGAATGTTTAAGTCAGACACTACGCCCGTGTGAAGCATAACATACATTTAATACCTGGATGACCATAAACAGGGGAATCATGATGCACCACAATGATAGTGTGCTTGTCATGGATCTCTCCAGTGATGATGCAACACCCATCTTTGTACCATGTTCCTGCGATGTCTTTGAGTCAGTGCACATCAATCCAGGGTTGTAACTTAGCTCTGTCCTGGGCATAAATCAGATTTGCAGGGGTCATATCAGTGGGTAATATCTCTGGCCTCCAGTTGGGATGGTGTGGCTCACCATCAATGGTAGTTGTGTGGACAAATACATGATCTTGAAGGACAGTAATTCCTTCATTATCATTTTCCCCCTGGTCATAGTCTGGTCATCTTGAGAGAGCATTGGCATGTCCATTGGATGCTCCTTTGATATGGTAAATTGCAAAGTGGTATTCTGAGAGTTTGAGTACTTCCCTAGCAATGTGTCAACTGATCTTCTGTGGTGACTTTCAATATTGTAGGTTAAGGTGATTGGAGAAGACTTTGATTTTGTGGGGAGAGCCCACTAATAAGGGTCTGCAGTGTTGGAATGCTTTGATGATGGCAAGGAGTTCAAGATTGTAGATGTCATAATTTCATTCAGCTTTATTGAGCATAGAAGAGTAATAACTGATGGGATGTTACTTGCCATCTTCTTTATGCTGCAACAGTACTGCACACATTGCAAAGCCTGATGTGTCAACTTCTAGTTTGAATTGCTGGGTAAGATTGGGGTGTGTGAGCGCTGGTTCACTGATGACTAGGGTCTCAAGGTCTTGGAACACCTTCTCTTCTTCTGTTCCCCAGTGCCATTTGACATCCTTGTGTGTGAGTTTGTTGAGGGGGTGTGTGCTTTGGTGGCAAAACCATGGATAAAAGGTTGATAAAAGTTGCAGAAGCCAAGAAAAGAGCAGATGTCCTTTACTTTAGTTGGCATTGGCCAGTCCTTGATACTGGAAATTTTGACAGGGTCCATGCATATCACCCCCTTTCAAGGATTACCCCCAGGTAATCCATGTGCAAAGAGTGGAAGAGACATTTTTCCAATTTGTAGTATAGGTTGTGTTTGGTGGAGATGTGGAGTATGTCCTTGACTGCTTCAATGTGGTCTTGTAGTGAATACTTAAGTCCTGTAGTGATGCCAATGTCGTCCATGTATACCTGTATGGCCATACCACATGTGTTATGCCCTAGCAGGGGCATGGGTTCTGAAGGTTCTGAGTCACACAAATACCAAGCAAAGATGTCTGTTGTCTTATTGCTATGAAGTACAAGTGGTAGGGGTGTGGCACAGTGTGCAGCACTACTCTGTAATATAGAGCTCCTTGCTCAAAGTGTATAACACTTCTCTACACTTGATCTTGCTAGTGCACAGAGTCTAACAGGTGTGATGTGTTGATATAGTTCAGCTGCAAAGGCTTTGAGGTGTCCTGGTTAAGGACAGAGGTAGGGGATGCACAAGAAGAGGGGATAGAGCAAAGTCACACCAAAGTATGAAGGCAAGGTTGCTAGATTGCAAATGAAGCCAAGTCTGGCTTCCTATGGTCTATGGTACAAGTTTATATAGGGTGAGGTTCCAAACAACATGAACACAGGCCCACATAGTAGCAAAGAGACTAGATGGGTCAAGGGGATACTCAGATCAAGGGAAACAGTACCACTAGTGATAGTAGCTCCTTTGGTAACAAGGTATGGACCAAAAAGGGGAAAGAACATGTTGAGAACATACTGTAACTGAGGTCCAAAGCATCAGATCATAACATGAGCCCCTCTCTAAGTCAACTCTCCCTAGAGTGCTTCAAAGTCCATCAGGTTGTAGACATCATTGTCTACATTGTTAGAGGGGGTGCTTTCACAAGGGAGGGGGCAGTGGTGTTGGCAAAGGAAATTGAAGGGACCATGGGCCCCACACTTGCAACAGTTTTAATATTTGGGGCACTTGATCTCTTCATGGCTGTTGTTAGTGAAACACTTGCCACACCACTGAGTGTGTTCTTCTGGGGCTGGCCAAAGGCACTGATAGGGGAAGTGGTCAGTGCTAGAACACCTCCAGCAGTACTTCTGTTTTTGAGGACAAGCAAAGGATAGGTGGTCTTCAGACTGGCACCTGTAACAAAGTTGGATGGTGCCACCCTCCTTCCTGTTGGCTCTGCACTTGCATCTTCTCTTCCTTTCTGCAGAGGGGCCAGGTCCTTCTGGTTTGTCATGGAGCTCAGGCATAGAGTGGTAGTGAGGCAGAGCAGGAGCAGGGATAGGGTGGACTCCAAAGGGGTGAGTTTCTTCTTCAAGAGGAGGGGGGTGTAGGGTGAGCCACCAATCTGCAATCCTCATGTAAGCCTTGTGTTCTTGCAGCCTCCTTTAGGCACTGGTCAGTTGCATGTCCATATTGAGAAGGTGCCTTTTGAGGGGCTCCATCGTCTTGTACAGGCCTTTGATCTCCTTTTGGAGGGCCTTCTGGTTTCACAGGAGCCAACAAGTCCTGAAGACTTCTGCTGTGAGGTGGTCATCTCCCATGTCTTCTAAGACTTTGTTGACTTGGCTAGTCATAGGGGAAGCTTCATTGAAGTTCTGCATCTGGGCTGGGGTGATGAGGGGAGCTGGGTTGTGGGGGTCATTGTCTTTGGGAAGGAGGAAGAGGGAGAGGCCATAGTGAGGGAGATTTTGCCCATGGTGCCAATGACCTCTTCTTTGTTTTTGCTGATCTTGATCCACTTAGCATCCTTTTGGATGTACAAGGTTGGGTCAGCATCATCAGGGATAAGGAAGTGGACATAGCAACTACTCCAAGGGTCATTCAAGAAGAAAGGGTAGCCAGGGTTGTTGTCCTCTTCAGCAGTGATGTGCATCCTTTCATAGTTGATAGGGAGCGCATCCATGATTGGGTTGTTGACTATTTCACTGAGGCAAGCTATGGTTACTCTGGGGTCAGGAGGAGAGGTGATAGATCAGTGTATCTCAGGAGTGGGGGGAGCTGTGTGTCCAGGAGGGGGAACACAAAGAGTTATTCCTCCTCCTTCTGTTTCTATGATGCTGGGCACAGTAGGGTTGATAGGTTGTGGTTTGTGGAGGACTGGGGGTAGGGAAGGGGGCTGTACTGGGAAGGGAGAGTACCCAGAGGAGGGTGTGACAGAGGGTGTTTCATCAAAGGAGCCTCTTTTCATGGCATGAGCAACGAGGTGTTCTACAGAGGAGGAGCAAGAGGGCATGGTTGAGAGGCTAGTGGGGAGGGTGGTTACTGTTCATATTGTTACTTCCTTTTGTTTTAACCACTGCTTTGCTCCTTTACTTCTGGAGTTGCTTTCAAAGTGTTCCTGGATGAGTTCTGGGGCATTGAGGTTCTTTTCTGGTTCCCAGCTGTTGTGTGCATTGGAGTATCCTCTCCACTTGATCAGGAACTGTAACTGGTTCCTGTGGTGTCTTGTTTCTAGTATTCTCTCAACTTCCCACTCCTGTTTTCCATCTACTAGATTTGGGGGTGGTTCTGTAAAATTCTTTCCATGTATGGGGGTTTCTTTGTATGGCATCAAGAGGGATGCATGGAACACTGGGTGGATCCATCACTGATGGGGAAGTTTCAGGGCATATGTTGTGGTGGAGATCTTCTTTGTGACCCTGAAAGGTCCATATCTTTTTGGGGCTAACTTGAAACTGGGGTGCATTGTTTTCAAGTTTCTGGCATCCAGCCACACACTATCTCCTTCTGTGTGTTATTTAAAACAAGAGGATCCTTTGTAGAGTGACTGTGCATGAGTAATCACTGCTTGGGCAGTCCTTCTGGCCTCTTGGATCTGCTCTAGTCTTTCTTGTGTTCCTGGTACTGTAGCTGTTCTTTCTGGTTGGTGTACCCTTGGGATGTATCCAAGGATTAGTTCATAGGGTGCTTTTTTACTGGTTGTGCTTGGCCAGGAATTGTGGGTGTATTGTGCCAGTGGTAGTAGCTCTGTCCAGTTGTTTTGTTGGTGATTTATGAACATCTGGAGGTATTGCTCTAACCACTGGTTTGTTTGTTCTGATTGTCCATCTGTTTGTGGGTGGTATGCTGTGCTGATGTTTTGTTCTATGTCAAGTACTCTGCACAGTTCCCTGATGAACTTTGCTGTGAATCTAGGGTCTCAGTCAGAGATGACCCTTCTTGGTAGTCTGTAGTGTGGCAGGACTGTCTTGGCATAGAGTTTTGCCACTCCTTCTGCATCTATTGTTTTGCTGCATGGGATAATAAAGAAGGCTGCCTTGGAACAGTCATGATCCATGATGGTGAGAATTGTGTCATTGCCTTCCAACTGGGGTAACTTTGTGATAAAGTCTAGGGCAATGGTTTCAAAAGGGAGTGCTTCTGGGTTAGTCTTGATGGGGAATATCAGGGGTTTCAGGTTTCCAGGGAAGTTCTTGTTTGATTGGCATGTGGCACAGCCCTTTACATATGCAGATATGTCATCTTTCATGTTTGGCCACCAGAAGTCTTGTGACACCAACCACAAGGTCTTTGTTATTCCAGGGTGTCTGGCTGTTTTGTACCATGAAACAGGGAAATTGTCCCCCTCTTTAGTGGTGTGTTGTCCACAACCACCAGTTTGTTGCCCTTCTACCAGTGTTTGCCTTGTTTTACTAGTTGGAAGGGGGCTGCCCACTCATCTAGAGTGTCCTGGTGATCTAGTTGGTGTGTCATAACTCAGCCATCTATCCTTATGGAGAGAGTGGAGTTTGCAAAGATGGTTGGGGTCAGGACCACTACATCGGTGTTATCTTCTGCTCTAGTGTCATGGTCAGGGCATCTTGATAGGGCATCTGCATGATTCTGGGGTCCCAGTTTGTGGTGGAGTTTGATGTGGTAATCTGCAAGTCTGGGGATGTATCATGCTACCCTTCTGTTGATTTGTTGAGGGTGGCAATAGTATTCCAGGTTTTTGTGGTCTGTGAACACTGTGATTTTATGGGGGGATCCTAATAGAAGGTGTCTCCAGTGTTCTAGTCCTCTGATTACCACTAAAAGTTCTCTATCATGGATGTCATAGTTGCGCTCTGCTTCTGTGAATGATTTGGAAAAGTATCCCACAGCTTGTGGCTTGTTTCAGCTATCCCTTTGTGTTAGGATCACCCCTGTGGTGAAAGCAGAGGCATCCACTCCTAGCTCAAAGGGTTTATCCATATCTGGTTGACATAAGATGGGGTCTTTGCACACAAGCATGATGAGTGTTTCTAGGGCTTCTGCTGCTTCTTTTGTCCATCTGAAGGGTCCTTCTGATGTTTTTATTGTGTTTGTGATGGGTCTTGCTAAGTGAGCGAAGTTGGGGATGAAGGGTCGTTGATAGCTTAGTGTCCCCAACATGCTTCATGCTTGTTTGACTGACTTGATGTCTCTTGGCCAGTCCTTCAGTCCTTCTACCTTTTTGGGGTTGATTTTGATTTGGGACCCATTGATGACAATGCCTAAGTAGTGGATCTTCCCTTGTTCAAACATGCATTTCAATGCTTTGAGGAAGTAGGACTCCTTTTCGCAGATTTCCAGGAACTTATGTACAATTTGTCTATGGCATTCAGTGTCCTCTTCTGTGGCTATTAGGACATCATCCATGTATACAAACAGTTCTCTAGGGTATTTGTCCATGAGTGGTTGGAGTATTCTGCTCATGGTTCTTGCAAAGGTGGCTGGCGCATTTGTGATACCAAAGGTCATTACTCAAGGGATGAACAGCCCCCTTGGTGTTTTGAAGGCTGCCTTCCACTGGTCTTCTTTTATTTGGATATTATGGTACCCCCATCTGATGTCGAACTTTGAGAATAGTGTTTTCCTGTTCAAGTTTGTCAAAATGTTGGAGATAAGGGGTAGTGGGTAGGTGTCTTTTATTGTCCAGGTGTTTAAGGGTCTGTAGTTGAGGATAGGGTGCAATCCTCCATCTGTCTTCTTTCTAAAGAAGGAGGAAGCATAAGGGGAGCTCCCTTCATAGATGTACCCTTTTGCTATGTTTTTGTTGAGGTAGCCCTTCAACTCTTTGTCTTCCTCTGGGGTCAAAGGGTAGATTTTACAGTTGATCTTGTTGGGTGCATCTGGTCATAATGTAATGGGGTGATCTTCTTCTCTTTCTGGGAGGAAACATTGTGCTTCTTCATCTGAGAACACCTTGTTGTGGCATTGGTATTCTTCTGGAATGGTAGTTTCTTTTACTGGGTTAAAGGTGGTTGCTGCTGCTTTGGCTTCTTGGTGTCACTTCCTTTGAAAACGGTAACCCCCTGTCAGGATGGTGACTGCTTCTCCTTTTAGTTCTTGTTTCTTCCAGTCTATGTCCAGGTTTTCATGTTCAAACCAGGGGTATCCAAAGATCATTCTGTCTTCTCCCAGACTGGTTACAAAGAATTGGAAGGGGACTTCCTCTTCTCCTCTTTTTATCCATAACTGGCATGTCTCCATCATGGTGCTGTCTTTGTTTAATGATCCATCCACATTTCAGACCAGTCTGGGTGGTTTTAAGGGGGTGGCTCCTAGCCCAAGCTTTTGGATTAGGTTCAGTTGATCAGGTTGTCTGTTGCACCACTGTCTAGCAGCACATTTATGCAAGCTTCTTTGAAGTAAAGGTGAACAGAAACTTTGATTGTCATAGCACTATCACGAATACTGTACATTAAGTTGGCCTCCCTGTCAGCTCTCACAGGTCAGCATCACAAAAATCCTGGTCAAGGGCATAGCAGCATCTTCTTTCATCCTCAGTCACTTTCATCCTCAGTCATGCCTTGGACAAGTGCACGGGCCTGTCAGACCTTGTCTTTGGTTGTGGCAGCAGACACTAATGAGGTGCTCACTTCTGGGGTGTATGGGGGTGCAGTGTCTGCTTCTTGGGTGTCTGTAGCTCTGGCTTTGGTTTGGTTGGTGGTGTTTTGTCATTGGTAGTTCCTAGCCATGTGTCCTTGTTGTCTGCACTTGAAGCAATGTCCTTCTTTCATGAGGGTTTTCTTTTCTTCTTCAGTGGGCTTCTTGAAGGGGTTGGAGGTAGTGGCATCTACATCCATTGCATTTGGGTCCCATTTGGGTTATCCTTGATGGATGTTCTGGGTTGGTCCTGGGTTTCTATTTCCTGGTCTGGCTTTTAGCAGCTTCCAGCATTGGTGTTCTGCTCTGGCAGCTGTTTGCCACTTGTCCATGGTGTTGGGTATGGTGGTCCTCATGAGACAAGCACGATACAGTCCTGTGGGTAGTCCCCTTTTGAAGAATTCTACCATTCCAAGGGTATCTCTTGCCCATCCTGCTATCCCTGCAAGGTGTTTGAAGTTGAGGATATAGTTGTCTAATGCTCCACCCTGCATTGTCAGGTTGATGAGCTTCTGGTAGGCTCTTTCCTTGTTTAGGGTGTCAGTCCAGTCTCTGTCAAAGGTGTCAAGGAAACCATCCCAAAGGTCTTTGCTGTTCTTGGTGAGAGCTTTGGTGGGGTCTGCTAGTGCCACTTCCATATCATCTTCAGTTTGATTGACCCATAGTTGTACTCTGGGTCCCTTGAACAGTGTAAGGGCAAATAATACTTGTGCATAGGGTTCTTTGATGAGCTCATTTTCACTGCTTAACTTGATGTATCACAGTAGTTCTCTTTTGAACTGACTGCTCTCTGTTCTGTCTCCTGTGAACAGAGTGGGAGGCACTCCTTTGAGTCCTCCTGAGTTTGTTATTGGTGTTCCTTCTGCTCTGGCACTTGAGCTGGTGCCCGTACCAGTGCCTGAGCCAGTGCCTGTGGCATTTATGGCTGACATGATGAGTGTTGGTTGCATTGTGATGGGGATTTGGGGTGGTTCAACTGGGGAGGGTACTCTGATTGCTGGTAGTGGGGCTGGGAATCCTTCTTCTGCTGGGGATGGTTCTATCCAAATAGGGATAGTTGAACTGGCTTGTGACAAAGCTTGTGTGGGTACTGTGATGTCTAAGTGGTGCTCAGAGGAGTGAGATGGTTCTGAGTGTGATTCTGCTTTGTCTGAACTGGGTTCCTCTTCTGAGGAGTCTTGTTGTAGTCCATATGTTCCTCTAGTGTTTCTTGGTGCCAAGGATGATTGTTGTGTGGGTGTCTCTGGGTTCTGTTCATCTTCTTCATTCCACCAGCCTAGTCCTTCAGCAAATCTGTGTGGTGTGATGTTTATGGCCCTGGTGTGGTATGCATTTTGGAAGTATCGGAGGATGTACCAGTTGTTGTTGTTGAATTCCACTGGTCTGAGTTCACCTTTAATGAGGGACTTGTAAGAAGGTGGTCTGTTTGGTGTTGTGGCACAGCGAGCTCCTCTTCCAAATTGATTGCTTTTAACATGGTGTGGGAGGTCATCTTGTGTTCTGGTTGTGACTGGGGTCCAATCATTGTCTGATTTGAAGGTGACACTGATGCTAGCCACGATTGTGGTCTGTTCTGAGTGCTGGTCTGTGTGAGGGGATGGCTGAAGCAGCCTCTTGTGTCAGGGAGGATCTGTTGCCCAGCTATGCCATCATTCTGGGTTCTATTGAGTGTCTGGTTGTTGGCTGATGGTCCTCTTGGATCATCACCCACTCTGCTGTGTGGCAGTGGTGTCTTAGGTGTGTTGGAAGTTGTAGACTTGGCTTATGTTACACCCTAGCAGGGGCGTGGGTTCTGGAGGTTCTAAGTCACACAAGTATCAAGTGAAGATGTCTGTTGTCTTATTGCTATGAAATACAAGTGGCAAAGGTGTGGCACAATGTGCAGCACTACTCTGTAATGTAAGGCTCCTTGCCCAAAGTGTATAACACTTCTCTACACTTGATCTTGCTAGTGCACAGAGTCTAACAGGTGTGATGCATTGATATAGTTCAACTGCAAAGACTTCAAGGTGCCCTGGTTAAGGACAGAGGTAGGGGATGCACAAGAAGAGGGGATAGAACAAAGTCACACCAAAGTACGAAGGCAAGGTTGCTAGATTGCAAACGAAGCCAAGTCTGGCTTCCTATGGTCTATGGTACAAGTTTATATAGGGTGAGGTTCCAAACAACATGAACACAGGCCCACATAGTAGCAAAGAGACTAGATGGGTCAAGGGGATACTCAGATCAAGGGAAACAGTGCCACTAGTGATAGTAGCTCCTTTGGTAACAAGGTATGGACCAAAAAGGGGAAAGAACATGTTGGGGATATACTGTAACTGAGGTCTGAAGCATCAGATCATAACAACATGCCTCATGCTTAGCAATAATATCCCTGAAGATGAAGTTCATCATGGTCTGGAACATTGCTGGGGAGTTAGTTAGGCCAAAGAACATCACCATTGGTTCAAATAGCCCATAGTGTGTTTTGAACACTGCCTTTTCTTCATCTCCTTCCTTGATTTGTACATTATTGTAACCCACCTTACATTGAGCTTGGTGTAGATGTGGGCATTGCTGAGGTCCAAGATGAGGTCCAAGGTGAGAGGGAGGGGATACTGGTTGCAGATGGTGATGGCATTGATTTTTTGATAGTCCTGTACCAGGTGTAGCTTTTCATCCTTCTTTTTGATGACAAAGAAGGACAATGAATACAGGGACTTTGAGGGGCATATATACCCCCTTTTTAGTTGTTCTTCAATCTGCTCCCACAACTTTTTGTCTTCTTCTTGGGTCATAGGGTATATTTTGCAATCAATTGTGTCAGCTGTCCCAGACTTAAATTCAGTGGTGTGGTCCCAAGGCTGGCTGGGAGGAAAATGATCAGAGGCCTCTTCACTGAAGAGGTGAGTAAATTCTTGGTATTCAATGGGTAATTCCACCTTTGTGGTGTACTGTTGGGCTACAATGGCAAGATCAGTGGCAGTTGCCCTAATTTGGCATCTTTCTTCAAAGACCTGCCACTGTTCATCAGTGATGACACAGGCATGTATGACCTCATAGTCATTGTCCTGTACAGAAGTGGCTGTGACAACTGGTTGAATATGTTTGCTATGTGAATTTATGGACTGGATGATGATGGGGAGCATTCCTTCATGAATAACCCCCTGTGACCACCTAATTTGAGGGTTGTATGTTGCAAGCCAGGGGTATCCTAGGACAATATCCTCACTACCAATGTTGGTAATGAGGAAGTGCATTTCTTTATTAATTCCTTTAGTTTGAACATCAACATCCATGTAATGGGTGATACACCCAGCTTTATTTTCTGTGTTGTCAATATTCCATATTTTTTTGGGATTGTCAAGTGCTTTCATTCTGAATCCCATCCTTTTGATGAAGGAGGGCCTCATGAAGCAGTGAGTTGCTCCTGAGTCTACTAGTGCATGTATGTTGGCCATTGTGTAACTTGTGCAAATCAATACTGGAGCTCTCATAGAATGGTAGTGAGTCATGATTACACTGTTACAATTAACTGCCCCCACCCAGGCTGATGGGTTCAGGTGTCCTGAAAACCCTCCCTTTTCCACAACTGCTGGAGGATAATGTCCTTTACATCATCCATTTCTCCTGCTACTCCATTGAGCCAATCATTGGTGTGCTGTTGCAGTGGTGCTTCCTGGACTGCACATGTAGCAACTTCAGGTTCTTGCTGATGGTAGTTGGTGTCTATGAACCAACTGCTTGATGCTTGAGGCTGTTGACATTGGTGCCTTTGATGTAAGACAAGAAGAGCAGCACTTGTTGGTAAGGTGTGGCCATAATCCCTTCATTGGTGTTCATACCCCAATATACATGCCATTGTGTGAGAAACACCTCAACTTTGCTGCATTCTCCATTGAATACTGTTGGTGCTTCACCAGCTAACTTGTTGTTTTGAGGAGGTATAGGTACTACACCTGGTAACCCTCCTCCAGGCAGTCCTCTGCCTCCTCCTGGTGGTCCCATGGGGTATCCTCCAGGGAATCCTCCAAATCTTCCACCACATGGAGGTGGTCCTTCTCTGGGTAATCCCCCAGGAGGTCCTCCATGTTACACCCTAGCAGGGGCATGGGTTTGGAAGGTTCTAAGTCACACAAGTATCAAGCAAAGACATCTGTTGTCTTATTGCTATGAAATACAAGTGGCAGGGATGTGGCACAAAGTGCAGCACTACTCTGTCAAATAAGGCTCCTTGCCTGAAGTGTGTAACACTTTTCTACACTCTATCTTACAAGTGCACAGAATCTAACAGGTGTGACACATTGATATAGTTCAACTGCAAAGACTTTGAGATGCCCTGGTTAAGGACAGAGGTAGGGGGTGCACAAGAAGAGGGGATAAGACAAGATCACACCAGGGTACAAAGGCAAGGTTGCTAGATTGCAAATGAAGCCAAGTCTGGCTTCCTACAGTCTATGGTACAGGTTTATATAGGACAAGGTTCCAAACAACATGAACACAAGTTCACACAATATCAAAGAAACCAAACAGGTTAAGGGAGTATTTGGATCAAGAAAACAGTGCCACTAGGGTAGTAGCTCCTTTGGTAACAAAGTATAGTACAGAAGGGGAATGTTACACTCCACCAGTGTTAGTCTGACTTGGACTTGTGAAGGCATAGGCAACTTAGCAAAGTAAGGTGAATGGGAACCTCAGTGTCAACCCAACACAAGCTGAATGGGGGCTCAACAGCACACAACTGCAGCAAAAGATGAGGAAGCTCCAGATGAACAGCACAGATAGGGAGCATACTCACAGTGGCAAAGGTGACTGTGGTGAGATATGCAGAGAGTGCTTGAAGCAGCAACAGGGATTGTCAGGCAGTGAAGCAGAGGGTGTCTGGCACACAAGCAGTGAGAACTGATGTGGACCAGGAGTGTACATGGTACTCTACTTATACTCCTACAGAGAGTGACAATAATACAATGCAAGTAACACTAGTCACAAAGTACAAGGATGGTGTTGTTCTACAAATGGACAAAGGAGTGGACACTTTGAGAACAAGGAAAGAAGAACAAGGAGAGTCTAGAGCTAAATGATATCATAGTGACATCATAATAAAGATAAGAACAAAAGAAAGAACAAAGGCGTAGTACAATGACAGTTCTAGAGGAGTCTGCATGATGTCATGGTACAGTGATGTCATAGATAAGTAAATACAAGGCATCCAAGATTGTAAAGATCAATATCTAATCTACATGTCCTGTATATCTAATCTAAAGCAGTCCATGCTGCAAGTCCAGTCTGTACGAGCTGCTAAGTGTGCAAGGGTCACTTATCAACAGCTCCACCCTTGGTAAGTTGAAGCAGAAGTACTCTTAGTTCAAGACTAAGGCAGACAGGAGACAAATCAGATGGTGGATTGAAGAAGACCAAGATGGGGATTCTTGGTCTTCCATGACTACTACTTATACAGATATGTGCAGGCTTTAAAGTGCCACTTGAACAATAGGTAACCAATAGCATAACTAGCTCAAACTCTAGTACAGCTATCCTTGGAATGAGTCATACACAAGTCACAATCACATGTAAACTACTATGCTGACTGATGTGATGTAAGAGTCCATGACTAATACTGAGTTGGACTGTAGTCATAACTGGTCATGAGTCATACCAAGAAGTCATACCATAACATTACCCCCTTTTCATCAGTGAGGCCTACCTCACTAATCTGCCATAGAGTCCTGTCTCATCTGTTCTGCTTCATCTTCCATACATGCCAATATATTGGCCCTTTCAAGATGATGGACACTTGCCTTTTTATCCTCTGCTGCCATGTACTTCTCCTCTTGAAGTTGCCTGATTTGCTGATACCCCAAACTGCCACTAGATGGTTTGTAGAGCAGCTTGAGATAGTCAGGTTTGGGAGGTCAAGGAATATAATGACTGCATTGAGAGAAGGGGACAAGCAATGCTGGTTGGGTTGGGCTATTGGCCTATGAGAGAACAATAAAAATGTTGTATTATTGGCCAGAGTCAAATGCAATCTTGTCAGCTGGAGACCATGGTATTGCTAAAGACACAATGCAGTGGCATGCTAGCCAGAATCGCAATGCAAGCACTTGCACTGGAGTACAATAAAATGCAAGAACTTGGGAAATGTAGAGTAGCAATGGAAAATAAAATCCAAAGCCTAGAGAATTGTAGTTGAGAGCAGGAAGGTTATAGTAATAGTGGGAATTTCCTAGCATAGGATGCTGGGTAGATACAATGAAATCCTGGCCCTTAAATAGGCCTCTTCTGTGCTACCGTCAGCTGTAGAAAGAAATCCAGAGTGGTACTTGTTGAGCTATACATACCTAACAAACTACCAATCAGGGGCTGTGCCATTGGCACAAGGCATGATCATTGTCAACCGACGCAGTTGGTTACTCTGGAGGTTGCGGTTGCTAACCGTACCGAGTGCTTGCTGATATGAATCTTAACAACAGGGGTTCAAGGGTGCTGGTACATGATCGCAATTGTGGTCTATAGCTGTGATGACTCACTGTCACTCAACAGGGGGTCACAATGAAGGCAGAGACTGGAGGCTGAGGAGGGTGTGGAGAACAACAAGGGAGGACAGAAGAACACAAGATACGCTCTTGGCTCAAAGAGGAGTAGTGGCACACAATGAGTGGGGCACTCAAAGGAGCTGAGAGGCAAGAGGGAGGATGTCATAAGTGGACAGTCTGAGGGACTGTCCGTAGAATTGCACCAGCTTATATACTACAAGGGGGTGGTCTGTGCATAGGTTTAGGGCAGGCTTAGGGCCTGTCCATGGGTGCTGTGCAGTGCTACACAAAGGAACATTCTAGAGACATCTAACAATAGAGTCCAATCAGAAAGAGTTTAAACATAGAACAACTGCACCGCAGTTGATGATGCCATATGGCACCATAGTGGTGTAATTCCACAGTCCTGGCAGAAGTTCCCAGAGGGGTGGTGACTTGGTTGATTATCTTTGTTGATTGATACATGTGCATACACACACGTGACTTGAAAAGACAGAGTGGACACGTGACACATCATGTGACCATTGGAGAGTGAAATTCAAACTCCGATTCCGGATTTCCCCTTTAGGAAGTTGATGACATAAGCCTGGACTGGTCCTTAAGCGCCTTGAGTCACAACTAGGTTTATAGGTTCATGACAATAGCACCTTGAGGACATTGAGTGGACTGAGGGTGGTCTATGCAGTTGCTGGGCTTTCTCAGGATCAGCCTATTAGTCCTGCAGACTAGGAGCAATGCTGACACACTGCTGCGTGTGTCTCACTGGTACAGAGCCTGGGACTGTGCCTCCTATCTTCCTAACATGTAAGAGAGCCTGAACTGTTCATGGTACTGCCCTCTGGCCTGGGATTGTCTTCTGTGTTTCCACTTGTATTGCTGTTGCTGGTCTGTGCTTCCGCCAAGTAAAATCAGTGTAAATGTCACTCTATCAGGCTAGCTGTGCACTGTGTATCATCTCCTCCCTACTGAGCTTCTGACTGTCCCCAGTCAGTCTGGTTATAGTCAGCTGGTAATTGGTAAGGTCTCTTGTTGCTGAGATCACCTGTTGTGTGAATTGTCCTCTTGTCTGGCACTTGCCGTTGGCAAGAAGGTCATGTGTTGCATGGTTGATTTCTTGACTTGTCATTTGCTTCCATGCCCTCCATCTACCATTATGTCTGCCCCACTACTCCACAAGTATGAAGTTGCCCTCAAGGCACTGCTGAGGATGCATCCAGAACTGGATGGGGTCGTGTCCATTGCCACTGACGCAGCTGATTGGGTTCAAGAGTTCTTGTCTTCTTTGGTGAGTAGACTTGTCGTACTTCTGGTGTTTGCTTAACTGTACAATACAGGACACTGTATTCGAGGCTGGGGCTTTTGCCAGTGTCGATGTGCCTGTCGTAGGTTTTCTTCAAGATATTTGCAGTCAGCTCCTTCATCTCACTGATGAGGACTGGATCAAGCATTCACCTTGTGTTGTTGAAGGACAAGAGCAGTTACACCAACTGGCTGCCATGCATGCCATGCCTGCTCCTGCTGTTCCCACCACCAATTCCACCATTCCTGTGCAGCTCAGTCCACTGCCCTTGGATGAGTTTTTGTGGCTTGTAGAGTACACCAAGTGAGTTAACAAGGGCACAATGTCCTTGGCTGAGTTTGAGGAACACAAGTGGCACGTCCTCACCACAGGGCAGGATACTGTGCCTGTGGTCTCACCATCCCTTTCTGTCATTCCACCACCTTCTTCTTCTGTGCTGTCGCTGTTGCAGTCTCTAGTGCCATCTCTGGCACCGTCAGGAGCCTCTGTGCCATCACCTGTCTCCTTACCTGGACTGATACCCAATCCCACACCATCATCATCTCAGTGGCCTGTTTGTTAAGCTGCACTCACTGTGTTGGCTGCTCTCATTGCACCAGTATGCATCTTCCTTCTTTGTCCTTTTGCTTTCGGTCAACCTTTTATAACTCATAGGAGTCTTCCTCTTCCATGCGGCAATCTGGTGTCAAGCATGCTCATTCAGAGGAGCTGATGGATATCAGCCTTCTGCTGGATTATGTTTGGGTAAGTGTTCTTTTCTTTGTCTCTTCTTCTTTTGCTGACATCTACTGTAGTGTGATTTTTGTACATGCAACAAGGTCAAGTGCACACCATGGGTAGGCTCTATTGCACTGTATACATGTGCTCGTTGACAGGACACCAAACATTCTTGCATTCCACTGGCTGTTGTGCCATCTTGTACTCATTGCAAGGTTGGTTGTGCTGGCCCGACCCTGGCCCTTGTCCTTCCTTCTACTGGCCCAGCTGGGCTGCTCAAGACCAATTCTGGGGTTCTGCCTGGGACTGACAAGGCTGCCATGATGCTTTTCTGGTGGACCAAACTTGTGTGGGCTTGCACGACTGCCGAGGTTGCTCTTGCACATGTCTCTTTCATTGAGCAGAGGTATGCAGAAGTCTTGGGCAATGTTATCATGCCAGAGCCATTGGTCTTGGAGCCTTGGCTGAAGTGTGCAAAGGTTGAGAAGGGGAAGAAGCGGTCTGTCAATGTTCTGGATGATGATGAGGTTGTTGAGGTGGATGGTCCCACCACTGTTGTGAGTTCTATGGTAGCAGCTGACTGTCCTTCTGTTGCAGTGGAGTTTGATACTACAATGGGCAATGTGTGAGGCTGGCTGGACCTTTGAACTTGTGCTTACTACATTGCTGTCATCTTGCTTTGAATTTACGTGCTTCATGATGTTCTTCTGACTGGCATGATAGTGATTGTTCCTTTTTTTCTTTCTTTCCTCCTCCACTGAAAAAAAATTGGCTGTCCCCAGCTGAGGCATTGGGCACGCTGGCTGTATCAGTTGGTTCGGTCCAGTGATTGGTAATTGTACTTGGCTGAGTCAGTCGATCTGTGTAGAGCCAATGGGTGACTTTTAATACCTGTCAAGATTCATGGTTGCCAGTCTTGCCTGTTGCTTTATTTGTCCTTTCCACAAAGGTTATGTCATCTGCCACTTTTCACTTGCTTCTCTTCCCTTGCCTGACCATTCAGGTCACCTCCAAATTGCAGAACGCACTCTGCTGCTGTATGGACAGACTATGGTCAAGTGTCCGTTATGGGTGAAAAATGTTACTGAGTGGTTGTGGCGCTTCTATCCTCTTTGGGTGAGGGACTCTGTTGTTTTTCCACTTCTGCTGCTGATATACAAGCAGGCCAGCATTCACACCGCTGCCAGTCTTTCTTGTTCGGCCATCAGTTGTGAGGCTTACAAATTGTTCTCTGAGGTTAAGGAATGGGCTGTGCCATATGCCATTGTTGAATGGCTACAGCTATTCCCCAAAGTTGTAGAGGGTGTCCATGACTGGCTGGTGTTGCATTCTGCCATTATATCAAATGCACAGGCATGTGTTCTCAACATTTGGCTTCTTGTGGTGGCCACGAGTGGAAACCTTCCTGATGTGTATGATCTCACCAACCAGGAGCTCAGGGACTACTACCAGACCATGTTGATAAGTGACCCACGCACACTTAGTGGCTTGTATGGACCAGACTTGCAGCATGGACTGCTTTAGATTAGATTAATTGGACTTGTAGATTACATAGATTTGATCTGTACAATCTAGCGCTTATCATTGTGTCATGTATGACATCACTGTACTTCTATGACATCATACTTCCGGACTTTGTGTTGTACTCAACACTTTTGTACTTTGCTTTGTTCTATACTTATTATGATGTCAGTATGATATCATTTGGTTCTGGACTCTTCTTTTTCTTCCTCTCCTTGTTCTCAAAGTGTCCACTCCTTTGTCCCTTTGTAGAACAATACTACCTTTGTCTTTTGTGACTAGTGTTACTAGCGTTGTACTATTGTCACTCTCTGTAGGAGTATAAGTAGAGTACCATGTACACTCCTGGTCCACATCAGTTCTCACTGCTTGTGTGCCAGACTACCATCTTGCTCTACATTGCTTGACTTCCCTGTTGCTGCCTCCAGCCACCCTATCATATCTCACCACAGACTCTTTGCCTCTGTGAGTATGATCTCCTTGTGTGCTGTTCATCAGACCACAGTGATTATGTGCAAAGAATATGTTTGGCACCTTGGTCGACTTGAACTCAGCTGTCTAGAGGCTTCCTGGGAACAGCTGTTAGCATGTGGATCAGCTGTGACACAATCTGGGACTCTGCTGAGGGCTGAGGAGACTGTTGTCCTTGACCAAGGTAAGCGCTCAATGCTTCATGTTTCTGGTCCATGTTAATCTGTGTGTGAAAGTAGTTAGTTTGCCTCCCTCTAGTTCTGGAAGTGGTGAGCTGTCAGGTAACTGGTAGAATGCGCTGGGGGACCTGGCTTGTTGTAGTGCTGTATCGTGTAAAGCAGAACATAAATTTTCATTGAGTGGGTTCCATCAGCTGAAGGAAAATGTCCTATCTGCAGCAGCTGATCTGCATGAATGAGGCAAAATGGTCTCAGGGGAAGCTACTTAAGGCCAGTGAATCCAGCCACAGGTGGTAGATTCCTTTCCTCAATGTATCATGTCTGGTCACAATAATCAGGAGGTCGCTAATACTTTGCATGGCCATGCAGTTGAGGTGTTTGAGCTTGCACAGAAGAGTTTTCTCATGCTGAGTGAAACTTGGCCTAAGCGGCCCCTCTGTAGCCAGACAGTGGCAACTTGGCTGTTTTTGCTCTATCACTCCTGGGTGCATCTTCTTTTGATTTGTTTGCTTGTTGGGGCTGAGAGAGCAATAGAAGAACCTTGAGGTGCTGGCTGAATTTGCCAATGTTTCTGGAGTTGGCAAATGCCCACTTGCAATATATGCAGAAATTGAGACAGAGGCTTGACCCTACGAGTTAGACTGGATTCAGAAGTTCCCAAGAGTCATCGCCAGAGACAAGGATTGCTTGATCCAATTTTATGCCATCCTCAACTGATCCTATTTTTCTGCCTTTGTCATCAGTCCTCCTCTGCCTGGTGAGTGATTTACTGCTTTTGAGTTCACAGCTGCCAATTTTGAATACCACTGGGCGACAGGGCTGATTAGCCTTGAAGACTTCAACTGGTACCAGGCCAAATTGAACTGGATCAAGCTTGATTTCGTCCTAGAACAGGAGCACCTGGCTAGGATGACTTCATCAAGTTCTGCCTTGAATGGGTCAGCCAACATGCAGTCCAGTGCTGTCAGGGATATTGTTGCAATGAGAAGGAGAGTAGACTCGGTTCCTCTGGCCCATGAAGTTGAGCCAAACTTGTTATTTGTGGCTAGAGCGTCGTTGTTTCACCTATTCTGTGACTGTACATTGCCCTAAGTGGAGTTACCTTATTTAGATATGCTTAGTCAGGTTGATATATCCTGCAGAGGACGGAAAATATCCCTTTAGTCTTATATCCTCCTCTGCAGGTGAGTAACTATCTTTACTTTGATCAATATAGTCTTATATCCTCCTCTGCAGTCCCCTTGTGTCCTCTGTGACTCAAGGGCCCTCTATAGGTCGCATTCTAACAGGTACAAAGGCAAGGTTGCTAGATTGCAAATGAAGCCAAGTCTGGCTTCCTACAGTCTATGGTACAGGTTTATATAGGACAAGGTTCCAAACAACATGAACACAAGTTCACACAATATCAAAGAAACCAAACAGGTTAAGGGAGTATTTGGATCAAGCAATCAGCACCACTAGGGTAGTAGCTCCTTTGGTAACAAGGTATAGTACAGAAGGGGAAAGACAAGAAGGAGACATACTGTAGCCAGAGTCCAAAGCATCAGATCATAACACTCCACTACTAGGTGGGTCTGGTTGGTCCAGCCCAATGGTGTGGTGTATGGCAATGTTGTTGTTGGTCATTCAATGACTGGTGTGTGGGTTGATAGGGGCCAGGATGGCCTGCACTTCTTGTGCAATATGGTGTTGTTCTTTTTGAGCAAGCCAGTTGAGAGATTTGGCTGCTCATCATTCTTCTTCATGAGTGATGGTGGTGGTAGCCATAGCTACTGCTAGGGAATGAATGTGAATTGTTTTGGGTTCAGGTTGGTGAATAGTAAGCAACTCAGTTTGCTGGATGATGTGATGTGCTCTCCAATAGCACCTAAGCTTTCTGAGGGCATATTCCCTCTGCTAGGGGATTCCTGGTTCTCTGACTCTTCCTCTCCACTAATTCCTTTGTCTGTTATATGTTCTCTTGCTTGTTCATTGATAGGACTGTAGTCTGTGTGGCTGTTTAATTTGCACATGTTGATGTCACAATTATAGTGTCTTCCAGCTGGACAGACAATGTCCCAACAATGGTCTATGGGGTTCCACATAACCTCAGTCCAACAGAGATGGTTGAAAATGAACTCAACAGGTTGGTAATGGCTCAGACCATTAAACTCCACAAAGTATCTTCATGACATTCTCTCCACTGGGCAACTCCTGGTAATCTTATTGATACATTGTGATCTCCTTGTCATTTGAGGGAGTAGGGGTGGAACAAAGTCCACTGGTCTCTTGTCATATATGCCATGATGAAGGATCTTGGTCTTAATGTTACACTCCATAGGTGTTAGTTCAACTTGGACTAGTGATGGTGTAGATAACTTAGCAGATAACAGGCAAACATGGACCATGTGGAGAACTCACTGTCACTCAACAGCAAGGGATACGGTTGGAGATGATGGCAGGCAAGATAGAGGTGGAGGGAGCATTGGAGGGGGTGAAGAGGAGGCATCTTGGTTCAAAGAAGGTAGTGGCACACACAAGGTGGGGCACTCAAAGGAGCTTGGAGGCAAGAGAGGGAAGATGTCACAAGTGGACAGTCTGAGGGACTGTCCAATAGATTGTACTAGCTTATATACTACAGGGGGTGGCCTTGTGGAATTGATGGACAAGGTCTTGCATGTGGGTCATCTGGGAAGCAGGGAGCCAGGAGTTTTCAGAGTCGGGGTATCCTTTCCACTTGATCAGGTAAAGTATGCCTTTCTTGTTAGGTGATACTTTGGATTGCAGGGCCCTTTTGACTTCATAATGTTTGTCTTCTTCCCCTTGGACAATTTCAGGGGGTGGTTGGGTGAAGTTGGGGCCATGCATGGTGTTTTCTTTGTATGGGGAGATCAAGGTGTTAGAAAGCGACCTATAGAGGGCCCTTGAGTCACAGAGGACACAAGGGGACTGCAGAGGAGGATATAAGACTATATTGATCAAAGTAAAGATAGTTACTCACCTGCAGAGGAGGATATAAGACTAAAGGGATATTTTCCGTCCTCTGCAGGATATATCAACCTGACTAAGCATATCTAAATAAGGTAACTCCACTTAGGGCAATGTACAGTCACAGAATAGGTGAAAACAGCAATGCTTTAACCACAAATAACACTCCCCCATGAATGTGCAGGGCTCTAAATTCCTAACTGAATAATCCAAGCATCTTAGCACACTTCTCAACATTGAATCGGTCAAGAGCCTTTGTAAAGATGTCAGCAGCCATCTCCTGTGTTGTCACAAAGCTGGGACTGATTACACCATCTTGAACAGCATCCCTCAGCCAAAATAGGCGAAGAGAGAGGTGCTTCATCTTGCTATCATGCTCTGGGTTCTTGCTCACTGCAATGGCCGATTGATTGTCCATCTTCAGCAGTGAGGGGCCAGAGATCTTGTAGCCAAGCTCCCCCATGAATTGGCGCATCCAGAGGATCTCCTTGCCCGCCTCAACAGCAGAGATGTGCTCTGCTTCAGTTGTGGACAAGGCAACCAAGGGCTGCAACTTGGAGCTCCAAGACACCGCTCCAGAGCCAATCTTGACCACATATCCACCAGTTGACTTGCCATTGTCCGGGTTTCCACCATGATCAGCATCAGAGTAAGTGATGAATGGCTCAGGTGAAGTGGAGGGCTTGTAGACAAGCTTGTAGTCAATTGTACCCTTCAAATAGCAAAGCACATGCTTGGCTGCTTGCCAATGAGCTGGGCCAGGGTTGGAATTGAATCTGGCAAGCACTCCGGCAGCATAGGCAATGTCAGGCCTTGTGGTGACTGCCAGATACATCAGGCAGCCTACAACAGAGATGTAGGGGTATTGGTGCATTTCTGAGGCTCCTGCATCATTCTGGGGACACATGGAGGTGGAAAGACGTGTCCCAGGGTTGAGAGGAGTGGAGACAGGCCTGGAATCGCTCAGACCATGCTCCTGAAGCAGATTGGAGATGTACTGGCTCTGGGAGATGGAAAGGCAATGATTGGGACGATCTCTGTGGATTTCTAGGCCAAGTAACTGGGTGGTAGGGCCAAGATCTCGAAGTTTGAAGTGACTGGACAGCTCTTGGACAATTGAATCAATCTTGGCTCCATCCTTGCTGGCAAGCGTGATATCATCAACAAACACAGGCATTAGGATCCTGACATCATCCCTGAGGTAGATGTACAGCCCATGGTCGGATTGGACGCGATTGAAGCCCATAGAAGTGAGCACAGAATGAAGGGTCTTGTTCCAGACCCTGCCAGCTCGCTTCAAGCCATATAGTGACTTTCTCAGCTTGCAGACATGATCTGGACCGCCCACTTCAAATCCCTCAGGCTGCAGCATGTAGATCTCTTCCTCCAGAGTGCCATTGAGATATGCATGAGAGATGTCAATGGAGCGAAGTTCAAGGTCTTCAATGGCTGATAAAGCAAGGACAATGCGAATGGTGGAATAGCGAACTGTGGGAGCAAATGTCTCCTTGAAATCAAAGCCAGGACGCTGAGAATAGCCCTTGGCCACCAATCTGGCCTTGTACCGGTCCAGGGAGCCATCAGCATTGTGCTTGACCTTCATGAACCATCTAGAGCCAATTGCACGCTTCCCAGGTGGCAGTTTGACGATCTCCCAAGTGCCATTGAGTCTGTGAGCCTCCATCTCTTCCTCACAAGCCTTATGCCACAGATCTGCATCAGAGCGACGCTGGGACTGACTGTAGGATGTGGGCTCAGCTGTGGAGGCTGCACCAGCCTGGATGATGTCAAGGGGATCATCAGAGTCATCATCCTCGTCTGAAGAGACTATTGCTGGTGTGGGCTCCCTTGGCTGCTTGTAGCGATCTGGAACAGCCCATTGCTCTGGCAGCCACTGATCTCTAGGACGTCTGGAGCGCTGGGGACGAGAGGGAGGAGGAGGAGGATGAGGGAGACGAGCTGGAGGTGTTGAAGGTGATGGAGATGAAGGAGGAAGTGAATGATAAATGGACTGAGGTGTCTGTGAGTGAAGAGGGGCTGGAGCGACGCTTGGAGGTGAGATAGGAGGAACAGAGGGCAGATCAGAGTCAGTGGACCCATCTCCCCCATGAACTGGCATCTGTGACTCAAATGGAGCGTCCAGAACGTCATCTGAGAAGTCTGGGAGCGAAATGGAAGCAGGAGGTGTGTCAAGAAGGGAATCAAGACGAGGGGGAGGCAGGTGGGGTACAGAGTGAGTCTGGAGCATGAAAAAGCGTTCATCAAAGTCAGCCCTCTCTGAGATGAGCACCTTCTTGGTCAAGGGATTGTAGAACTTCCATCCCTTGTATCCTAGAGGGTATCCAATGAATACACACTTCTCCATGTGCGATCCAAGGCTCCCAAGTGGTCGCTTATCTCTCTGGATCAGCACATAAGCAGTACAGCCCCAGACACGAAGCCTAGACAGATCTGGCTTGCTCCCAATGAATGCCTCATGAGGTGTGCTGCCTGGGACCGCTGAAGTGACCAGTTTATTGCTAGTGTGAATGAAAGCGGCCAGAGCTTCGCCCCAGAAGGCTGTGGGCATCCCAGACTCGTGCAGCATCGAAATGACACCTTCCTCTATCGTCCTGTTGGCCCTCTCAGCCACTCCATTCTGCTGAGGCCGATTCCTGGCAGTGTGCTGCCTCTGGATGCCATGCTCAATGCAGAATGCTTCAAACTCCCCAGACATGTACTCCCCACCTTTATCGTCCCTCAGAGTGCCCAGTTTCGCTCCAGTGACATTCTCAGCCCAAGACTTGAACTGCTTGAAGGCAGCAAATGTCTCAGACTTTCGCTTCAAGAGGTAAACAGCCTTGAAGCGAGAGAAGTCGTCGATGAATGTGACCCAATAGCGGTACCCTTGGTGTGTAGACACCTTCACAGGGCCATGGACGTCACTATGGACCAATTGAAGCAGTTTTGAGGCTCTAGAGGTCGAAGTTGGAAAGGGATCTGCATGCATCTTGCCAGCTTTGCAGGCTTCACATACTGGATCAGGATTGGCTTGTGAATCAAGCTTGAAACCGGTCACCAGGTTGCCTGAGAGCAGCTTCTTGATGCCTGCCAAGTGATGGTGGCAGAGGCGACGATGCCAGAGGTCCCAGTCCAATGGGAGGGTGGTAGCAGATGATAATGAGGCGAATTCCTCCACTGGAATGGTGTCCCCCACAAGATATGCAGCATTTGAGGGTCCAGTCTTCGCTTGAAAGGCAATCCTGTTGTCCCTGATGAAGTGTAGGGTGTCCTTCTCAATGGAGACGATGAAACGGCGATGGAGAGTGAGATATAAGACAGATAATAGATTACTGCAGAGTGCAGGGACATATAGGACATTAGTGAGCTCTAGAGGTGCCATTTCTTCGCCATTCACCACAGGATTGAAGCGGACCGACCCCACCCCTTCAGAATAGACCACAGACCCATCAGCCAGCCTAATTTCGACTCTATACGGCTTCAAATTGCGGATCCAATGACGATTGAATGTCATATGAGCTGAGGCACCAGTGTCTGCATTCCAGGAAGTGTGAGAGTCATTCTGGAGAGCAGAAAATAGAGCACTTGCTGATGCAGCTGAAGCAGACTGTGGAGCTTCTGGAGGTGACTGAGACGAGATGGTGGCAGGTGAAGCTGTGGAGGATGAAGGGGGGTTGATCTGGCGCATGAGGCGGTCCTTGAGGAAGCATTTGGCCTCAATGTGGCCCAAGCGAGAGCAGAAGTCGCATTTGGGGCGACTGGAGGAGCTGGATTGAGTGGAGGGAGTGGAGGGAGTGGAATGTGGAGTTGGGGGGGCCTTAGGGCGTGATTTAGACACTGTGGATGATGCTGAGAATGCTGATGAGGTCCCAGATAGGTTAGAACGGGTCTGATCCATGTTCCTGAGTGATTGGATCACAGATTGCTTGTCAAACTTGTCCAGGACCGAAATTGTGTGCACAACTTCATCAAATGATTGTGGGAGCGCCCTAATGATAGCTATGACAGCCAGCTCATCATAGAGGTTGTCCAGGGTGAAGGAGGAGGGTGAGAGCGACTTTATGACCCTAATCTGCTCATCCACCTTGTTAATGAGTGATTCCAGGGACTCTGAGTCGTCTTTCTGGGTGGATAGGAGTGTGTGATAGGCATTGAAGCGAGGGGCAGTTCGCTGTTGGACAAAGGAGGCCTTGAGGGTGTCCCAGATAGCAATGGGGTCGTCTTCACAGTCCCTAATAAGCACCCTGAGTTCATGAGACATAGCAGTCTTGAGTGCTCCAGCAGCTCTTTCAGCCTTAACCTCCCATCTCTCCAGCTTATCCTCATCTGGAGGCGTAGCAGGAGTGAGGACATTGCCCTTAGAGTCCAGGACTTTGGGTTTTCCAGCTGGTTTCTTCTCTGAACCAGAAACCAATCGCCAAAGGCCATTGAGCTGTAGCCAGGACTTGATATCATCGGCTCAGAGGCGATAGTTTTCGGTTGTGAGAGGAGAAATGGACAAGATAGACGTATCTCTAGATGTGGACATGTTGAGGGCGATGTGGGCGATGGAATGGAAAGGAATGGAGAGATTTGGATGAATGGAAGAGTGGGAAATGAATGGAGTTGATTGGAGTGATTGGAATGAGTGTGGAGAGCTGAGAGGGAAGAGAGCAGCAGGAATGACAGCAAGTATCAGTTAAGTCGCAGGGCAGGGCCCATAACCTGTTAGAATGCGACCTATAGAGGGCCCTTGAGTCACAGAGGACACAAGGGGACTGCAGAGGAGGATATAAGACTAAAGGGATATTTTCCGTCCTCTGCAGGATATATCAACCTGACTAAGCATATCTAAATAAGGTAACTCGACTTAGGGCAATGTACAGTCACAGAATAGGTGAAACAACGACGCTCTAGCCACAAATAACAGTACCCTGGTGTGATCTTGTCTTATCCCCTCTTCTTGTGCATCCCCTACCTCTGTCCTTAACCAGGGCATCTCAAAGTCTTTGCAGTTGAACTATATCAATGTGTCACACCTGTTAGACTCTGTGCACTTGCAAGATAGAGTGTAGAGAAGTGTTACACACTTCAGGCAAGGAGCCTTATTTGACAGAGTAGTGCTGCACTTTGTGCCACACCCCTGCCACTTGTATTTCATAGCAATAAGACAACAGATGTCTTTGCTTGATACTTGTGTGACTTAGAACCTTCCAAACCCACACCACTGCTAGGGCATAACATAAGCCAAGTCTACAACTTCTGATACACCTAAGACACTACTGCCACACAGCAGAGAGGGCAACAATCCAAGAGGACACATCAGCCAACAACCAGACACCCCATAGAACCTATACCAATGGCATAGCTGGGCAACTGATCCTCCCTGACACAAGAGGCCACTTCAGCCATCCCCTCACACAGACCAGCACCCAGAACAGACCACAATCATGGCTAGCATCAGTGTCACCTTCAAATCAGACAACGATCAGACCCCAGTCACAACCAGAACACAAGATGACCTCCCACACCATGTTAAAAGCAGTCAATCAGGAAGGGGAGCTTGCTAGGCCACAACACCAAACAGACCACCCTCTTACAAGTGCCTCATTAAAGGTGAACTCAGACCAGTGGAATTTATCAACAATGACTGGTACATCCTCCAATACTTCCAGAAGTCCTACCACACCAGAGCTATAATCATCACCCCACACAGATTTACTGAAGGACTAGGCTGGTGGAACAAAGAAGACAAACAGAACCCAGAAACACCCACACAACAACCATCCTCAGCACCAAGAAATACCAGAGGAGCATATGGACCACAACAAGACTCCTCAGAGGAAGAACCCAGCTCAGACAAAGCAGAACAACACACAGAATCCTCCTACTCCTCTGGATGCCACCTAAACATTGTAGTACCCCCACAAGCCTCATCACATGCCAGCCCAACCATCCCCATTTGGATAGAACCATCCCCAGCAGAAGAAGTGCTCCCAGCCCCATTACCACCAATCCAAGTACCTTCCCCAGTCGAACCACCCCAGACCCCTATCACACCACAACCAACACTCATCATGTCAGCTGTAAATGCCACAGGCACTAGCTCAGGTACTGGCCCAGGCACTGGTACAGGAGGAACACCAACAACACACACAGGAGGACTCAAGGGAGTGCCTCCCACTCCATTCACAGGAGACAGAACAGAGAGCAGCCAGTTCAAAAGAGAACTACTGGGATACATTAAGTCGAATAGTGAAAATGAACTCATTAAAGAACCTTATGCACAAGTACTATTTGCCCTCACACCATTCAAAGGACCCAGAGCACAACTATGGGTCAATCAAACCAAAGATGACATGGAAGTGGCACTAGCAGACACTACCAATGCCCTCACCAAGAACAGCACAGACCTGTGGGATGGCTTCATCCACACCTTCAACAGAGACTGGATTAACACCGTGAACAAAGAAAGAGCCTACCAAAAGCTCATCAGCCTAACAATGCAGGGTGGAGTGCTGGACAGTTATGTCCTCAATTTTGAACACCTCACAGGAATAGCAGGATGGGCAAGAGATGCCCCTGGAACAGTGGAGTTCTTCAAAAGAGGACTGCCCACAGGCCTATATTGCACTTACCTCATGAGGACCACCATACCCAACACCATGGATGAGTGGCAAACTGCTGCCAGAGCAGAACACCAATGTTGGAAGCTGTTAAAAGCCAGACCAGGAAACAGAAACCCAGGACCAACCCAGAATGTCCACTAAGGATGACCCAAACAAGACCCAAATGCAATGGATGTAGATGCCACCACCTCCACCCCTTTCAAGAAGCTCACTGAAGAAGAAAAGAGAACCCTCATGAAAGAAGGATGCTGCTTTAAGTGCAGACAACAAGGACATATGGCCAGAAACTGCCAATGACAAAACACCACCAACCAAACCAAAGCCAGAGCTACAGACACCCAAGAAGCAGACACTGCACCCCCATACACCCCAGAAGTGAGCACCTCATTAGTGTCTGCTGCCACAACCAAAGACAAGGTCTGACAGGCCCATGCACTTGTCCAAGGCATGACTGAGGATGAAAGAAGATGCTGCTATGCATGCCCTTGACCAGGATTTTTGCAATGCCAACCTGTGAGAGCTGACAGGGAGGCCAACTCAATGTACAGTATTCCACATAATGGTGCAAGTTAGTGACAATGTGTATGTAAAAGCCCATGTGCATATAGACCTTACAGCTTGTTGAAACCCATGTGGGCCCATCAAGCAAGAGTGGGCATATATCATGAGTGGGTCCATGGATCAAACTGCTGAGATGAATGAATGGGCCATTTGTAGTAGCTGGGAAATTTTGTCAATAGTATACAGTGGGCCCATGGTTAAACTCATTGAGAGCTGCTGAACACATTGAGTGGCCCCACAATCAAGACATAGTATAATTTGACCTATTACATTGGTGAAACTGCATAGGCCCATCAAGTAAGAGGGGCATATATCATGAGTGGGCCCATGGATAGAACTGCCAAGATAAATGGATGAGCCAATTGGCACAGCTAGGAAGAGTTGTCAATATTTTAGAATGGGCCCATTGTTGAGCCCACAGAGAGCTGCCGAACATCTTGAGTGGGCCCACAATCAGGCAGGGTGTAAATTGACCTATTACATTGGTAAAACCACATGGACCCATCAAGAAAGAGTGGGCATATGTCATGAGTGGGCCCATGGATTCAACTGCTGAGATAAATGGATGGGCCATGGACACTGATTGGAAAAACTGCTGAGATAAAAGAATGGCCAATTAGCACAGCTTAGAAGAGTTGTCACTAATTTAGAGTGGGCCTGTGGTTGAACTCATTGAAAGCTACCAAACACGTTGAGCAGACCCACGATCTTGTAATAGTGTAAATAGACCAATTACATAGGTAAAACCTATGTGGGCCCATCAAGTAACAGTTGGTATATATCATTAGTGGGCCCATTGATAGAGCTGCCGAATAGCTCAGATTGGCCATGGACACTGATTGGAAAAACAGCTGAGATAAATGGATGGGCCAATGGCCATAGTTGCAAATTGCTGTTGATGGTTTGCAGTTGGCCCAGAATTGAATCACAGAGAGCTACCGACCATCCTCACTGGGACTACTTAAGCCCTACAATGTTCCTGCAAAATAATACTGATGGTCCCAAATGGCCTCTACATCACCCTCATAGCAGCTTTACTGAGTATCTTACATTGTGCTGGTGTCCTTTTGGAGATGCCAACTTTGGCATTTGAGTTGCCCATTATCCTTTATTGTATCAACCAGCAATCTCTTCTGGGTGTGCTTAAATTGCATCTGAATCAAGGCTGCTATATGTGCACTATTTAAGCATTCGACACCACTATATAATGTTCTACACCTCAATATTGTCCAGCTCATCCACCATAGCATCTACAACCTCACTCAAAGTGATCTCCCTCTCATAAATCCACCAAGCTTGGACATAGATCTGCTGAAGTCTTACAGCTTCAGCACATAAGATCGACACCTGAGTTCCAAGGTTGTACTCTTCTTGCTAGAAAGAAACAATGGTCAGTTTTCACTATGCTAGGTTGACAATGTGGCGCACCAGCTCTGAAGGTGTTTCCTCCTGACCGACCTCACCTTCCTGTATCTCAGAGTTTCTGGGAGATGGGGCATGATCACCCCAATTCCAAGCTATGCATGCAGAGTTAGAGACTTATATAATCAGCAGAAATGAGACTTACTGTGAGCTGCCAAATGGCTGCCGAAGGCCTCTCTGGCCTTGAGGAGTGTGCTGAATATTCATCCAAAACTTCGCAAAGTGAGCCAATGCACTTGTTCACCTGACCTGTAAAGGCATTCCTTTTACATTTGAAGAAGCACAGCTGGCTGCACAAGAAGGCCTGAAACAAGCACTCCTGAACTTGCCAGTGCTTAGGCCGATCAATTATATGTCGGACTCACCTGTAATCCTAGCCATTGACACCTCACAAATAGCAGTTGGCTTCTATCTTTGCCAGGCCGATGCAAATATGCCAAAGAAACATTTCTATGCACACTTTGGCTCACTTCCACTCAACGACCAGGAGTGACACTTTTCCCAACCAAAATTAGAATTCTATGGGCTCTACCAGGCCCTGTGTGCTTACAAGATATACATCGTCAGTGTGTGCAACTTGGTGGTAGAAGTTGACGCAAGATATATCAAGGGCATGCTCAATAACCCTGATGTCTCCCCTTTGGCCAGCATAAATTGCTGGATCGTCTCAATATTGACCTTTCACTTTGAGCTTTGTCACGTACCAGAAAAGCACCATGGACTGGATGGGCTTTCACAGTGCCTGCTGCAAGACGGCGATCTCAGCAATAGCAATGACAAAGAAGAGTTTAATAACTGGATAGACAACCTCTACAGCTTTGTGAACACGATCAATACCCCTATAACTGCACCTCAATCAGCACAACTATTGAACACACTCACAAGTGAAGTGGCTTGCCACCCAGCCAACATAGACAAGCCCCTCAATACAGAACCAAACTACAACCCTGTGCCAAGGAGTTTAGCAGCAGTACAAGCTGACAAGCAATTAGAAATGGTACACAACTGGTTGACATTCTTGGAGCAACTGACAGGCATGCTAGAACAAGAATATGCACAGCTAGTGCAGTTTGCCTCAAAGTTCTTCATCAATGATAACATCCTCTGGAAGTGTGATACACAAGGTGCCCACAAGAGAGTAATCTACAAGCACCAGTGCATCAAAGTGATGATAGTGGCACACAATGATGTCAGACACTGTGGGTTCTACACAACTCAGGCACTAGTAATAGAGTGATACTGGTGGCTGTTCATGGGCCACGATATTGCTTGGTATGTTTGCACCTGTCACGTCTGTCAGGTTCGCCAAACTTGTCAAATATCAATCCCGCTGGTTGTCACTACTCCTGCTCCACTCCTTGCCAAGATGTATATGGACACAATGCATCTCCCTTGCTCAGGCAGATACTTATACATCATCCAAGGCCACTGTTCTCTGACCCATTATCCAGAATTCTGAATGCTTCATAGAGAAACTGCCCAAGCTCTCAGGGACTGGATCTTCCAAGACATTCTATGCCAATGGGAAACACTGGTGGAAATTGTATCAGACAATGGCAGGCCGTTCATCGCCACACTGGGGTACCTGAAACACAAATACCATGTCAGGCATATAAGAATCAGTGGCTACAACTCTTGTGTGAATGGAATAGTAGAATGCTCACACTTCAATGTGCACCAAGCCTTATACAAATTGGCCGATGGAGAAGAAAATTGCTGGTCACAGGTTGCGCACTCAGTCTTCTGGTCAGAATGAGTGACCCCTTGCAAGTGTATGGGATGTTTGCCCTACTTTCCCACAACAGGGACACATCCACTCCTACCATTCAATATTGTGGAGGCAAATTACCTGCTGCCTCTGCCCAATTCAATGCTTTTGACAACCAACCTGATCTCACAAAGGGCAATAACATTACAAAAGTGACAAGAAGACCTTGCCCAACTCAATGCCAGGGTACATGACCAATGTAACTGGGCAGTGATTCGCTTTGAGCGTGATCATGAGGCAACAATCCGTGACTTCAATTTTGTGTGAGGAGCTCTAGTCCTCATATGAAATACTGCTATAGAGAAGGCACTTAATCAGAAGATGAGGCCCTGTTATTTTGGGCTGATGGTAGTAATCTTAAGGAACAAGGGCAGCACCTACATTGTTTGCAACCTCAATGGTATGATCCTACATAGCCTGGTAGTGGCCTTTCGTGTTGTCCAATATTTTGCTCGTGACTATATCAACATACCCGATCTGGAGCAACACATAGACATCTTGGCCTCTCACTTGCACAAACTAGAGTCAAGTACATCAGCTGACCCAGACAACACCCAAAATCAAATAATCAATGAAGACAATGAAGTGCCAGCCAATCTTGGCTTCAAAGATGTCACAGAAGATGAATAATGCATGATTAACAGCTCAGTGGGAAGGAACGGCCCCTCAGACTTAGACAATTTCTCACAATTTTATATCCATCCTTTATCTTGCTTTTCTCATCAATAAAGCAACCCATCACAATTTTTTACTACTGTTACTATGGTATCAAGCCAACTGTAAAGAAGAGCATGGTTAATGCTATGATGATATGCAGAGTGGCCCTTGCACCAGTGACATAGACTTATGCACCCATTGCAAAGTACTACCTCAGTCAGCTTCCCAGTTTGGAGCATCATTCATACTTCCTTGCAATAGGATTGGTCATAGATAACACCACCTTTTACTCTTTGATGCTTGATTACGTGTTTCAACCCCTTTTCACTGTGGGCATAGTACAATGTTATGTGAGTTTATATGCTAATTTTATAAGAAGCATATCCCAGAAATGTCTAAACAGTTGTTGTGTAAAATATTGTAAACTTATTTACAATATACTCTCCAATGTGCAAAGGCTTATGCCACCAGATATATTGTAAAAGTATCCACAATATAACTCACAATTAACTTTCAATATGCTCCACACATATATTATTAATAAATCCATGTTGTTCATTGTGATGACATAGTGACTCATATTTACAATTTATTCCCAATTAATCTACGGATTTCATTGAAGAGATATCCAGGCCGACAGCCGACATCGTGACATCATGAGTCAGCGACTCGAGACGTCTCAACTCAAGACGTTGAAATCTCAACATACAATACACGACATCTCGCTCGACATCGGAACACCTCAACTCACAAACAGACACAGGCAAAGGCCCTCGGAACATCTCATCAATGGCTCGAGAGATCAAGCGATCAAGCCCAACTCAAAGACACAGCACACAAAGGCATCGCGCAGATTCGCACTTGCCAATAACACAGACATATTTTGCATATTAATTCTACAACTAACAATCACTTGTACATGTACAGACTCGAATCGGTGTAAGTTCGAAAGGCGATATACAATATCCGCAAGAAAGGGGAGGAAGAGGAAGTAGTGGTCCACTCCCGCCCTGCCCCACTTCGTCTTGTCGCAGGGCCGACACCTCTCAGCGGTCCTCTCAGGGCTCGCCACCGTTGCACCTCTGCGACGGCAGCAGGACGGGGTGGCCTAAAGGTCGGGTCGCGACCATAACGACGACGGAGGGAGGAGGCCCAGAGCGTGACTCCAGAAGCTCCCGGTCCAGTTGTCGGTGCGACGGAGAGGGGTGGTTCTGAAGAGAGTGGTGACCACATGGACGCATCTAGAAAACGACATGAATACTCACCTCTACCTGTATTGACGCGGGAGAGGTAGACTCTTGGTGATGGCTTGGGACAGAATGTGGACGGTAAGCGTCGCGACCGAGACAGCGCAGGTACGGTGACAGGCGGCGTGGCCGAGGCGTGGCGAAGGACAAAGGACATGAGACGCGGGAACGCGCGGCCTACGAGTGAGCAGGTGACAAGCTGGCGTGCGTTGGTGATCCGATCCAATAAGGGTGAACGAGTGGGATGACCTCGTAACAAGAGTGAGTGGGTGGGTAGGTGGGTTGAAGCGAGCGGGAGAGAGGAAAGAGTGATCGATAAAAAGGAAGTGAATCCGAATCCGAACTGGCACTTCGGCCACGTGATGTCGATATTCGGCTGGGGCTCAAAAATGTTCAAATCTTGACCGTCCCTGGTCATGCTCTTTCTTGGAAAAAATCCAGGGGTTTCGGCGCTGAAAATGGTGAGATCGGCGCTAAGGCAAGAGTGGGGGAAGGTGGCGTCAGGCGTGGTAGTGGGGGTGTCGTGGTCGTCAACTTCGCACAGGTGGATATTGGTGTGCGGCTGAGGGGAATGGCAACGGGAGTCTTGATTCACTTTAAAAGACCTTGACGAGCCCATGCTTGTGTGCATTTGAAAGTGTTTGAAGTAATACCGACGACGTTGGCGGGGTAGAGACTCAGTGCGTTGTCGCGTGTGGTGGCGAGGGTACCGCGTGTCCTCGGCTTGCGCTTGCTGGCGTCCTCATGTGCTGCTAAGACTAAGACCGAGCCCCAGGATCGAAAACGAGGCGTCCAGTGTACGGCGTGTACCACGCTAGCCAAAACTATTGAGCAGAAGCGTTGCCTGCATTGGGGATGCCGTTCTGGCCGCTGCCGAGATCTTCCGCCTTGTTCCGGACCTTGCGCGTGCGGGTGGTGATGGTTGCCGAGCCATTGAGGGGTGCCAAAACCAAGTCTGACTGAGTGACAAGAGTGAGTGCAAAGTCGAAGTAGACGCAGAGCCAGGCAGCAGGAGCGGGCGAAGTGTGTGGGAGACAAGGCGCGAGCGGCGCTGACGAGACTTCGTAGAGTACCTGGAGGTTCTTGCAACTTGAGCACTTGAGAGACGAGATACTGCAGCCATTGAGTGTCTAGGAACGGGAGCGACTGTTCTTGCTACTTGAGCAGTTGGGGGATGCGATACAGCAGCCACCGAGTTGGGACTTGCTGTGAAAGGGAAGGAACTGTCGGCGAGGTGGGGACTGTGACTCTGGACCGAGAGGGATCTGAGTTGTGCGGGGTGACTCTGAGCAAGACTCTCAGTCCTCGTTTCGGTGGTAACGAGTGGAGCGAAACGGGAAAGACGACGCAGGTAGAAGGGGTAGGACTGCCATCTAAGGATGAAGGGGTCGTCGTCGTCGTCATAATACTTCCCGGGGGCGTGTGCGATTGTTGGTGGATGGCGAGACGATTGGAGGCGAAACGAATGAGGCAAGTGCGAAGCTCAAAGCAAGGCACAGTCACTGGTCCGCACTCCAAATGTCACTGCCACAAGACATTAGCAAGAGCTCATCCCTTCCATTATTTGCAGTATTTACTCCCACATGGACCAAGTCTGTACAGTGTCGTTGTCCGATCTTCGAAGTCGAAAATTTAGAAAAGAGATCGAGAAGCAGCTCTGAAACCAAAACGGAAGGACGTCTAGTGAGAACAGAATCCAATGGCTCAGACATCAGTCGAGTATCATAGAACGATTGAAAGTACGATAGGTTGCATAAGAATTATCACAGGATACTCAATGTACGTGCACAACAACCCTACTCGGCCATGGCCATTACCCCTGCACTGACTTCTCTCGGATCTCCTTCTCCTTCCTTGTTTTGGTGGTAACGGTTGACGCACGAGTAACCCAACTCGGTTCTCCATTAGCCCGGATGGCAAGAACTCGATCGTGATTCAAGGGATGCTCCTGCCCCCGATGAAACACGCTCCCAGGCAATTGGCAGTAGTGAGAATCCAGTATAGAAATGCTGTTCCTGGAAGTGTCACGATGAACATAAAGATGTCCGGTCTTAGCCTGAGGGACAGTAGGCGGCATTAGGACGCTGCAACTCGACCTGCCAAGATACCAGGTCAGTGTAGCCACTCCCAGAGTTGGAAGAGAAAGGTCGCTGGCGGATCTGATAAGACGCCTCGGCATTAGAGTCCATGAGCTCGGGCTCGGGCTCGGGCTCGGACACCGTCAGGCTGTGAAAATGATGTTGACGTGGATGCAATTGTACATCAATAAAGACATGAGGATTGTATGGCAGGAAAAAGTGACTGAAAAACACACCACTGCGACTGCACTTTGGCCAACTTTGCGATGCCAAGAAGGGCAGGAATTATATCTTGTTTCGCTTGAGGCGAGATGGCCAAGGCGTCAAGCTGGGTGCTCAAGACTTGATTGAATTCCTCCGTGCCGAAATCACCTCCCATTAAACCTGCCATGATGCGGGAAACAACGGACACCGATAGAGAGGACGTGTGTGGTTGCAGGAAGGCTGCGACTGATTGAGTGATCATATCAGTGGTATAACTGTTAGGTGCCTTGCGCGTCAGATGAAACGATACCAGCAGAGGAAAGGTTAAATGACCTCGTTTCTGAAGTCATCTTGCAAGGAGCAACCTAGTCCACAGACCGACTGACGATGAGCCAGTTGAGAACATCAGAAAATACAGTGGAGTAAACAGCGACTCACTCCATCACCTTTGGCAAGTTCGATAACCGACCATCAGATCCCACATGATAATGCCTCATTGGAAACCTCTGCCGGAGGATGGTCTAGTGTGAAATGAAATGAGTACCGACATTAACATATAGATAAGAAAAGTAACCTTCGTAGCGCTCGGAGCCATGTCACTGCTACCAAGCTGAACTGAAGCGCATTCATCATCGTCGCTACCAGAGGGATCCATGCAAGCTTGCGAACTCAGGAACTCAGGTATCTGTGAATGAAATGAGGAAGGAAAGCAGCGTAGTCGGACCAGATGAACTTTCGCTTTGTCTAAATACGTGATCAGACAATGGCGGGTGGCGAGTGTGGATTGGCATACCATCGACTCCCATTTATGTACACGATCAAGCGTTGTTATTGTCCGCCCTTCTCGGTCGATTCTTGATGCAACTTGATGGATCCATGTCATGGGAACGGGTTAACGGGTGTTAGATGCCACTCGACGGAAATGAAACCGGTTTTGTGACATAATCGACAATGACCACGACGTCAAAAGGGCCATGAACCAGAACCTTGATTTTTCTGGGTCTATATCTAGAAAACAGCGGCGATGGTAGAGGTTACAGCTGGTTCCATAACGATTGTCCCCTGCCATTTTGAGAACATAGTCGGCCATCCAAAACTCGAGAGCGGGATTCATAATTAAGTCGAGGGAGAAATTCTTAGGAAATCAGGTTATCTCACAGAATTAAGGTTATAGAATAGTTATCTTGTAACAATTGTGGTTATGGAATGGTTATCTGTATTGCTGCGCTCGAGAGCTGTGCCATCTCGGTGGCGGAGTTACCAATTCAAACCTCGCCTATGTCCAAAATTTGGTCACCAGGGGACAATCGTTATGGAACCAGCTGTAGGCCAGTCAGGGCCCATTGTGGTCCCTATTCGGGGTTGACATTACATAATTACTGAAACGTGCATATGTTTGCATGCTCAGGTCACAGAAATACGACGTAACTTACCAAAGACAGTATCGGTCGGGCGATGGTCAGTCTCGTGCCAAGACCTCTAATAGAATGGCATTAGAGGACAGAAAAGTATGGAAATGGAAGAGTGAGGCGACACGCGTCAAAAGGTGAGCTGGAGCTAATTCAAGAGGGAGGTAGGATTCGAAATTGTACACGGCAGACGGGCAGAAGTTACAACGCCTTCGCTAGCTGCTGACCCTTCAATTGAACGCACATTATTTCCATAGAGGTACATCTCGAGTAATTACAAACAATGTCCGTACAGAACACTATCATCAGGACCTTAATTACTTGCAAAGGCGCTTACACCTCGTCCGCTTACACTGTGGCCAGGCCAAATGCTGAGGAAATTTGATGAGCTGTTAATCGAATGCACGTGAGCACAGCACACACCTCCTGATGTAAGACGGGAATGGGGATCCAACCTCCACATGAGTGATGCAAACTTCCATGTATCTGAATGAAGATAGAGTTAACAACCACATGCCGAAGAATACTCACATCCCAAACTTACTGGGTAATAGCAAAATGGACTAACGACTGAGGCGGTGCTCGAGAGACGTAAGGCTTCCGTTTCCCGATGAACAGAACAGCTATTTCGCCTTTCCAGGGGATGAGAGGAAAATCACGCTGCAAGTTTGGGTTTGGGCCAAGACTACCATTGAGATAGCCGGTGACTAGAAGCTTGTAGCAAGAGACTTGTACAAGGGTATCGTATACTTCAGGCGGAGAGACCCCTGGTAAGAAAAATTCGCGTTCGATGTTGACATAAGGGGTATCGATCAGATGCCCACGGAGAGGTGATACTGTAACAAAGGTGGAGGTGATACGTCGGCGAGGCCACCTTTGCCACACATAACCAGACACCATATAAGGTGCGGTCTGAGGTATCAGAGAAAGAAAATCAATCATCCGAACACATGAAAATCGTGAATTCATACAGGGATATTACGGGGTGTGCGACGGTGGATGACCATTGCCTGAGTCGTTGAGTCGATGCGAAAGACAAGACGCGAAAGTTCCCGTACATTCGAGATGGGCACGCACATGTCTCTTATATGTCGCGCCGGCCGAGTGTAACACAACTCGAGGTCCATCAGGAAGTGTGTGTGGTGCTTGAAACTCGAAACCCAAAATCGTAACTTGAGGGCGGGCTGGGTGACCATCAGAGCTCTTCAAGTTCGTGGAGTCACCCACACATTGGACAAAAGACTCGGTTGGGTCCAGCGCTCCCGGATTCCATTCTCGCCTATTCATTAGTGAGCCGCGCATCCCCAAAGTCCACCCTCCGTCGGCGCCACGACAAATGTCACAGCACCACGCCTCCATTGTTATTCGCTTCTGCGTTAGAAATCAGAGCCCATTGTTCTACAATTCTGGACTCACGCATGTCACGGACAGCATCATATCGTGATCCTAACCTGCCCTGGGATTGGAGATCAGAGTCCATTGAAATATACGATCATGGGCTAGCCTTACCTGACCAATTAATCGCGACCGTAGTGTACATGTATTCACGACATCGCATTGCAATGGTTTCTTGCCTCTAGATTGCAAGTCAGACCCCATTGTCCTCCTATTTTGGGTCTACACGACATGGTCGTTGAATCGCGACGCCCGTGACCACGATATGAGGTACGGCAATATGATGTCACTCGGTACATTCCATCAATCCAGGACTGACCTGAGAGTCAGAGATGAGTGACGCACTCACCATTTCCCGGGTCTTGACGACAATAAAGGTCATCTCTGGCAGGCGAGCCATGCGGTTGGCGGTATCAAAGACAATGTCAGTCAGGCAATGGCCGGCCTCGTGTCCGAGCATATGCGACCGTCTAGAGGGTCCCAGGGACTTCGAGGAAAAAGAAATAGATCTCATGAGTCGAGAACAGAAGCGGACAGAAGCACAGGAATGTGGGCATGACATAAAAATTCAAAACAACGAACAACGATGGCCCGTGTTGGGGATAATCAGGAGTGAGTACGTTGAACGAGATAAAGACACCATCTACACTGTATCGAAGTGAATGTGATCTGGACTACGAAAGTCGGGGACCGTCCTGAAAACAAGCAAGTGAGCTCCGTCAAGAGCGATGGAATGGATCGACTGTGGTGACCTACACGTCTGCACACCGTGTGCCGCCTCGGGTCCTGGAAAAGTCATTCGTGAGTGCCAGAATCGTCAGAGAAATACAGAGAAATACGCGGAACACGTACCGATATATGGACCATCCACTCGTCGCAACAGACCGGCGATTGGGCAGCGGTTCACCACTCCCGCCGCCCTGACCCACTTTCCTCTTGCAGCATGCCTGGGACGCGCCCGCAGGTGCCAAAGGTATCGCGACACAGCTCGCTGCCGCAGCACCTCTACAATGGCACAAGAGCGTGGCGGCCTAACGGTCGGGTCACAACGACGGCGGAGGGGGGTACGAAGTAAAAATCAAGAATCAAGCCTCCGGCCCAGAGATCTGTGTTGTCGGGAGGAGTGGTTCTTGAGAGTGATGACCGCATGCCCCGAGTCTAGAGGATGACTCACTTCCTTATCTGCATCAACGCAGGAGAGGCAGACCCTTACTGATGGTTTGGGGTAGAGGTAGAGCGAACGGCAAGGTGGTGAGCGTCACCGAGGCACAGGAGAGAGCAGCGAAAGCACCCACTGAAACGGCCAGACGGTACGTCGAAGTTGCTCCATCGTACGAGGAAAGTGGAGGGGAAAATCTTGAGGAGCTTGAAAATCTTGAAGACGGGGTACTCTAGGCCGAGGAGAGGGACGGGAGAGAGCAACGACAGCTCCCACCGAGGCAATCAGACTGCGCGTCGAGGTGAAGGGAGTCGTTCAGGTGAGAGAGATAACTAGTAGAGGCAGTAGCAGAGACACCCAGTGTTTCCGATCCTGCATAAAAATCTATCTGATCTATGGCAGCGGGGCCATCGAAGGGTAATCGATCTGGAGCAGCTGCGTCTAGAACGAAATCATGATTAGTACGTTAGAATACAAGTCTAGTACATCATTGGCGTACCAGTATTACTCTCTAGGCGCGACTGCAACTTCTTCAGCTCCCTTATATACCTTCTTTCGGCCTTGCGTCCCAGGTTCTCTCTCACATTTCTTTACATGGGACGCAAAGCCCCCGAAAGTGACATCGAGTTTGACAAATTTTCTTCCCGCTTGTCGGGGATACCTTCGGGGAGGGAATCGCTTTCGGCATTTACAGAGGAAGTACAGACAAGAGTGAGAAGAGTGAATAGTTAGAAGGGTAGTTGTACAAGTGATTTGAATTGTCTTGCGTGGGAAATAAACAAAATGTATTATTAATATGTGATTACGAGAGAGGGATGTGTAGATCTGCTTTGCGATCCAGAGCTAGCAGAGCTCCAGGGACCCATAGACTCACCGCATTTGGGATATTAAGTGACATTGAAAAGCGGGTTTTGGTTCGGAGGCGTCGCACGGCGATTTGGGAATTGTCTGACGCTCATTCCTGTCTGACGTTTGGTCGCTGGCAATCCCATTGAGCCTCATCGCCTGAGGATGATCTTTATACGTGGCGTGCAAGTACGAGGCGCGTTGAGCATGTGTCGAGCCCGATAACGGCGTCTATCCGGTGAAGCGATTAGGTCGGGGGAGAGGAGGAAGAGCGTACCTCGTTCACATATTCAGGCAAAGGCAACCTGTTTGTCGCCGACGCCACAGAGCGCGTCCAGGACGACATCGCAGCGACAGCGCTCTACAATCTGCGTCACGATAGCTTCGGGCGTGCCACCCTTCCGAGTCCACAATGCATCCCTCATCACTGTGGTGTGGTCGGGGATCTGTTGACATGTGGGCCTGCGATCAGTGAGTACTTTGCAGGGTTACATTGACTAAAACTTAGCTTTCCCTCTCTTTGTAAGGTTTCCTGATGTCACCGCTCAGAGGCGCTCTGCGTGGTATCCCAACCACGACGCCCATGAGATGCCACTGCCGCCGCCGAGGCACTCCGCCAACATGACCCGTGCGACCCCAATCATGACGGCGACGGTAACGCGATGGAGGGGCGAGGATGGGGACGTCGGTGGCGGTGACAGTAACGTGGCGGCGAGGCAACAACGTGGACGGTGACGAGGGAGGTGATGGGGTCGCTGGGTTTCGGCATTCCCGTGGCTAAAGAAAGAAGTAGAAAAGGTTTAAAACAAATTGGAGAGTATATCAAGCAAATTCGTAGTACTCTAAGGCAAGTTGGATGCCTGTCGACCTATCACGCGACGGCGCCGCCCTCTCCTGCCCATCTGAATAGAATATAACATGAGAATAAATATGAGAATAAATGGACGCACTTACCCCATTAAATGCAGGATCACTATGGTAAACATGATGAGTCGAAATGTGCACGCCGTTCCATCTGCTGAAGTCCACCGTTAAGTGCCATCCCGGTTCTACTGCGCCTCGTTCGCGGTGCCAGCCTGTAGGCCTGCAAGTGATTGTGAGTGCCGACGGGGCGCGTTAAAGAGGCGCGTAAAAACGCACCTCACAGTTGCGACCTCGACCCCATCATGCGCGAGTCGTTCATGACTCACAAAGTGGGCCCATACGTGTGCCTTTATGATCTCCCGTGTTCTTTGATGACGCCTTGAACTGTAGAGGTCGCCCAGCTTAATGGTGAGAGGCATTGAAGATGGTGAGGTCGGCAAGGTGGCGATAAAAGGAAAAGAGCTGAAGTTGTAACTTATGTTAGCCCAGGAATATCAGCGACGACGCGAGAAAAATGAACGTGCCTCTAAGGCATCCCTCTACCGCTTAGAACTGGGACTCAGGTCCGCTGGGTGACCAAAATTAAGCCTAGAAAGCTATCTTATAAGCTGCCTCTTTCTCTCTGTTTCTCGATCTCATCATCAGAGGTATCTAAGGCAATACCGCCGATGTGAGAGGCAGATAAAACCCTCTCTCCTGTCACTTCTCTCTCTGTTTCTCGGCTTTATCATTTGGTCAGGGTTTGAGACGAGACTGACGGCGTCGATGGTGAGGCAGCGGGGTGAGTAACTGGCATGACTCATGAGGAATAAAAACCTTCTCACCTGATGCTCGGAGCTGAAGAAGTAGCAAGCGACGACAGTGACAGTCTAAGTATCCCAAGTAGTATCCTTGCTGAAGTTATTACGGTATTAGGCCCCAGTGGTCTCCTTCGTCTTGCCTAGGACCGTGAGAGACTTCAAGTTCCCAAAAAGTTAAATCACATTCTTCAGCACAGCACTTAGAATGTACAGCAAGCACGGCCAGCCAGGGAGGAAAGAAGTTTAAGAGAGACGGTCGCAGCGGGTCAGGGACTCTTCAGGGGAAAGAGTCTAAGGGACTGTAATAACCACGCTCTGAATCCTTGATCCTGTTATGCTTTGTAATTATCTGAAAATTGTCATCATGATTATAAAGCGTCCCGGCATTTGGCGACATATGCTGATGCTCACCTCACGTTCCCTTGTGTAACTTCCATTTTGCGCCTTGTGCGGTCATTTGCAACGAAAGTCGTTTAGTATATCCCGTACTCAGATTATCTCAATCCTGTCCCTGTGTATACATCAGATCGTAATCATAATCTCTCGCGAATATATATTCTCTCGAAACCACCTTCCTACATGTCTTTGTGTGCGTTAAATCTCGAATGTTATGCAAGTCGTATTTACGCTCACCTTCGGTCGCCATGCTTTAGATATTGCTTGCCACTAGCGAGATTAGTTGGTGATGAGGGTGTCCAATAAAAGAGTACCGTGCGACAGTTAGAGTCAATGATCCATGAGCAACATCGCTCAAGGGGTGCATACTACTCAGGATTCTCACCTGATGGTGACTTCATTCCTCGGTCAGGTCGTCTACGTCGAGGTCTTCTGTGCGCATGAAGCACGCCTGCATGAGCTGTTGGTCAAAATTCCTTCGCCATGAGTCTCATTGCGCCGTCAATTCGGATAGAACCGTACCCTGTCCATTGGAAGAATATGTATCACTTCATGTCCACTGATTTCGAGGGGCGTCACTGCAATATGACAAATGATGTCCGAGGGTTCAATGATGACAGGTGGCGCGAACTCGTTCCTGCACAAAAATCCTCCGGCGAATCCAAATCGTTTATACCTTCGGTCTATTTCCCTGAGATCTGGGCTGTGTTGAAGAGGGGCATAGGGCTGCACGCAGAGGTAAACAGACGGGTGGCTAACTTGACCCCGAGAAGAAGACGAGGGTGAATCAGGAACGTGGGTATGAAAGAAAATGTGCGTGATCTGGCCGGACTTTTCATGCTGGGGGGATCGAAAAAACAGGTGGCTATCACGTGACCGACAGGTTGCCGTTGAGTACTGAACACCGCGGAGGGAGAACTTGTCCAAAAACTGAGCAGATACAGATGTGGTTGAAGAACTTCCTGTAGAATCCTTGGCCCTGAGATCCGGATGTTTGCGATATAAGAATTGTATGAACGCTGTTAGTACGGCATCGGGAAGCCTTGATTCACGTAGACGTTCTCTATCATATGCGAAATCTGTTTGTTGTGTCAAGTGAACTGCGTCGATCAGATGGGCCAAGCGCGTCCCGCGGACGTCCTCAGCAAGAGTACTCTTGTATGCTTCCAGAAGGTCGCCAACATGTGAGCGGACCTCACTGTCATCCGCGAGTAGCGCTTGTAGATTTGCCTCCCTCGTCGAGGCACGCATGAATGTTAACTCGAGTTCACCTTGTCAAAAATAAGTATTTGGTAGGGTTATATCTAGAAGCAAGACGCAAACCTAGCTTCATGTTATGGTTCTTGCTCTGCATGGAATGGATGTACCGTTCGTAGAAGGCAGCGCCATGTGTGTGTGCAGGGCCAAACCCTCTGAGAACGTCCCCATAGTGCAAGGCAGCGTGATGGATCGGCTTCACCTTCGCCACCTTATATAGTGATTTGAATGTCGTCACGTAGCGAAAGATATATTTCTCGTATAACTTGATCTCGTCCCCGGTTCACCACTCCCACCCTGACCCACTTTCCTCTTGCAACAGGCTTGGACGCGCCCCCAAGTGCCAGAGGTATCGCGACACAGCTCGCTGCCGCAGCACCTCTACGATAGTACAAGAGATTGGCGGCCTAATGGTCGGGTCACAACGACGGCGGAGGGGGGCACGGAGTAGGAATCAAGAATCAAGCCTCCGGCCCAGAAATCTGTGCTGTCGGGAAGAGTGGTTCTTGAGAGTGGTGACTGCATGCCCCAAATCTAGAGGATGACTCATTTCTTTGTCTGCATCAACGCAGGAGAAGTAGACCCTTACTGGTGGTTTGGGGTAGAGGTAGAGCGAACGATGAGGTGGTGAGCGTCACCGAGGCACAGGAAAGAGAGCAGCGAAAGCACCCACCGAAACGGCCAGACGGTGCGTCGAGGGGAACTTTTTGAGGAGCTTGAAAATCTTGAAGACGGGGTACTCTAGGCCGAGGAGAGGGACGGGAGAGCAACGAACGCTCCCACCGAGGCCATCAGAGTGCGCGTCGAGATTGCTCGTGAAGGGAGTCGTTCAGCAGAGATGTCATGGAGGAGAGAGAACGAGAGGTGGTACAGTAGTAGTGGGAACGTGGGTGATGGCCAGAGATACTTCAACTAGACAGTCGAAACGTCAACCGAACATTAACATTGGTCCGTCGGTTCCGCCAGCCTCCATCGGACTGTCACGGATGCATGTCGCCCCGTCTCAATGGTTAGTCCTTCAATAGAGTATTAGTATTAGAGAACAGGAAAGTGTGGAAATGGGACAGTGAGGCAACACCCGTCAAAAGCTGAGCTGGAGTTAATTCAAAAGGTAGAATTCGAAATTGAACAGGCAGAGGTTACAGCGACATCCTAACATAATACTATATCATCAGAGCCGGGACTAATGACTTGCAAAGGTGTTTACGCCTCGTCCGCTTACACCGTGGTCAGGGCAATTGCTGAGGGAAAATGATGAGTGGCCAATTGAATGCGCGTGAGTTTAGCACAGACTGATGTAAGCTGGGAATGGGGATCCAACCTCCGCATGGGCGATGCAAACCTCCATATATCTGAATGAAGATAGAGATATGCACTACATGCTGAGCAATGGGGGCAACCGAAACTTACCGAGCAATAGTGAAATGGACCAACGGTCTGGGTGGCGCTTGAGAAACATAAGCTCTCCGTTTCCTGATGAACAGAACAGCTATTTCGCCTTGCCAGGGTATAAGAGGGAAGTCGCGCTGCAGGTTTGGGTTTCTGACGCAGCGATTATCAAAATAGCCAGTGATTAGGAGCTTGTAACCACCAACACGGATAAGCGTGTCATATACATGAGGCGGAGAAACCCCAGGCAAAAAAAATGCAGTTTCGATGTCTACATAAGGAGGGCCAAATACATCCCCATGAAGAGGTAAGACTGCGCGGAAGCTGTGAGTGATAGCTCGGCGAAGCCATATTCCCCACAAATAGCCAGATACCAGGGAAGGTGTAGTCTGAGGTATTAGAGAAAGAAAATCAATCATCCGCACACATGAAAATCGTGAACTCTTACAGGAATATTACGGGGTGTGCAATGGTGGATGACCATTGCCCGAGTCTAGTTGTTGAGTCAATGCGAAAGACAAGACGCGAAAGTTCCTGCACATCCGAGATGGGCACGCGCGTCCCTTAAACCCAAAATTGTAACTTGAGGGCGGGCTGGGTGACCATCAGAGCTCTTCAAGTTCGTGGAGTCACCCACACATTGGACAAAAGACTCGGTTGGGTCCAGCGCTCCCGGATTCCATTCTCGCCTATTCATTAGTGAGCCGCGCATCCCCAAAGTCCACCCTCCGTCGGCGCCACGACAAATGTCACAGCACCATGCCTCCATTGTTATTCGCTTCTGCGTTAGAAATCAGAGCCCATTGTTCTACAATTCTGGACTCACGCATGTCACGGACAGCATCATATCGTGATCCTAACCTGCCCTGGGATTGGAGATCAGAGTCCATTGAAATATACGATCACGGGCTAGCCTTACCTGACCAATTAATCGCGACCGTAGTGTACATGTATTCACAACATCGCATTGCAATGGTTTCTTGCCTCTAGATTGCAAGTCAGACCCCATTGTCCTCCTATTTTGGGTCTACACGACATGGTCGTTGAATCGCGACGCCCGTGACCACGATATGAGGTACGGCAATACGATGTCGCTCGGTACATTCCATCAATCCAGGACTGACCTGAGAGTCAGAGATGAGTGACGCATTCACCATTTCCCAGGTCTTGAATGACAATAAAAGTCATATCTGGCAGGCGAGCCATGCCTTGGGCCATGCGGTTGACGGTATCAAAAACATTGTCATTTAAGTCTCCATCGCCTCCTATATGTCTGAAAAAAAAAAAGCCAGTACACAGCCCTGTCACATAATGTCGCAAAATCCCGGAGCACCTTATAATTGAACCGGTTTATAATTACCATTGTAAGGTAATTTCAAGACATTATTAAGGTCTTAAAAGCACATTAGAAGCACGTGGCTCATATTTATAAATATCATAAGACTTACCAACAATTACAAGCTATCATAAGATTATTATAAGGGAAGACAACGTATTATAATAAAGTTGCAGGATCGAGAAGGTACATTATAATTAAATTATAAATCCCAGAGGGCCCTCAGAATTCCTTGAATTCGCTGTTGGGCGACTCAGTGATATTAGACCGACATCCGCGCGCGCACAGTCGATGGGGGCGTGACTCGGACCGTTGGGGAAAAATTGCCCATTGACAAACTGCACAGCAAAATCAAAACACGAACACGCACAATAAAACCGCAGTCGGTTGGCACGGCGAGGTGAGAACGAGAACGACGCATAAGGCAACGTCAAGCTGTTCTTTTGCGAGTGGCGGGGTAAACAAGGGCGGTGGAGGCGGCGGGCGGACCGTGATGAAAGCTTGGGGGTACGAGGGGGACTTATTGATGATTCTTTGGGCCTGCTGCGCTCTGAATCACTGTGTACGAGGATGTTATGTGTATTTTCGACGAGAGCTAAGGAAATCAACGAAAATGTCGACATTAGTAATAAGCGAACATTGGCGCTGTGCGTGGTTTCCCAACTACGCGAGCACCAACTGTCGTCAGTTTTCCTCCATCAGCTTTCCTTTGTCAATTCAGCAAGAATGAGCCCCTTGGACAAACGCAAACGAGAGCACACTCTCCCGGACACCCTGTGAAAGCGTCGACGGATCGTGTTGAACGTCGGTGAGTACTCACTCTCTGAATCCGCAGGGAAGCGGATTGGCTGACTCGGGCTTCGCCTTGGCTAAGTGGACCCTGGTCCTGTCGTTCCTGCAACACCCCCCCCACCGCCGCCCACGTCAGTTCAAGACGCCGAGCCGCCCCAAGGCAATTCCCCATGCGGATGCTCGATCTGCGCCTGTGCTGGAGCACAACAGTAGGTGAGTCGTCTGCGCTGGCGTGCTGTCCTAGGCTGACGCTCCCTCGATCGATCTGACAACTCCTGCGCGTCAGATCTGCGTACGCGTTCGCGAGCAGCAGAGATGGGGGCAATAACCCTTAGCAATAGTGTAGTGGAGTTAAGTTGTTCGTAGTTGAAGGAATGCGCACACGTTTGGGTCTGTCTGGACACTTTCTGCCTCCCTGTGAGGTACTCCCCCTTCATGCCTGGCTCGGATGGGTTCCTGTTGACGTGCGGTGACGTTCGATCAGTTCCTGTGGAGACTGCGTGCGTGCTCGCGAAGGGTTGTCCGGGAGATGGTCTTTGTTCAGAGGTAGAGGCAGCATGTTGCACACGCGGAGTCTTGATTGTTAGCACTGTCTCTGAGAGTCATATTACTTGCGTGATGAGACTCGGCACGAACACATTCTTCGAGTAGTTCGCGTACTCGGTCTTCTGGGGTGTCGGTGGTTCGGGAGAGTTCAGTTCTGGCCTGTCGCAGAAGGATTTCCAGGTCATCCTGCTTGCGCGTTGTCTGCTGCAATTCTTCCGTGGCTTTATCAATCTGAAGATCTGCAATTAATATGCTGTCTGCATCACGTTGCTTTGACACGATATTGAGGTGGCCCTCGAGTTCCAGCGTTAGCTGCAGAAAGATCTAACGAAGCTTTCTCCGTCAGTGCGTGTGCTTCTCGGGCCTCCTGAAGGTCTACAGCGACTTGCTGCAACTTGCCTTGTAGGGATTCGAGTTCCTCCGCGTGATTGGTCTGAAGCTGAGCAATCTGTTCTTCAATCGTCTCAGTGTCTGCGCGGAGTCGATCATGTTGTTCCATAGCTCTTTGCAGGATTAGGCTAGCTCATGTTCCAGTTCCGCACACGACTGGCTAAGATCCGCGTTCGCCACATTTAATTTGGTGACTTCAGCAGTGTACCTCGCCTGCTGGCCTCAAGTCTAAGAACACGCTCGGCAAACCCACCACGAGCGTCACGGAGGCCGAGGTGCCACCAGATACCCCGTGAGATGGCGGAGCATGTGGGATACCGGCGGGACTCAGCGTGGACCCCCCAATTCTGATGAACACTAGCAGACGAGAGGCGGTATCTTGGGCTTCTGCTTACCATCGGAGAAACCTCTGGCGGCGGTTGGTCTCAATGCCCTAAGAGCACGATTGCGAACTTGGTTGTTGTTCTGTGGGAGTTTTCGTCAATGATGATGACCACTTAGATTGATTCTTCATTACTGTCGAGGAGAGTGTAGCCATTTCAGTTCAGGACAATCAAACAACTAAACGGCGAAAGCCTGTCATGATGAAAGCATTAGCCAATGGAATACGAAATGGATAAATGAGTCTTACCTTGTACATTAGTCTCCGATGTAGTAGTCCTAAGAGGGGAATAAGTCAAATGGGATCAGATGGAATATGAATATTTCATTGCAATGAAAGAATAGGTTGCCGCTGTGGTCAACGACATCCATCACAAAGTAGTCGCCAGACATATTATCAAAGGTTCGAATGAGCGGCACACCACGCACAATTGACTGCGCAAAAAAGAACTCTGTTGATGACTTGGAGCGGAGACGACGAAGCCTCAAATCGACATCCTTGGACCGTGGTTGGCTTGCGGCATCAAGGGGGTGCACCAGGCAAATAGGGAATGTATACTCTGCGACTGAGGTGGTGAATATAAACAGAAGCTCTGCGGAAATGAACCCATTTGTTGTCTTAAGAATCATGAAATCGCGTCTCTCAAGGCCATGGAATTGTGGGCTACAATATAGGTAGTCCAGGTATTGTTGCCAGTTGACCATCAATTCGTAACATACTTTCATCGACCTATATTCCGTGATCTTAAAAGGCTATGAGCCAAAATACCAGATTAGATGCGAAACTCACCTTGTCTTCAGCCTGAAATTCAACACGCATACAGCCTGGTGCAAAACTGAAGTTATACAAAGGCATTGTGTTAGTCAGCCATGTCACGAGCCTCACACGGAAGTTCCTGAAAGTCCTATCTTGAACCCCCCGGGCTTCAAGAGCCCCAAATATGACAGGAGACTGTCGCGATCGCAAAATAACAGCCCCGGCATCGAACGTCGACCTTCTCCCTCGACGTGATGGCCATCTTGTACTGGGGGTTCTACGGAGGAACCAATATGTTGTTCTTGAGTGCTCCCCAAAGTGTCACATCCAATGTCATCCTCGTTCGTCACCAGCTCACGTTTAGCCGCGTCGAGTTCGTCGATTTGTTTCCGAATCAGTGCCGCAACGAGCGAAATGTGTTCGTATTTTAAGATCTATGTTTGAGAGATCATCACAAATTGAATAGATAAAGATAAGGTATGCGACGAACCTGAGATGCAACATGCTTGAAATTAGTCCGGTTTAAGTACAGCTTCCTGAGGAAGCCATGCATCTTCTCGTTTGGCTTCGTATTGTAGTTGTGTGAGGCACCTTTCGCTTTGATATCGTCGAAGCCATGGACCAACGCGTGCATCTTGGGGAAGTTCCAGTTTTTGGCTGTGGTTTTACTCTGTGGATCCTCCTCCAATGTAACACATAATTCGGCATACTCCTGTCAAATAGATCAGTACCACTGGATCATCAAAAGAGATTGAGTACCTTCATGAGGGTCCCAAACCTCTCGAGTTCGCTCTGCCCAGCCAGAATCATCTCCTCCGTGTGTACCTCCAAAGATAGAAGTAAATCCAAGATGGAAAAACTTCGCAGGCAGAGTAGTAACTTCCACTCTTCTTTATCTTTGTCCGGCGGAAAAATATTGTGTGCAGCAAAGACCACAACCTGAGTTTGTCAGTTGACGAGATGAAGCCACATATAATTGACACACCTTGGATATATCCTCGTTCTTCCCACCGTCTGTGAAATCCACGTGCATCACTTCAGAAAAGTGATTTAGACCACGCCAGCGGGGCGTGAGATTGAACCTGAGGGAGTGGAGTGAAGTTAGCACTGGGATATTGACTTGGATGAGACGGGAAATAGTATATTACTGGTGTTCGAGTTTCGTTGCGGCAGCGCGCCCTATTATGGTATCCTTAAAGAGACCCTTGAACCTCTTCCATAAATGATTCCTGAATATGCCATTATTGTTCGCATGAAGCCTGTCAAAGGATAATGCGCGATATGGGTCGGAATTGTTGACGTGCCAGAACACATTCTAGACCCACCGTTACACATAATTAATGGACAAAATAGTCATGAGACTCACATCAACATCATGAATCCCATATCTAGAAAAATGGTACTCGCGATCGACACTCTTGTCGAGGGTTCTCCCTTCTTCAATAAGTTCCCGAATCCATTCCGTTGTCCTCAGTGGCCAAGTGTTTGAGATGTCAGCGAGCTGGTCGTCGGGGACGAAACAAATCGGGCAGGGCATTTTTCCATGAGCACCCCAGATTAGAGACATAACGCACCTAATACATTGGGGTCAGTCAATTCAGGCGGTGATAGAGAATAAAATACGTATTACTGTTCTTCATAGTCGGCGGATAATGTGATGATGCCAGGGAAAAATTGTTGTTGGGTGCCATCAACGCACTGAAGCCAGTAGCCCACCTTAGATTTGTCGACAATGGATTCGATTATGCAGTGAAATGCATGATGCCAGACCTTGCGTTTGAAGTTGGTGAATCCGGTTTTTCCAGAGCCCTCTGCGGTTTCCGGAATCTAGAATGGGTGTTACAATGCAACATCAGATACTTATTAACCAGAAAACTTACATCCGGCAACCACCTGACAATGCGCCCACCGCCAACGCCGCTATTGCGATTCCGAATCTCAGCTGGTAGGTTCGTGCAGCGAGCGATCACTGGGTAGGCCTTTTCTGTGCCGAAGCTGGACAGCTTCAACTTATCTGCATAGAGGATGAAGCATAACGGGTGCGCACCCTTGGGGATCCCGGACTGCAACGATAATTTGTTCAACAACAAAAAAGGTACACTGACTCGACTGCTACAAGGGATAGATAGTAATATGTGTACTTGAAAGTTCCAGAACGAGTCCGCGGTCCAAGGCTCGTCGTATACACGAGAGATATTCTCCCCGTCGTGCTTAAAGACCTTCTGCGCGTCCCATTCAAAATATTGGTCCAATTGTGGGTCCATGATGAGGTCGACTGCCCAGTCCCATAGTGGACGATGAGGTACCTCAAATGTCCGATCCACACCATTGTAAGGGACTGAAATGTCGCGGAAATTAAACTAGACCTTGAAAAAATTAGTGACAAAACTTCAGTAGAATTCCTGGGCTTACAGCGGTCACTTGAAGCGATGCGCGCTCCCACGCACCCCGAATGTCCAAGTAATTTGAGAAGGTAAGTGTGCCCTTGCCCTCGATACAGAGTCTGACAACTTCAATGAGACGGTCAGTGCGATCCTTGTTCATCCCAGCCTCCATGAGAACCTCCGAGAACAGGAAGTCTTCGTGCGTTTTGAAGAACGGACGCCATGGTTCGGCCTTAGGAAGACTGAGACGTTTGCATTTGCAGCTGTGATCGCCAGGACCTTGTGGTGCTCGTCCACTATTTGGATGGTATTCGATTGCAAATTTGGCGGGTCTCGCAGAAGGGCCAGTCGTTATTGTGACAGGAGGGGGTGTCTGTTCACGCACTAGGTAGGTGATCACATCAACCACTAGGTAGGAAGATCGAAATACTACGTACCTGATGTTTCAAAGCCCGCATCAAAGTCCATCGGGTCGGCAGCAATGAAGTCATAGGTTTGGGGTTCATCTGGAATGGCGACACCCGGGGCTGAAAACTCTGAATCGTCGGTCAGTACATCAAATATGATATGGTGTGTCCATCACGTACCATCGTAACTTGCCTCTAGTGTGCGAAGTCTCCTCTCCCGGGTCTTCACGTACTTTATTTCCCCCTGGTGTTCCCTTCGTTCCCTCTCACATTTCTTGATGTGGGCTGGAAGATTCTGGGCGCGAAATGAAAGGCGACATAATTGACATTTCTTTGTCTTGCTCGGGGATTGACTTGCTTTTGGCATAAGTACGAGGGAGTAGAGCAAGGAGTAATATTAGGGATGGTGGGTGGTGTCGGAGAAAGTGACAATATATTTACATTTATTACATCAAGCGTGGGAGATCAACAAAGATCAATATTACGTCGAATAACACCAGCCAATATTGTCTCACCAGATCTCACCTCTCACCATTATTAATAATCGCTTCCACGCCGATGCAGCACCTGCCTGTGCTGTGTTTAATTGGACCATTGTAGGTGTGTGACTATTCTTTTAATTGATTGTGATTACCCAACCTTCCATGTAATCATTTTAGATAATAAAGCTGGTCGTCTTCATGAGCACACAGAATTGACAATCTCATTGGGTACCAGGACAAGTTCGGGACTTCATCCAACGGCGCAAACCCAATGTTATTGTGATCGGGGTTTTTATGTGGCTACTACTAGGTTGTCTTCGCAAGTTTTGGGAAGCGATGCTAATACATCAGCTGGCTCAGAGGACAGAACCTTTGTCAACCCCAGTGACGTTCACTGGCACTGTATCACTACCACCTATGTCTCTGACAAGGTCGCACACAAGTATCAGCACAGCAACCGTGTGGCCAATGAACTCACATCCTTTTCCCCTATCATCAGGTACGCTGCCTTGAGTCCAGACATTACTAAGATCGCTTTCATAGTTTTGGTGTCAACATCAATCGTGCCGTAGTAATAAGTTATTACTATCAACACCCCCTTCGCTATTACATTCATTCTGGGTTGGACCATTCCTCGGACTGAGCTGATGTCTCAACTGGGAACAGGAGCCAGATATCAATGCAAGTTACATCTATTAATAATACTTGTGCGCTGCACCCCCGATCTCTGTTTACCAGGTGGTTTTGTATGTGGACAATGGACAGGGACTCTTGGCTTGAAAATTTTTATTCCGGGGTCGAGAGTCCATTATAAGGATTATAAGGTAGTCACACAACTGATCCACTGATCTCCATCCCCCTCTTACAATTTTTTATGGCTTCCGATGACAATGATTCGTCCTCTTCACAACGTGGTCCCTTCAATTCAGATCTAGAAGATGAGGTCAATTCGGTGCTGTTGCCATCTACAGTGTCGACACTTCCACCCAACCTTTTGAATCAGCAATTGCATGAGGTCACTCATCTCATTCTTGTGTCATTTCTTACGCTAATTTGACTCACCTCTACTAGATGCTCAAAGCCAGCCAGATTCATCAGCAAATGCTCGGCAATGAGTTGAAGGCACTAAGAATTGACTATGAAGAACTGGAAGAGGTGAACAACTTGAAGTCCACAAAAACCTCAAGAGCTGCGAGGGGGTCATTGGAGGGGGAGTCGAGGGAGATATCACTTGCCAGGGGTAGGTTTTCCATAGTCGGTGAGCTCTGGGTTAAAAAAACCACGCTCGGAATCCCTTTCCCTGAACACCTTGACCCACTCGATCCCTCACACTACAATGATCCTGCTGGTGGTTCTGAAGCACGTGGTGTAATCACCGAGTTGTACAGGGACCTTAAGCCACATCTCTGGCTGGCACTTGTGGACCCTGATCAAAGCATGATGTTCAAGAACATTGTAAGTTTTCAAATTTTCTCCTGGCACATCTGATTAATTTGCTGCGGTGTAGTTTCTCAAGCAATTGGATCAAGAATGTGCAAATTCAGCACATGCAGTGCGCCCCTATGTGCCCTGTTTCTTCGACGGCCTCAACCTCAGCTCGGCTCTGTTTGCCAGGAACTTTGATCGCATGACTTCTCCAGAGCTTCAAAAGCTCCTTGGAAGCCCAGCAAAACCCAGCATGACATATGCACCCTTTCCACGGCTCATTTTCCCCAACTATGATGTCAGCAGCCACCGCCCATACTGGTCTATGGTACTTGTAAAAGTGCATATGATGGCCTGAGTTTCATAGCCATATAAACCACTGACACATTTTTTTTAGTTCCTTAAACTCATTTTTTATGGGCCCTCATCAATCGATGGTGAGGCCACTGCAAAACGCTTGACAAAGGGAGTGATCTGGGGTGTCAATTTGGCCACTCCTGGAATGATTGCAATGGCAGCCACCCTGGTAAGTAATGAGTGTTTGGATCTAGTGTCTTCCTTTGCTAACTTGATAATGTAGCTCACGTATGTGTGCAGCCCGGACCAATCTTTTTCAGAGAGGACATTGGGGCCAAGCCACATTCCATGGGGGCAGTGTTTTAACTGCCATAAATGTGCTATCCTTAGTTTTCCTGCTACGCATTGCAAAGACCTACTTTCCTGGTACGACAAGGTACTCTTTGGGAAGGATCCAGATTCTACAGAGTTGTCATCATCAGATAATTCGGGGCCTAGCACATGCAACGGCTATGCCAATGACTCAGACATCACAGACCTAGTCAGTTGTCTCGGCCAAGCGAAAGTTCACTCTCCAGCAATTCAACCCAACCCACTACCATTGACAGTCCCTCGTAGCCCGTCCCCTGCCCCATCTTCTGGCCAGATGGAGCGGCCTGAGCCTGAGAAAGTTGCAGAGGCTAATGAGCCACAGAATGTGGTGCAGACTAACAAGCCCACCACTCACAAGCCGAGGAGGAAAAATACCAAGAAATGATACTAGCATAGATACATTCATGTTCTTCTTTCCCTACGACGTCCCTATATTTTTTGAATCGACAACGATTGATTTCTTTCTGGAAATGGTTAGTTTTCTGGTCATGTGATCAGAAAGTTGGAATTGAGACGTCTGAGTCGCATCTGTTCTCTTTCTCTTATTACCTTAATCACCATTGACACTCCCGTCCTCTTCTCCAGCCTCACCATTGACGTCAACTCCCCCCGTCAATGGTCTGGCGTCCAGCATCTTATCCAAGCTACCTTCTGAATCCCCATGCTGGACTTGGAGCACATGATACAATGTAAGCTTGTTGCTTTGCCATTGACACCCCTCTAGAGCTATACTGTCAATGTTTGCGGCCTCATCTCTTGGGACATGCACATCGACTGGGTCTTGACATGAACATTTCCAGTTTTTAATCTCCTTGCTAAACCTACCGTGAAATTAGTTTTACTGACTAGTCGTCCCCCTGGACCCTCCCCCCAGATCAAGACCGCCAACGACCGCAGCCAGATACAGATTTGGATATGCTGTCATCTGTGCTCACTTACAGCTCGACCTGCCCGCCATCATTGACACCTGGCACTACACCAGCACCGTCACACCTACCTACACCACACAATTCAAGTCTGCCACCAATACCCCTCCCAACTGCCAACGCTGAGGGCTCAACAACAGGTCGCATGCACAAGAGTGTCAACTACGCCAAGCCAAAGCTCAACACGTGCGTTATCCCATCACACCCCTCAGCTTTCCTGACTCCTTATAACAGAAAGATGCACAAATCTGACCTGTAACCGTGCCCACAGACATCCCCACAGTCACGGAGTGGTGGCATAAATCGCACCCGTGCCTGCCTGTGGACGACGATGAGGAGAGCGATGGCACACAGGCAGATGAGGAGCCTCTCACGGGATCAAGGGTGCGTGCGGGCCTGGTGAATGTTGATGTGCATTGGCGGAGTGTGGTAGTCACCACCTCGTGGTGGTCTCTGATTGAGGTCAACAAGGGTCGACGACACAGCATGCTCGTGTGATGAAAGGAAACACTCTCCCCATCACAAGCCAGGTACAGTCTCACAAGCTTCCGGTCACCTTCAGCTGCCATTGCTAATGGCGCTCCCGATACCTCGACACTGTCCACAGGTCACGCGAGCTATCATGTCACCATCACCTCCAATCCTCATTAGACATTCCCTACAACACAGCATCAGGGTACATGCAAGCCACCACGACCGCATGTGTCTAATAATCATTGTGTGTAGTTTGATGGGAGATTAATAAAAGGGGATTAGAATATAAGACGAAAATAATAATAGTTTGAATATTGGTAAGAGAATAAGAAGGAAGATAAGACAGGCAATAAGAAAGAAGATAATTACAGTATTCTTATAATGTATATTATATTTATAATGTCTATTATAATCTTATTGTGATTTATAATCAGGTGATCGATCTGGTAATACCACGTGTTCCTTTTAATAAATTCCGAGGCCTTATGATTGATTATAATGCAACTGACAGATCTGACAAGCGAATTATAAAGTTGTTTATAAGAACTCACGATCTCTTAGATGAGTTATAAGGTTTGGGTGACATTATATCACATTATGTCATTATAATTTATTATAAACTGCTGCCCGAATTTTGTGACAATGTCACATGTCACAACCCAACTGTCATCTCATATCAGACCCCTTTCACATTACATCCTTGACCCACTTTTCAGGAGTTTTTGGACACCTCCGACACCATCCCCATGAGTTTCCTAACAGTCCAAACAACTCACCCCTGAAATTCCCAGTGGTGATGAAAACCTTTATAAGTCTTGATACTAACTATATGTACATTTTAATCTGCTCTAGGAACCGGACTTCCACATTTCTGCAAAAGAGACTAGTTGGAACCTCCATTGTTTGTTCTGCCTCACACAGTTAAAGCGTAGTTTCCCTGCATCTTGAGAAATGTTTGGTCTCTCAGAAGATTCTGGAGTATGAGATTTCCCTTCAAGCACTCAAGGAGTGGATGCATGCCATAGAAAAGGGCATAGTCAGCGATGCTGTTACAGTTGGTGGAGATTGGCGTCCTATCCCTGATATTCCAGATCACATGGCCTCCATTTTCTCAGAGGTTAGCCCTAACTTATTCTTCACGATACACATCACCTGACATACATTGACAGGACGACGGCACTGGTGGATGCTTAGAGGGCTACACTCCTTGCGAAGAACAGGAGACTGAACAGAGACTGAACAGAGATTTCATTATGTGTAAGCAGTCTTATGTCATTTCAATTTGTTATTCCGGCTAATTTCCTTTTGTAGGGTTGACAGATATAGAGATACGAGGCCTTCCCAGAACATGGTTGCATTAAATCTGAATATGTACGAATGTTACTGTCGGCCTAGGTATAACATGGCATCGAAGTCTCAATGTGCCTCGGCAGCAAGATGTCAAGCCATTTTGTATCTCAATATTAGATTGCTCACACTGAACGCAGTCAGTAACTTCTGGCTTAGTCGGTTGCCTCGTGTACTCACCTGAGTGACAATGCATCTCCTTTGTGTGTGGTGTGAAGGATTGTTACTGACGGGTGTCAGCAATGGGACGCACAGTTATTCGTGTTTGAAGCAGCAGGGATGTCAACCTCAAATCCTTGCAGTCAATCGCTGGACTGTTCCCTTGTCACCCCTCCCAATCTGCCGACACGATTTGGACACTTTTGCTTGCCCATCCTCATCACTTCTATGGCGTTGCTAGTCCTGTCCGCTGAGACTTGAGCTGATTTGCTTGCTCCAAGTGACCCTATCATGAACACAGTGAAGTGGGGTGTATTCAGTTCATTGCCCATTGTACCTGGATAGGTGATTCGTGCCCATCGGGTCTGCTGCAGCGAAGATGTCAAGCCATCTTGTATTGCTCACACTGAACAATAACTTCGAGCCCAGTTGGTTGATTGCCCGCAGCCAACGCCCAGCGGTCTCCACACAGCAGATAGTGAGTTGGGATATTTTTGGCATAGATTATATACTACTGACACAACACTGTTTTATGAGGATATCTAGACCTTTTCATTGTCCCTCTGTGCCACTGGCCCTCCATGAGGAAATGCGACCTGAATCTGTTGCAAAGGGCGGTCAAAAATGAGGCTTGCCCTGGCAAACCCACTGAAACGCGCGTCGATCATCATTTCCGCTCGGAGGGGTCATTGTTGCATCTGTGGAAGGGTGAACGGTGTGCGATAACAGAAATCTTAAAAAACTCACCCAGTTTTCAACCGGTACAATCACAGCTCTTTTGAACCAACTGCAAAGCTGATAAACCACGCTGAACGAATCGAAAAGCCATCTAAGCGAAGTAAACTATTTTTTTTTGTTCAATTGAATGTGGGACTCACCATGAGATTGTAGGAAAGGTGTTGAATGTCGTTGATGTGGAGTGGAGTTGGGTCAGTACTACCGGTTCTGGTGGCGCTGCGTCGGGGACCGCGTTTGATGACACATCGTCCTCGAGAATGCTGTCGCCCTGAAGAAAGGGCGCCGCGCCCCCACTCCTCAAGTGTACGCTTTTTTGTTGATACTTTCCCGTGTTTTGAAACTTTTTTTCAACTCAAGGCGAATGTTTTCTTTTTCATTTTTTGAATCGATTTCCGTGCATCTTGGAGTACAATTTTTATGTATGCATAGAACTTGCTCATGTCAATTGAATGTCCCCATTTGCATGCATCTTCGATACAGGCCTCTCACTTATGTGAAGCAATTTGTTGGGTTCCGGGGCTTTTTCTTTTTTTCTTTTTTGGTTTGAACAACCTTAGTACGAAAATAAAAAATTTGATCATACAGAAAGCAGTTCCAAAGCGTTCAGAGCGTTCAAAAAGCGTTCAAACGCTAAGCGATGTCTATTGATAGTACATGGATCCAGAGGCTAGATCTAGACCGACATATTAGATAATCGTAATAGGACTCCGCATCTAATCTCTACAGTACATAATACAAGACCGGTATTCAGCTCCATACAGAGAGAAATTTAAGAGAGGTATCGTGGGCTGAGCCTCATGCGGAATAGGTAATAGCCGAGAAAAATAACTAGGCTAGTGAGTCACCTCACCAGAGGAAACCGGGAAAACAGAAGAGTGTAAAGGGCGTGAAGAGAACGGCAGAGGAGTTATCATATAGGCAGAGACGTACTAAGGTCCTCGCAGAGGAGCTGCCTTGTGGCAGGGTCTTGGGCTTGCGGTCTTGAAGCTGCGCCGGTAGATTGGAGGAAGAGACATAGGGTAGAAGCGAGTTGGAAATGGTAAATGACACCAAAGATGAGGGCGCGTTACCATTTCATCGGATGTCAGACGTTAAGAGTCTGTACACGTGATCAAACGAGACACATTGCTGAACTAAGAGGAAACATACGCAATGACCTCAGGAGAATGGTTAAAGCCGTATGGCTCCTCTTTGGGGCGCAACTCGTGTTTCAATAAAAGGGGCGTCTTACTTTGGAGCCAGCTGGGGTCATAGGCGTTGACTGGGAGACCTGGAGGGGCATATTGCGCTTGACGAACCTTCTGAGAGCTGGTGCGTATGTGCGTGAACATGCCACGTTTGTCGAGAATGAAGGCGTTAATGTGATTCCGGTGATGCAAATCATCAAAAACTTTGAGCCAATGGTGGATGTCAGGATGCCGCCAGCTTGGTTTGACGACAGTGTATGTTGTCTGGCCGGTATTAGAATCAAAGGAAGACTCATCCGAGGACATTCCGTCTGCTCCCAATGCATCCATGACCTCAAGGTGCTTCTTCAGTGGGTCATAGAGCTTAACAATCTCGCGGCGACGTTGAAATAACTGTAGCTTAGATGAGTGTATTCCCAGGTAGGGATATACGACAACGTACTTGGTATTTGCGCTGCTTGCGGTTATGTTTGGACCGCTCTGCAACTTTGGCTGCCTGAGGTAGCATGTCTCGTTTCCAGCGTGATTTCAGACTCTTGATCCTGCTGTTAAAAGCCTTCTCAATCGCCTTTTGCATCTCTGATGTATCGTCACGTCCTGTCTTCTCAATAAGATAAACAGCGAATGCTCGGCCGGCAGAAACATTCCATGGCGATTTCGGATCCCCTGCTATGTCAACCATGAAGTCCGCAGCTGTCGTTTCACATGCGTTCACTCCATGGCCACTGTTCTCCCACTCGGACGCAAATGCAGAAAGCCGAGAAGGTGATGGCATGGAGCCATAAGGTGGGCTTGCACCTAGCAGTAAGGCAAGTTCGTCTCGAACGAGTTTCTGGTTTCAGCGCAATTGGATCAGTCTAGGACATGATATCAAGATTGGGACTTAAGGACTGACAGCTAGTGCTTTATCTTCGTCAGCACGGCGCAATGGGCTCCTCCTACGCCTGCTGGACTTCTTTTGACCACCGCGACACCCAGTTCTGTGAGTGGGGCTAGTGTTCTTTACTATCTGTTCGAGCAGATCGACGATGTATGCTTGTTGTTCAAAGCCACCGGAGTTCTGAGAAGTGAGTCATGAGTCACACAACTCCGAGCCTACCAAGAAGGCAACAGATATCATTCACGTACGGAGCGGCCAACCGATGATGCACCCTGACGCTGGTCTGCTCTGCGCAGATATGGAGAAGTTGTAGGCGAATCCCGCGGCTGCGAGTGCGACTCCCCTTGAGACGAAAGCCGCGAAGTGTGGGAACGGGGAGCATTGGACTGTGCGAATAGTTGAGGCAGTGGCTGAGACGTTTGACGCCCATTAGCAATGGCAAGCGTGAGTCAAATATATGAAGCGTACACTCGGTCCTCCATTACTTTCACTGTCTACCCTGTCGCCCTGACCATCTTGGTCAATGTTTTCTACGACTTCTGACTTGTCTGGTTCCTCGTCCAAGTCAGGATCTTCAATTACCGGTGAGTCAGACGCATAAAAATTCCGAGGGTCATGACTGGGCTCGATTGGTGGCAAGAGTTGCTCTACTTTGGATGAGCTTCGGTCATAAGTTTCCTTTTGCTTTCCTTTGGATGCTGTTTGAATGGTAACCTATTTGAAAGGAAGGATAAGGTGAACAACGATACTCAAGTAGGGTATTTCTTACGCTTTCATCTTCGGAATACGCTTCGTCTTCACTGCTTGAACCCGCAGGATAACTACAAGGTACCCATCTGAGTCGTCTGCGTGCAGGCCTGGTTTTTATTGCCACTCTTGGGGTCGCTAAAGTTTCTTCAAACGGCTAGTTAAATAGCAATACCTTCAGAGAGGCCGTCGCACGAGGTTAAAAATCAACATGGCGCACTCCTATCTGCTCGTGACCGAGACTGGTACTGCCCGGGGTATCGACGTACGGGCGCTTCTTGGTCCGAGCTTGGAACATGTGAAGATCTTACCCCACGGCACAATGGCGAAAGCACACTTACGTGTTCTGTCGCACTCTAGGATTGACTCTGAGTCTGCTAAGAAGGCGTGGGTACATCAACGAACAAACTCGATGTGGCAGCGAACGTGGGGTTTTACCATCGCCAGACCAGGAACCACCTCGATTTGCGCCCCCCGGAGATGCTGTGGCATTGGAAACTTCTACATACCCAACATGGGAACTTCACAACAGTCGATAGCATCTGCACTCACCGTCAGGAGTGGCGTTTTCTTCTTTGTCATCAGCAAGTAGATCTTCCTCTAACGCAGTTAGATCGCGTGCACTTGCACCGTGAGTGGGGCGACCCCTGAACATGAGATGTTGGTTGTGGCCCCGAGATTCAGACTCTGGAGGGAGGGGCGTACATGAGTAGGTGAAAGACAACGAATAGTTTCGTACGACCCACTGAATGGAAGAGGAACGCCAGACTGATCGGGGCTGAACTACTTGCAGATCTAAGGTGAAATGCCCTATGGAGTTATGCCACAGCTAGACAGAGTGCAGACAGTCTGGAGAGAGACCTTAAATACCGCAATAAGTACCGCGCCCATGTGGTCTTAAAGGATTGGGGATTGCTTTGTAAACAGTGTGCAGCAAGGTGTGCAGTACGTGAAACCCAGATTCCAACCCACAGCGTGATGGATAGAAGGCTAGATATCCATCAGAACCTTTCAATATCGCTGAGCTATTCACACATAGGACAAAAGGATTTGAGTTGCCGAAATACATAATCACCTAACCTATTCCTGGGTGAGAGAAGAGCTTTGTGCGTGCATACTGTAGGCCGGTGCCCTGCACATATCACAGCTCAGCACCACACCACCGTGACCATTGTCCATCCGTTTCTGGTTACCGTAGAAATCAGGTACCATTGTTCTGTTCGCTTGTCACCGCATCGCATCGCGATTTTTATCTACTTCAAGGACGTAAGGACTCATTGTAGTCATATTCTGGGTTAGCCTTATGTGACGAATGAAATATTAGTGAATCGCAAGTTCGCAACGCTCAAAACTGTGTCGGGCGACATATGTCTGCTAACACCTGGAGTGGACTAAGAGAGTCAGGGGGAGTGAGTCATTCACCATTTCTAAGGTCTCGACGGCAATCAAGCACTTCGGTCAAACGAGGCATGACGCATGATGCATGATGCATGACGCGTGACGGTTGATGGTATTAAAAAAAAAAAACGATGTCAGACACGCGCTAGTAGTCAACTAGTCAACTAGTCAACCCTCGTGCCCGCTCAGGCTGCTCATTCATCTATCCGGAGGATTCCGTGGGGCGTCCAAACGTAGGCTAATTATAGGCAACTTTCGAGCTTGGGTGAGGCCAGGAGTCTCAAGATACTCTGCATGTGTTTGTTCGATCGTGTCTGCAGAGAGTTACGTGTGCTTTTCTATACCAAACACTTGACCGAAGGCATGCTTTGATGAATTCGAGAAAAAAAGTGTCAGTGGCAAGGCCTGATGGTGAGCTTGAGGGAAAGGCAGTCAGATTCACAGACGCCGATTTTGCTTTGAAGGAGCACAGGCACTCTCGGGCTAGGTCTTCCTACTTATTGCATCGCCAGCCACAGCTTACTCAAGAGTCCTGATCCTCCGGTTCCTCGGGTGCATAATCAATACACCAGACTCAAACGGTTAATGCGGTCGCCGGGTACACGATTGGTTGGTTGGGTGTTGTCTTCGGCGCGGACCCGGATGCGCCCCGACCCTTCCTGCTGCTAGCGGGGAACTTGTCAGCTTTCGCATTCGCCACTCTCATACTAAACATATCAATATCACTACGTTCGCGATGCAGTAGAAGAGGTTATAGCGTTTACGTCCTGATTGAACGTCGTGGATATATTCGCGAAGGCGCTAGCCTAACCAAAGGTCGAAACATTTACGCGCAAGTTAGCCCCGACTCCCAACCGATTGAGTGGGAGTGTTTGATGGCAGCAATAGGTAGAAGTACGGACGAGAGTAGTACAGACACATGGACTGTAATTGTGATGTTACAGATCGGGAAAGAGTATGACCAGATGCGCAGTTGCGCAAGGGCCCGGGGTGCACAACTGCTAGTGTAAAGTGGATAAGGGCACGTAAAAAACGGTAGCACAAATTGTATGCACCTTAGTTGGACCTGTCCAGACGGAGGTGAGTAGCCACATTTTGAGACGACATAGAAAGCCTGACCGACTTGTACTTCGTCAACAATTGCGTCACAATTTGCCACCTTTGCGATAGCGAACGAGGTCGCACAGTGCCCTCCCTTTGAATGACTGCAATTGTTCTCCAAGTGATTCAAATGTCATTGGAAGACCTAAAGTGAGACGAGCCGCATTCTCCAATTCCGGAGCAAGCCCCATGCTACCCGCAATAGCACACGCACGGAACGCTTCAGCCTCAACTGGCGCAGGAAACGTTCCAAGTTCAATCCCCGCACGGATATTGGACTGAACTAATTCCATGTCGTATTTCTGGCAGGCAGCGAATAAGGCGAACACCTTTTCATAGGGGTCGGGTATGACGGGGGAAACGGGGTAAAGCGATGAGATGAGGGTATTCAGCAGGTCAGCGTTCTCGGTCAATTGGATCACAGGAAGGCCATCTATGAGTTCGTCGTCGGGTGGCTGGGGGAGAGAGAGAATATCGGTGACGATAAGGCGAGCAGTGACTGGTGGACACGGAAATCGACTTGGTCAGACGACCGGACTATAATATTCGTGTCAGTGTGTCCAAACACGATGGCACAGGATAGAGGATCCAAGTTTGCGGAGGTTGGCTCTTCCTTCACGAGAGCCAGAGCTGAATCTGCCTGTGGGTGTTTGTATTAGTTATCGCGATTAGGCCTAGTACACCAGTTCTACGTACCTTTTCTATCACCTCATGAACGACAGCGGTCAGGGCCCCCTAGAAAGCGCGTATGACCTGGCTGTGGCTGGATATCTCCACACACGAACACGCTTGAGAATGACGTGTGTCGGAGATTTCAGATCCGATGTGGCGTGCCCGTGCATCTTCGAACCCGACGAGATCGAAAAGATGAAGAGATTCCACTATGGCCCTGATGTAATCGTCAAGCCACGGCGGAAAAGAGTAGTGACTAGAGCGAGGTCCTGAACAACGCAGACGATTCACGCTATCGGGCGAACCAGAGTTTCTGAGCTCAAGGACACTCGATTTGAGATCTGTTCGGATTTGCTGGTGATACTTCCAAAGCTCATGGAGATAGGCGCCTGTCATGCCGGGGAATTCAAGCTTGTCTCCCAAATCCTCGATCGTCACTGAGAGGCGCAATGTAACTCGCGCAGCCTGAACCGCCTCTTGACGGAGTTCGTGCTGTTGTGCAAGGAAATAAACATGGAGTACTGTCTCTGGGCGAAGGAATGGCGGATCCTGTCGAGAGATGACTCCTCAGATATGAATTAAAACTGAGTCCACTCGACACTTCTGAGCAACGGCTAGGAGCGCCATGATCTTCTCCGTGGTCGAAGGAAGGACAGGAGCGACGGGGTAAACGAAAGTGAGGAGGCTGTAAAGGGTTGCCTTGCTTTCCGGTAGTTCGACTACCGGAGGCAGTTCTTGCTTTTCACCGTTGGGGACGTTGGAAGTGTTTGAAACGTTTTGAATGAGCTCTTGAAGTACCGGGGAGCAAATGACAAGGTAAAGCTTAATCACCCGGCCCGGGCCGGAAATCATGGGAGTCGTAAGAGCGAAGAACGATATCCGGTCCAGGGAAATCGAAGTGTAATGTCTCGTCTGAGGCGACCTCGATTGGTCTAGGAGTTGCAGGAGGGACAATAGGCATTGTGGGGTACGTCGCTGGTAATCCACTGTAGCTTTAAAAAGAGCCCGGTAGGGGCAGGCCGCAAGCCATAGGATGAGGTAACTAGTGACTGCGGACCGTCCTTCCGGGCCGGCCTTTACCTACTGCTGTAGTCTATCTCGTATTGTACTCCATAAGTGGAAATATGTCATACATGCAATTTAAACGAGAGGTTTCCAAGCGTCATTACCGCTCGTCTCTCATCCCTCTCTGTCGTCAACATGGGTCACTACTCTCTAAAGAAGACTATTCAAAAACATTATGATTCCGTCAATACGTTGGCTTTCTCTTATGACGGGTCGCTTTTTGCAAGTGGAGCCGATGACGGCCTAATTATATCTTTCATGGGAATGGTAGCGGGCGCGAAGTCCATCGGTTTCAAGTGAAAGCGCCAGTAACGACACTGCTTTGGCGTTCCCGTTTTGGCCATACGCTGGTCCGCTGGCGATGCGAGTGGTGACGTGCACACATTAAATCTTGATGGCTCAACCGCTGTAAGTTTCACTTGAAAAGGTCTAGTCAAGCATTCCGCAAGCACATCTTTTATAGGGAAATCCATATTATCATACCATCAACTGTGTGCCTGGCCCCGTTCATTGCATTGCAGAAAGTGGCGTTTGGCTAGCTATTGGCTCAGGCAGGGTCGTTCAGTTGGTCAAACAAGGAAACAATTGGCGTGTTTCTGCTATCTCTTGGCTGGGAAATTGTACTAACCGAAGTGTCATAGCTACTTGGGAAAGCGTCCAGCGTCTTCCAGACCCTCCTAAGTTTCCAGAGCTCGATGGGGAGCTCCCAGAACCCATTCCACGTTCCCTCCATTTTTTAGGCGGCGGTGACCTCCTCCTGGCAACGTATATGGACCATGGCGTGTGAGTCTTTTATCTGTCAGCTACCTAGTAACATCGGTCTTACGAATGGTTGGTAGTGCATGGAACTTAAAGACACTCGAAATCAGGTGGCGTATCCGCCCTCGTGCGTGTAAAATGTATGAACGGTTCTCTCTAGCGTCACCTTCGCTTATGAGTGATATAGAGGGTGTTCTGCTGTGTCTTCCAATGGGAAGGTCCTCGCAGTGACCAACCTTTACACGGCATTGATTGGTATTCCTTGAATTCCAACCACTTCATGGATGCTTCGTTCCAGTACACCACACATCACACCATCCCCGACAATGTCATCCTACCCATCACTTTCGTTCATGGCAATACTGCCGTATTATCAGGGACATCATATGGGTGTGCTCGCATCACCACTGTAAAGGATAGGACACTAGCGGAGAGCCTTCGACATGACTGTAAGTAATTCCCTACTTAGGCAAAGTTAGAGACTAAAAGGTTTTTTCAGCATCGGAAGACATTGTGCAAGCCTTGGTACGTGTGGTCGCACAGAAATACCGTTGTATATCACTTATCCCGCATGTCACTCAGGCATACACCAGTCGGGGATTTTCGACAGATTGTGACAGGTGTTGCTGAGAGGGGTGGCGAAACGGAAATCCGTACTGGATACAGGAGCCCGAGAGTGATACGAAAAAGGCCACAGAATTGAAGTCACACGCGGCACAAGAACCAGGCCGGGTACATCACACCACGCACGTGAGATATAGAATCTCAGGCCCTCCCATACCAGCTGAAGCGCTCCTGGCAGATGCTAGTTCCAACAATCGTTATTATCACGTGCAGCATAGCAATCCTCTTGGCCGCAACGCAGTGGGATACGATCACATCGTTCACCAATTGGTCTGAAAACTGGACAAGAGCCGCAGAGGCCAGCGAAACCATAGGTACAGGAACGGGAGAGGGTTGGGTTGAAGATATGTAGTTGCGTTCATCAACACAACTCGACCAGACTGGCCAGTCTCAAAGTGTACTCGGACTGGCATCGAATTGACATATTATCGTTTGTAGTTGTATCATAGTAAACTTGATCAGATTGTGGCTCACTCATACGAGACTTTTATTCATGTGAACAAATATTTCTAGCGACTGGTTTTGTGCGCACTACTTTCACGACGCACAACAGCCTCCCCCTTTGCTTCCCACACACAATTTCATTTTCGTCTGTGATTCGGATACAACAGTCCAAATAGGGTCATGTTTACTTGACTTGCTTCGTGCACGTCGATTTTTTTTCTTTGTTTTTCTCTGGCTTGCGTTGAGGCATCTGTGCAGTACTGTATTCTTGCCGGCGGCTGGTATTGTGCACACTACTTCGCACGACATCTCCCCTCGTCGGGAATCAAACAATTTCATTTTTGTTTCTGATTCGACACAGGAGTCGGTTTGATCGGGTCTATGCCATACAATGTTGTGGCATTCTGGGCCCGAAATCACGCATTTTCGGTACTTTCGGTCTCGGTCCGGCGTCATGGTTCAGTCGCCGTTGGTAACGCTTCCGCCATCTCGTTCATCATTCTCTCGCGCTCCCATGGCGTCGCTCTCGCCATCGATCTCCACGCCATCCTCCATCCCTCTCGCTCTCCACACACACACACACACACACACACACACACTCTCTCTCTCCTTCCCTCTCTGTCGCTCATTACATTTCTCACCCCATCGCTCACTCGCTCACTAGGACCTCGCCTCACTCCGCAAATGGACGACACCGATCGACATTGAAGACAGGCCGTACGCCTGTGTCGTCCTTGTCTCTCAACACCCTATCTCTGTTGCATCGCCCATATCACTTGTCCGTTTCAAGATGTCAAGATCGCAGCTCGCCCGCTCTCGCTTCCCCGGGTTGGACTCGGAAAAGAAAAGATTATATTGTCGTGCGTCATAGTGTCTCGGCCCCCTTTGTTATTTTCGTATGCTCGCTACCTGTCACTTAGATAATGCGTTTTGATTGCTCGTGTTCGCGCTCATCTCCCTTTGACTCGCTCGCATCTGTTCGCTCTCACTCTGCCCGTCGTATTGTCCCCTCTGTTCCCCTATTCTTACTCTCATTACTTTTACTTGGACTCGGAATGCGTCGTATACTGGCTCGCATGTATATAATCCATTCCCTCCATTCCCTCTTCGCTCGTTAATAGCAGTGTCGTGTTTTCCCCTCTCCATCTCATCCTGCGTGCCGCGTGACTCGGTTCGAAGTTAGGCCCTACCGCGGGCACTCGAACTCGTTGACGACTCTGTCTGCCACTTCGGATGCATCTCCTCTCGTTTCATTTCGTCTTCCCGCCATCACCGTTCGCTCTCGCCCTCGTCCGTTCGCGATCGCACCGGCTCTCGCCACCGCGAACGCTTCCTACTTGGCTCACTTTCACCTATCTAACCACTGCGGGATCCCCTCCGCCTTCGGACTCAAACGGACTCGGCTCCAGCACCATACAACGGGCACGTACGTCGACCGCTTTCGGTCCAACCCCCCCCGAGGCACGGGAGTGCCGTGTGGGTACCAGACCAGATCATCACTTCACATAATCCACTCCTGCATACGCTTCAACGCGGCACGGTGCCAGGCCCACATTCCAACAACCCCACTCGCTTCTCCCGCGTCATTGGCCCGGGAAGGGACGACGCCGAACGCATACAGGAGAGCCACGCGCTCACGAAGCCGGCTCGTGGAAGGAGGATCCCCCGGAACCTGACTGAGGAGGCAGGAAAACCCCCACGCGAGTCTCGTACACGAAAATTTTGGCATCTAACGCAGCCCTACCTTCCCTTGCGAAGTCTTGGGGCTAACTGCTTAAGATGCCCCACCCATGTTTTTCTCCTCGCTCAGTTCTGGTAACGAGGGCACCCCCTATTAGGTACAATCCTTGTAAATGTAGCAGGCTACGTCCGGTCTAAACCTCGGGCTTGTACTCCGGGATATAAACAGTTCAAAAAAAAAGTCTGACAGTAACAATGTGGATCGTTATTCCTAGAAGAACAAATGAGAGGAGGGATAGGGGATACGCACACACCAATGTCACACCACACTAAACAGCTCGAATTTGAAATAGGGTCAAACACGCCTCCCACGAGCAAGGTTTCAGTCGGCCACGTCGACGCCAGTAATTCACAGTGTCCTGTGGCGCGGCACCTTGTTTCACAAAATTGCATTTCATGTGTGGAGTGCATATCCAGATTAAAAGATAGGAGCACTCCCGAGGAGTAGCGAGTTTGTGCCTTCCATTTTCCCAGAATCATACAATAACACTTTACACTCCGATGTTGGTAATGGTTAGCCGAAGCTTACTGTAATTTTCTCTTTCCTCCGCTAGCCGAAAACCCATTTGTCGAGTGCCTGGTTTCACGAGGCAAGAGGCGATACGATGATGTGAGCGCAGTCTGAGCGAACAAAGACGGCACGAGGCGCGGGGACGTGCGGCCTGTCTACAAACCTGGGGGCTGTCATTGATTTTCAATTGACGCAGACCGAATGCTGCCAGTATGCCATATATTGCCGGCTTGCGGCTCTGCTGGGTGCCGCCAGCCATCGTGACGCTCGCAGTGGGGTTGAACCCCGCTCTTAAGTACTTGACTTGAACTTTCGTAGTTACTCTGTAAAATGCAGGTTGTCTGCTGTAGAAGAAGATGGACGTGCCTGGTAAAATTGACGACCGCTGTTTCGGGCTTTGCTCGTGTTTCACACGTTTGCCGTAATTTTCAACAATTGTCATCCACCTGCTTGCTGAGCGCTGAGCGCTGAACCGGTATCCCTCCACTCATACAACTCGGATACACCCGAGTTGAGATGGATGGGCAAGTTCGGAGTACAATTCCTGAGAGAAAGACATGATAGAAGTGGGAACAATGGCAAAGAATTGAAACTACGGCCTATTAAAGGCTTGCATCGTATGAAGATATAATCGACTTACCATGAAGCGGCCTTCCGACCCAAGTTCTGCTTTGACTCCCGAGTCAAAGCACGCAAAGCTGGCACCTCCGTCCTCTCCGGTGCTCCGCATTCCTTTACGCACGCTCCTGAATTTAAGCATAAAACTACAAAGCTTCGAAGAAGAAGATACTCATGGGCAGTCCAAGCTCAGCAAGATTTATGCGGCCGTTCGTCCAAGTGCTGTGATATTACTTGGTAACGAGGACGTCATCGAGGAGGACGGTTTTATAAGAAACGTTCGAGAGCAAAGCGTAGATTTCTATGACGTGTTGAGAAAGGCGGTGCAGGTGGAAGCGTGTGAGGGGGACATTGTCGCTCTAATCACTCATAGTAAGTTATGTGCACTTTTGTCCTCAGATGGCTCCAGTCATAAATGTTTTTCAGCGTAATGAAGACCAGTCGACCCGAGAAGAGTGGATTACTGTGTAAGCTGACCTGTTATCCCTTGCAACACTTTGGTAATGTCCCACAGATCCACTCGAGCCTCCGGCAAGGAAAGTTTCTATGGAGTCGCAGAATAGGGGTAAGTCCCAACCTTTCAAACGTAGCATCTTACATCATTGTCAGTAGCCATCGAAAATTCTTGGACCGCAAAATTTGTCAACCCATCTCCGCTCGAGGGCCTAAAAGAGCACATCGCTGAACAACTTGAATTGGGGTTGTCTTCAACCACAACCGTATGGGCGCTACTGTTCAATTATCCAGTCATCTGGGATGGGAAAATCGCGCCTGCTCGACGAGTTCTCGAAGAGCTATTTTATGATCCCCATTAACCTACGTCATTCAGAGGGTCAAGGTACGTACGTCCTATCACTTTTTGTTCTATGGCTCACCAGACCTATCTCGAAGGCTATCCCCCTGCCGACCACAAGGTTCGCAACTTTCTCACGGACGGTGGTCGAGTAATCCCACATTCATCGGCCAAATACCTCATGCAACACTTCCTCCTCGCGTTGTTCGATAAGACCGCGGTGGTCCTGAAAGAGATGGGTCCTACCAAATTTGAACGAATACAAAATTTCCGGGACTTCATGTCGAAAGACCAATCAATGGGCTCTGCCGGGAAGAACAGGAATAAGTTCTACGAGGAAGTGATTGCTAAGGCATCTGTACGTCGCGGTTTCTTCATGCGTTTCGTTCCCTTTAACACCACTGGTTTCAAAGGAATACGAGTCTCATGGTGAGTTAGGCGGCGCTGAATTATCGACAGCACTGAAGGCCCTCCAAAATGTGCTTAATTCTGGCGATAAAAAATCGTTTGAACACTCCATCTACATCGGAAACGATCCTCCTGGAGATGAGAGTAGTAGAGTTGTTGACATCTTCGTCGCGTTCGATGAAGCCCATACGCTAGCGGATTCCTTCGACGACCAGAATGAATCTCGTTTTGTTGTCCTTCGACGTATACTTAGTTCAATCTCATCGGAGCCGCTCTTCTCGTTCTTTCTTTCCACCACTGGCAAGATCACGCAATTTGGTCAGCCACGTGGTCAGGACGCATCCAATCGCATCAATGAGGGCAAACTCACAACACCCCGCCCCTACATTTACCTCGGATTTGACCAGCTCATGCAAAGTCAGAAGGTTTTAGTTCGATGGAGACTCTTGACCACGTCACCTCCCTAGAGTGTATTGCTCACATGGGAAGGCCACTGTAAGTCACATTTTTTTGTGTCTCCTACAGTTCCTCATATTTTCTAGATGGGGTACACGCTATGACCACGGCAATGAGGAAATCCGTGTGAATCTACTCGACTTTGCCGTTCAAAAGCTATTGTGTGGGAAACCAGGAGATAAAAGTCTCACGGAAGCTCAGATGTACGCGGTGTTGTCGCAGCGCTTAGCGCTTGATATCAACACACCCCAATACCTCTTCAACTCAGCAAGCCCCCTCGACGCCATGCGAACCATGCATGAACAAATAGCGAACCACATGCGCGTCTGCGTGGCGGTTGGAGGCGGAATCGAATCTCTGCGCGGCATTGCGCCATCTGAGCCCATCCTCTCGGAGGCGGCATCTGATATCATGTTATCCAAGGAATTCGACTTGCCTCGTGCCCTGTCATTGGTCCTGACTGGGTTCAGCGTAGACCAAGGAGATCGCGGAGAATTATTGGTGGCCGCTTTCTTCGCTTGGGCCCGTGACAGGGCTATCAAACAACAACTTCCTCGACCTAGGGAACGGGTTTGTTTTCATTTCCGGTCAACGATCTCTTCGAACATTTGTTTTCTAAACCAACATTCGAAAGGATGTCGGACTTCTTGCCGTCCCTCTGTTACACAAGGCCACAAAGACCGCTTCGGAAAAGTGTTTGGAAAAGGACAGGCCACGATGCACTTTAATCACGTCGTCAAACCACAGGTACAGAAGCTTCTGGCGCGTCGATTTCTCCTTTATTTCATGACGCGCGGTGCGGCTGCTTTAGGCGCCAACTGTCAACCCGGATTTGACGCCGTGTACCCATACTTATACGACAGCTTCGACCTCGACGTCAAGAAAGTCGGTTTTATAATCGTTCAAGTCAAGAACGATTCAAACACCTCTCGATCCGACGACCTCAAAATATTTCAAAATATGGATCCCTTCAAATGTGGCATCCTCGATCTTTCCGATACGGAGGATGGTCAATTTCCCATTCCAATCATCCGCATCGTATTCTCCATCTCCGGCCCAGATAGCATCACTTGCATGGACTATAACAAACCATCGGATGGTGCGGTGAGCCTTGGAAAGGACGGACAACCGCTGTTCACATCCTACGACTTCATGTGCTCGGGGATTGGCCTTTTTGGACCAGTAGGAGACTCGCTCGAGGTCTGGAGAGCGTTGGTGAATAAGCCGGATCGGTGGAGTTCATTCTACAATGTGCCGGTGCCTAATGTACTTCGTTCTCAACTCCCTGGTTGTGGGGACCGTGAAGGGCATTTCGACTCTTGGTTGGGTGTGCCTGCATTTCCGAAATAACCTGTACGTTACGTTACAGTAGTACTGTATAACATAATACGTATGCTTGTCACAATATCGTATTTCGGGCTTCGGGCGAATTTTGTTGACACGACTGACCCAATCACGGCACGGCATTGAGGGTGTCTCAAACTCAATTGTGGTGTATAAACGAATATGTACAGGCACGAAGGTGTATGCACCTCATACGCAGCTATTCATTCTGTCCGTGCCCGTGCGTTCTTATTGTATTGTCTCGACTCCAGTGTTTCAGGCCGTAATCGAGCCTCTGGGTTCTATCCCCGGCGTCGCAAGTGCTACATCCTCCGGGGGTGCCCACGCTGGTTATCAAATGTGCCAGCGACCATTCGGCTCCAGTTCTGGGAGCGGCTACACCTTCATTTGGTACTCCTCTCGGTCTGACTCAAGCATTCAGTCACCACCCGTGATCCCCCAATCCAAGACTGGTATGTTCATTTTGACGCACTCACGGTAGATTTTTGTGCAGGAACGTGTTTGCCACCTGTCATCGATGTCATCATTGAATGTTATTGAACCCTGGACATTATTTGTCACCCCTCAAAATCAGTGGGCATGAAGTGATACATATTCTTCCAATGGACAGGGTACGGTTATATCCGAATTGACGGCGCAATGGGACACATGGCGAAGGAATTTCGACCAACAGCTCATGCAGGCGTGCTTCATGTGCACAGAAGACCTCGACGTAGACGACCTGACCGAGGAATGAGTCACCATCGCCGACTAATCTTGCTAGTGGCAAGCAATATCTAAAGCCTGACGGCCGAAGGTGAGCGTAAATACGACTTGCATAACATTCGAGATTTAACGCGCACAAAGACACGTAGGAAGGTGGTTTCGAGAGAATAAATTCGCGAGAGATTATGATTACGATCTGATGTATACACAGGGACAGGATTGAGATAATCTGAGTACGGGATACACTAAACGACTTTCGTAGCAAATGACCTCACAAGGCGCAAAATGGAAGTACACGAGGGAACGTGAGGTGACGGCGAAATCACGCAGTAAACATAGACAACCCGTGCAAGTAGTTTGAGATAATCACGTTTGAGCGATAAGAGGAAGCCAGTGGTTCCAAGAGATTCAAGACGCATCAAAAAGAGGAGGAAAGAGGAAGTGATAGTAAGTCCACCTGAGACAGAAGGTAATGACGCGGGCGAAAGGAAGAGCGAAGAGAGGGAGGAATGGAAAGTTTAACAAAGAGAGCGGGAGGACACGTCGAGGATGGCATACGTGCAGGTGTAGGATTGTAGATTAAGCGGAAGGAATGGGTAGGAGCGAATGAGCACCCTTGAACAGAGGAAGCGGAAGCCTGAGGACAGAGCGATGGACACCGCCACGGTCCGGTGGAGGCTGGCGGAACGACGGACCAATGCTCATGTTCGGTTGACAGTCGGTTGACGTTTCGACTGTCTAGTTGAAGTATCTCTGGCCATCACCCACGTTCCACTACTACTGTACCACCTCTCGTTCTCCCTCCTCCATGATGTCTCTGCTACTGGCTCTGCTAGTTATCTCTCTCACCTGAACGACTCCCTTCACGAGCAATCTCGACGCGCACTCTGATGGCCTCGGTGGGAGCGTTCGTTGCTCTCCCGTCCCTCTCCTCGGCCTAGAGTACCCCGTCTTCAAGATTTTCAAGCTCCTCAAAAAGTTCCCCTCGACGCACCGTCTGGCCGTTTCGGTGGGTGCTTTCGCTGCTCTCTTTCCTGTGCCTCGGTGATGCTCACCACCTCATCGTTCGCTCTACCTCTACCCCAAACCACCAGTAAGGGTCTACTTCTCCTGCGTTGATGCAGACAAAGAAATGAGTCATCCTCTAGATTCGGGGCATGGTCACCACTCTCAAGAACCACTCTTCCCGACAGCACAGATTTCTGGGCCGGAGGCTTGATTCTTGATTCTTGATTCCTACTCCGTGCCCCCCTCCGCCGTCGTTGTGACCCGACCGTTAGGCCGCCACTCTCTTGTGCTATCGTAGAGGTGCTGCGGCAGCGAGCTGTGTCGCGATACCTTTGGCACTTGGGGGCGCGTCCAAGCCTGCTGCAAGAGGAAAGTGGGTCAGGGCGGGAGTGGTGAACCGCCGCCCAATCGCGGGTCTGTTGCGACGAGTGGATGGTCCGTATCGGTACGTGTTCCGCGTATTTCTCTGACGATTCTGGCACTCACGAATGATTTCTCCAGGACTCGAGGCGGCACTCTTGACGGAGCTCACTTGCTTGTTTTCAGGATGGTCCCCGACTTTCGTAGTCCAGATCACATTCACTTCAATACAGTGTAGACGATGTCTTTATCTCGTTCAACGTACTCACTCCTGATTATCCCAACACGGGCCATCGTTGTTCGTTGTTTTGAATTTTTATGTCATGCCCACATCTCTGTGTTTCTGTCCGCTTCTGTCCTCGACTCATGAGACCTATTTCTTTTTTCTTGAAACCCCTGGGACATTCTAGACGGTCGGATGTGCTAGCTTCCATCGTGAGTGTACCTCGGTGGTTTCTCACCATGTACGCTGATGTATCCAAACCTCAGATCTCATCTATACGGGGTTCCATATACCCGGGCACGAGGCCGACCATCCCCCGGCTGACATTGTCTTTGATCCATCACCGTCATGCCTGCCCGACGGCTATGGCCTTGATTGCCATCAGGCTTTTGCGACGGTGACCCTGCCGCACGCTTGTGATTCACACGTCAATCCGTTAGGCTTACACATCGTGTCACGACTAGGACATTCGGCAGATTCTGATGTCCAACCCAGAAGGAGAGTGGTACTACGGTCACGGTCCCAAATGTCGTGGTTTGCCTGTTACATAATCCCGACTTGCGGGGGACCGGATCGGGCCGGTTCCCGAGAGGATTCGTCCTCGCCTCAGCGCGGACGTCTCGTGCCCTAATTTGTGGACTACGACCTTCGGTCGTTACTGTACCTCGTCCCCCGTTCCTTCCCTATTGATTACCAATGTTTCTATAAGATACTCTCTCGGATCAAGCGCGAGCACGCCGAGCCCAACAACACAAGGGCGACGCTACACACTGCTCTCTACCTCGCCGCCTCGATTCCCCCTTATCACATTCGTTTTCGGCCTCGGTCCACTTTTCTTACTATACACCTGACTTGTCTCTAAGACCCTGCGTCTCGATTTGTGTCCTGTGACTCTGCGTCTTGACGACGCGTTTATGTTTACGCCTGATGGTTCGTGTTACTCACTTTCATTCTATTTACAAATTATGCAGTAGTGTAAAATGTACTCAGTGGACTGTGAATGCAACTCAGAGGAGTGTTCTCAAATCCGTCCAACTGTCTGTCTTCGCGCTCTCAAATTCTGCTCTATAACTCTTTTATTCTCAAGCTTTCGGCGCGCGCACTCACGTGTGATGCGTTACATAATCTCGTTACACTTGCACTAAGTACTCTGATACTTTCCTACTACTCTTAATGTTGGTTGGTAACAATGATACGGCGATTCCGGGAGTGTTAATTGGAAAATTCGAAGTTATGTAATCGAGATGTCAGCAGATATGCATTGTTCTTGGTTCTTCGCGTCCTTACTTTGTCGACTCCAAATTTCCACTCTCGTGCATCCTTTGGTCTTCGATTCAATTTCTGCTGCTATGTCTACGAATGATTTCTCTCTTCTGGAAGCAGAGCTTTCTGCACGCTCTGAGTGGATACCCAACATTGGCTCTTTGCAATATGTCAATGACCCCGTTCACGGCGGCCCTTACCAGTCTCAAGACTTGTGGCAAATCAGGCGCCCAAATGTCGGCCTATATGCATTGACATCAGCTCGAACGAATCAAATCTATCTTGAGCACGAAAGTCGCCTTTGTGACATTCTGAATATGCTGGAAGCAATCGACGCCACCAACAGGAAGGAGAGCTTGGAAGACCATGTTCTTCAAGAGTTGATCAGGATAAACCGATTAAAGGGAATCGAATGGTCTGGTCAACGCAGTAAAAGAGGCGTCAGGGACCATAGCGCCATGGTCAACACAGGTTATAGTCATACTCTTGCTTGATGTCACCGTTTCTGATGATGCCCTAGAAAGCTACTTCGTGACGAGACATCCTAGGAATCCAACCCTTCTTGCTATTTATATGACCACACTGGTGATGTATGTTTTATATCGCCTTCCCCGTCGCGGCGCAGCTGTCCTACTTGCTGGAATGAGGAGTATCTTGAACAGTCAAGGATCTCTTCGTTCGTTGGCGGGCGAACTGCCGAAGGACCCACGAAAACTCCTAATGACATATGACCTAGATCCAGTCACTCGAAGCTATGTTTGCTGCCCTTCATGTCACTTTCTCTACGAATACTCCCTCATTAAGACAAATAAAAGGAAAGCATCCAAGTCTTTTGACGACCGTCAGGACTCCTCCGAGAAGGTCGACAGCGAAATGGCAGAAGATAGTCGGCTCGTTGTCTCCATCCCGAAATACTGTACACACCGCCGGGTTCCTTCCAGCTCCAGCTGTGGCGGACCCTTATTTGGCACCGTTAGTATCAATGCCAAGACTTATACCATTCCTCTATGCAAATATGAAGTACAAGATCTGAAGCAGTGGGTCGGGCGACTGCTCTCCAGGCCCACCATCGAAGAGCACATCTTTAAAGCCTTTCGGAGACCTCGAAAACAGTACATGGAAGACATGTGGGATGCAGGCCACTTGTGCAAGATCCTTCTGAGGAAGGATGAACGGTTTCTCCCTGGGCCGGCAGATGAAATACGCCTAGCGTTTTCATTCTCGATGGATAGCTTTAACCCGTACCACATGAAAGAAGCTAAACAATCTGTTTCGTGACTGCTATTTGGTTGATCTTGGTCAATCTCCCCGCCCACCTGCGATACCGTCCCGAAAATATGTTCCTCGCTGGCGTAATTCCTGGACCAAGGAAGCCTTCGCTTTCTGACATCAACCACAGTTTAAAACTTCTTGTGGACGTATTGTTGGAGTTCTTTGATCCAGGCGTCCTGTATTCTCGAACGGCAAGACACAAACAAGGTTGCCGGGTTCGGGCAATACTTGTCCCCGTTGTCTCTGATATGCTGGCTGCACGGCAGGCTGGTGGGTTTGCGAGCGCAACGGCAACTTACTTCTGCACACACTGCTACTTAAAAGTGCAAGACATCGAAAACCTGGACAGAAAGACTTGGCCACCACGAGACGTTGTTGAACACCTCAAAGTTGCAAAGCAATGGCGCGATGCAGAAACTTTCGACGGCCAAGAAACCCTTTTCAAAACTCATGGGATCAGGTGGTCCCCGCTTCTCGATTTGCCGTATTGGAACCCCATTCTATTCACGGCCATTGAGCCTATGCACGTATTTGACGCAGGGCTTTTCCAGAATCATTGTCGACAGGTCTGGGGTATCAACACATCCACTGTGGGAGGTGACAGGACTGCGACGTCTACCACTAAAACAACTCCAAGGCCGTCAGATTCCGAAATGAAGAAGTGGTACGACATCATACGCACAACTGAGCAGCACGATCGTCTTCTGGAGCAACTCAATGGAAGGGACTGCGCTCGCGATACCCTCTGGCATATCTGCGCTGACCATAACTTGCGTCGCACAGGTAACAAGTGGCAATTAGCTATAACTATCATTGAATGGGTAGGTTTTTGGGCTTTTAGATGAATAAAATGAAGAACTTGTGTTGGATGCAGCGCCAGGCTACATCACTCGACGTCATCAAAATGCCGGCATCCCACTCCACTGAGAAAGCGCGCCATTCCTCCTCTACAGCTTTCTTCGCTTCTGAGACTGAGACTGAGACTGGTGATGAACCCCGAAGTGTTCGGGAGGGGAGTATCACTACCGATGACTGGTACGGTGTCAATATGACTGAGATATATGCACGATCTGATCCTCTCCTAATTTAGGTCGCGTCAGCTCGCACTCTGAGTGAAGACCAAGTTCCTTCTGAAGATCAGCTGAAAGACGTCGAAAAGTGCTTCCAACAGCTCATTGATCGTGCTGCACGGAACACTGTTTTGCGGGCTAAAAAAATTATCCTTCAATTTGTCTGCCGAGACTCCTGTAAGATGTCCCAGGATAAACTGAAGGGACTTCGCACCAAGGAAGAGCTATACGTCGCAGCTGCTGGATGGGTATGTGTGTAGTGTATTTGATCGAGTAACTTTACATCATTTCCAGTTAGGTACAAGCGAATTGTCCTCTCCAAGAGCTTCCTACCCAGAAGCGAACAACTTCCTCTGGAAATTCCGCGATACTTGGAAAGGATATTTTAGAGGCCGTTTGGGGAGACATGGATCGCACTGAACTTCCCTCCTGGGTTACACGAGCCCCTTTAAATTGGGGTACTGCGGCACGGGGTAAACTCAGTGCGAACAACTGGAGAGTTGTCTGCACAATCCACCTCCCCATCACCTTAATCAGACTTTGGGGAGACGACGCACCTGGTGACCGGAAAGCAATGCTGGAGAACTTCATGGATCTAGTGCGCGCCGTTCAACTTGCGAATTTACGCTCAATTTCTCGGGACGAGATCAAGTTATACGAGAAATATATCTTTCGCTACGTGACGACATTCAAATCACTATATAAGGTGGCGAAGGTGAAGCCGATCCATCACGCGCCTTGCACTATGGGGACGTTCTCAGAGGGTTTGGCCCTGCACACACACATGGCGCTGCCTTCTACGAACGGTACATCCATTCCATGCAGAGCAAGAACCATAACATGAAGCTAGGTTTGCGTCTTGCTTCTAGATATAACCCTACCAAATACTTATTTTCGACAAGGTGAACTCGAGTTAACATTCATGCGTGCCTCGACGAGGGAGGCAAATCTACAAGCGCTACTCGCGGATGACAGTGAGGTCCGCTCACATGTTGGCGACCTTCTGGAAGCATACAAGAGTACTCTTGCTGAGGACGTCGCGGGACGCGCTTGGCCCATCTGATCGACGCAGTTCACTTGACACAACAAACAGATTTCGCATATGATAGAGAACGTCTACGTGAATCAAGGCTTCCCGATGCCGTACTAACAGCGTTCATACAATTCTTATATCGCAAACATCCGGATCTCAGGGCCAAGGATTCTACAGGAAGTTCTTCAACCACATCTGTATCTGCTCAGTTTTTGGACAAGTTCTCCCTCCGCGGTGTTCAGTACTCAACGGCAACCTGTCGGTCACGTGATAGCCACCTGTTTTTTCGATCCCCCCAGCATGAAAAGTCCGGCCAGATCACGCACATTTTCTTTCATACCCACGTTCCTGATTCACCCTCGTCTTCTTCTCGGGGTCAAGTTAGCCACCCGTCTGTTTACCTCTGCGTGCAGCCCTATGCCCCTCTTCAACACAGCCCAGATCTCAGGGAAATAGACCGAAGGTATAAACGATTTGGATTCGCCGGAGGATTTTTGTGCAGGAACGAGTTCGTGCCACCTGTCATCATTGAACCCTCGGACATCATTTGTCATATTGCAGTGACGCCCCTCGAAATCAGTGGACATGAAGTGATACATATTCTTCCAATGGACAGGGTACGGTTCTATCCGAATTGACGGCGCAATGGACTCATGGCGAAGGAATTTTGACCAACAGCTCATGCAGGCGTGCTTCATGCGCACAGAAGACCTCGACGTAGACGACCTGACCGAGGAATGAAGTCGCCATCAGGTGAGAATCCTGAGTAGTATGCACCCCTTGAGCGATGTTGCTCATGGATCATTGACTCTAACCGTCGCACGGTACTCTTTTATTGGACACCCTCATCGCCGACTAATCTGCTAGTGGCAAGCAATATCTAAAGCATGGCGACCGAAGGTGAGCGTAAATACGACTTGCATAACATTCGAGATTTAAACGCACACAAAGACATGTAGGAAGGTGGTTTCGAGAGAATATATATTCGCGAGAGATTATGATTACGATCTGATGTATACACAGGGACAGGATTGAGATAATCTGAGTACGGGATATACTAAACGACTTTCGTTGCAAATGACCGCACAAGGCGCAAAATGGAAGTTACACAAGGGAACGTGAGGTGAGCATCAGCATATGTCGCCAAATGCCGGGACACTTTATAATCATGATGACAATTTTCAGATAATTACAAAGCATAACAGGATCAAGGATTCAGAGCGTGGTTATTACAGTCCCTTAGACTCTTTCCCCTGAAGAGTCCCTGACCCGCTGCGACCGTCTCTCTTAAACTTCTTTCCTCCCTGGC